>ML662465.1:6665874-7002096 GCA_007570785.1 Antilocapra americana
GACACTGCTCCAGACCCTTGTCTGGGTCCCAGAACATCACTAGCCCCCTGTCCAGGGCCCGACACTGCTCCAGACTCTGGCTCACGTTCTGTAGTAGCACCAGGCCTTGATCCAGGTTCTAGAATCACACCAGGCCCCAGCCCAGGTCCAGACACATTCCCCAGGCCTGAGAGCCCACCCCAGGCCTGACAGACAGGGCAGTTCTGCTGGCCCTGTCCTGCAGCTTTGCAGGCCTCTGGGGAGGAGCCTGCTGTGTTGGGCTTCATCTTCTACTGAGCCATGTGGACCTGGGATCTATCCACCTGTAGGGAAAAACAGAAGAACATATGCTCTAGAGTTGTCTTGAGTCATGTGGATTATCAGACTCCTGGGGGCTTAGGCGACCTGCTGGTGGGAATTAGAGACCCTCTGAGTTCCCAAACCTATCCCTGTAGGAATCTTGAGAAGTTCCAAGGTGGCTACTGCCTTCCTCAGAGAGTCATAGACAAAGCAGCCAAGGCCTTGGGATTCACAGCTCAGGAACCCAAGGCCCAAACCCACACCGCATGGCTGAGATTTACACCCAGCATTCCCGACTTCTCTGCTGCTGCTGCTGCTGCTGCTGCTGCTAAGTCACTTCAGTAGTGTCCGACTCTGTGTGACCCCATACACGGTGGCCCACCAGGTGCCCCCATCCCTGGGATTTTCCAGGCAAGAACACTGGAGTGGGTTGCCATTTCCTTCTCCAATGCATGGAAGTGAAAAATAAAAGTGAAGCCCGACTTCTCTACCAGCTCCTTAAAATCCTGGTTCCCCAGAATTGAAAGAGCCACGTGTACCCCAGTGTTCATTGCTGCATTGTTTACAATAGCCAGGACATGGAAGCAACCTAGATGCCCATCAACTGACGAATGGATAAGAAAGCTGTGGTACATATACACAATGGAATATTACTCAGCATTAAAAAAAAATTCATCTGAAGCAATTCTACTCAGATGGACGAAACTGGAGCCCATTATCCAGAGTGAAGTAAGCCAGAAGCAAAAACAACAATACAGTATATTAACACATATATATGGAATTTAGAAAGACGGTAACGAGAACCCAACATGCGAGACAGCAAAAGGAACGCAGATGGTATAGAATAGACTCGTGGACTTTGTGGATGAGGGTAAGGGTGGGATGATATGGGAGAAGGGCATTGAAACACGTTAATTATCATATGTCTAATCAATCGCCAGCCCAGGATTGATGCTCGGGGCTGGTGCATCGAGATTTCCCGGGGGGAGGGAGGAGGGAGGGAGGAGGGAGGGGGGTTCTGGAGGGGAAGCATATGTAAACCCATGGTGATATCATGGCATTGTATGGCAAATACAATAATAATAATAATAATAATAAATCCTGGTTCCCATGTAGTATTAGAGGGAGATGGATCAAATCGTGCCACCTGGCTGGGAGGGGGGCAGGCGGTGACTGCTTTCTGATGGGGAAATGGGGAGGGCTTCCTGGAGGAGGAAAGAAGGGAGGAGTCACATGCGATCCAAAGGGCCTTGGTAACTTGTACAAGGGCTGGACCACCTCTGCCCTGGCAACTGCTGCCTCTGGTTCTCCCAGGTCCCCAGTAGTGCAGCTGGATGACACCCCAAGGCTTGCCCAGCCCCCTGCGGGCTTCAGGATAAGGTCTGTGGTCCTTGGGGTCTGGCTGTGAGGATCCTGTCCTCCTCACTCTAGACTTAGAGCGAGCCAGGCTGTCAGTCACGATCACCATCATCTCACCCCCTACCTCTTGTTCCAGCTGAGGATAAGGCTGGACCACAGGCTGGATCACCATTATCATCATCATTAATAACAGCAGCCATGTGTACTGTGTACACTGGGTCTACCAGAGTGTGCCAGGCCCTGTGGATACAGAGAGAGGTAAACTCTGCTCTGCGTGGCACATAGTGGCTATAGAAAAAGGACAGGTGTGAGGGAGGGGACATATGTACACCTATGGCTGATACACGCTGCTGTATGGCAGAAACCAAAGCAGTACTGTAAAGCAATTATCCTTGAAGTTAAGATAAATTAAAAAACAAAACAGATGCAACTGTGTGGCTGAATGACCAAGCGATGAGCCCAGGGGTGGTCTGGTGGTGGTCACAGGACAGAGACCGGGACGCTCCATGGTATCTTCTAGTCCCCTCTGCCCTGCTGGCCATAGTTGTGAGTGAGGGATATGTTCAGGCCCCATACAAGCACCGGCACTCAGGGCTGTAACAGGGAGGGGAGACACCCCAGATCTCAGTTGTCACAGAGTGTGAGTCCAGTGCCCCCAGTGGGTGGGGGAATGGAACCCTCCTCTACCCGGCCAGGGCACTCTGCGCTGGGAAAATCTGTGGTGCCAGAGTTTTTCTATCCTATGCAGATGATTTCTGTGACAAAGGCTGGGACCCTGCCGCAGGTCGAATTTCCCGGATGTGCCCTTGGACAAGTTCCTTCTAACCTTACTGCACCTCAGCATCCACGTCTGCCCGATGAACCCACATAACCCTGGCTGCCCTGCTCATTCACCGATGGCAGGGCCCTCACAGGCACACACGCGCCAGGAGGGCTTGGATCAGGTGGTGTCCATGGCCCCCACCCAGTCCTATGCCTGGGACAAAGCAGGCTGTCAGTAAACAGCCGCTGAATGAATGAAACGCCTGGGAGCTGTCCTGCCTCTGGGAGCTTAGGGTTAAGCGCCGAGCTGGCCCCGGCACCGCTGCGTTCTCCTCCCAGAGGCCTTGTGCAGCGGAGGCTTACCGCCCCCATCATCGCGGAGGGAATCAGAGGCTCAGAGAACATTTGCGAACTCCGATAGAATTTCAGTGAATGGCTGGCCCTGGATCCAGGTCGCTGGAGACCCAAAGCGGGGTAGGGTGAAAGGCAACAGGGAGAGGGGCAGGGACCACTCCAGACCCATCGCCCTCCCAGGGTGGATAGGAGCAGGGCAACCCACCCGATGTTGAAAGCCTCCTGCTGGGCTGCTCCGGGCGGGTCCTGCCTGCTGCTGCTGCGCGCGCGCCCCCTCCCCGCACCCCGCGCCCCAGCGGCGCTCACCTGGCCCGGCTCCCGCGGCGCTGAGTGATCCCGGCTGCGCCCGCGCGTCGGTTGGTCTAGACGCTGAGCGGGGTGCTGCGAGGCCTCAGCCTCCACGGGGTCTCCGCCTCCACGGGGTCTCCGCCTCCACGGGGTCTCCGCCTCCATGGGGCGGGGCCGGCCCGGCTTCTGGGACGGCCCCGTGCCCGCGCAGCGCCTGTTTCCCCTGAGCCTGCTGCCCACTCCACAACCTTGGTCTCTAAGGCGGGGACACGCAGGCTCTCCCAGAGGGGAAACTGAGGCCGGTCGAAGGGTGAAACGGGCCACGATGCTGGTGGGGAGAGGGCAGGAACGTCCTGCGTGCTGGGCCGGGTCCTGCCGGCATAGACGTCTTGAACCCCAAGAAAGGATGTTTTTTCCACCCACCTATCCATCAATGTCCGCTCCCACACGGTCCCTTCTGTTCAGCCTGTCTCCTGCTACTTTCCTCCTGCCCTCCTTCCTTCCCTCCCCGCTTCCTCTCTTTCCATCTATTTATTTTCCCACCTACTCTTCCATCCATCTCTTTGTCTCTTCATCCAGCCTTCTACCAATTTAAAACTGTTTTTTGTTCGTTCGTCTATTCACCTGACATTGTCTCTCCACATAATCTATCCAGCTTTTCATCCATCTAGTTCACTCTGTATCTTTCTTTCCTTCCTTCCACCCATCTATCTACCCTTCCTTTCTCGCATCCTCCACCCACTTCTGGGTTATCCATTCTCCAGTGCCATCATTTAAAAGGTTATTCTTCAGTGCCGTCCTTTCCCTTGCACTGGGGACCCAGATGGATCACACCATCCCTAGAAAACTCATTCACAAGTGGCAGTGGCAGAGAGGCAAGAATGTGCCCAGGAGTGGGCACAGCTGATGAAGTGGAGCTGGGGGTGAGGTGGGGCTGTGCTCCAGGGCTGACCCAGACCACCAAGGGCTGCTTACTTTGGAGAGGGCTACTACAGAGGCTTCCCCCGTATGAACCTCCTCTGTGTGCTTGGGTAGGAGTGGGGAAGAGAAAAATCCTCAGCCAGCACATGCTATGTGGCAAGTGGTAAGGTATCTTGCTCAATTCTCACAATTTTAAAGCTGCTTGCTTCATTACTCAGGTTCAGAGGGATGAAAAGGGGCTCAGAGTGTAGTGGGCCAAGGCCATGGTGTCAGTCCTGAGTTTAAATCTTGGCTCTGTCACTTTCTTGTGTGTGTTTGGGCAGCTACAGGGCTCAGTTCGCTCCTCCATAAACCGGAACTGGTGTGTGTTTTACAGCTGTGATGTTTTGAGGCTTGTGGCTAACAAGGTACCATAACAGAATGCCGAGTATGGTACCTGCCCAGTCAGTACTCAACCAATGGTAGCTGTTATCATTGTTCTAAGAGAGGTTGGGATTCAATCCCAAGACCTGTGATTTGCTGCTTTGCAAACCATGCATCTAGTCTGTCCTTCCATTCACAAAGACCAGCCTTTCCCCTCCCACCAGCAGGGCCAGAGGACTTTTGTTCTCCTGGCCCAAGTGTAGTCTCATTAGGAAAAGCATAGTTTGCAACTATTAACAGGTGTTACCGTTGAATTGTGCCACCCTCAAGTTCATGTTGAAGTCCTAAGCCCCAGTGCCTCAGCATGTGACCCTAGTTGGGAAGAGTCATTGCAGATGTATTTAAGGATGAGGTCATACTAGAGTACGGCCCTAACCCAGTATGACTGGCATCCTTATAAAAAGACAGAGACCAGACTGATCCACTGTGTCAGGGGCTGTATCACTGCTGTCTCCCTGGGCCAGTACAGAGCCTGGCCAAAGGCATGGCTTGTCAAGACTTAGTAAACTGTGTTTTGAAACAACTTGATGAATTGTTACTTATCAATGTAACCATCCCCAGACAGATGGAGCTCTGTGGCCCCAACACACACAAGGTAATCACTTTTGACTTCTATCACCAACAATAGTTTTGCCTATTCTTTTTTTTTTTTTTTGGTACATTGCACGCTTTGTGGGATCCTAGCTCCCCAACCAGGGATTGAACCCAGGCCCACGGCAGTGAAAGCACCGAGTCTTAACCACTGGACCACCAGGGAAGTCCCCAGCTTTGACTATTCTTGAACTTCATATAAATGGGATTACACTGTATGTGCTCTTTTGTGTCTGGTTTCTTTTGCCCAGTTCTGTTCATAAAAGCTTGCTGAATATAGCTGTTCATTCCTTTTAAATTGAGGTGTAGTATTCCACTGAAAATATATATCACAATCTATTTGTCCATTCTACTACTGATGGGCATTTAGTTAGTTTCTACATTCTGACCCTTATGAATAAAGATGTTACAAACATTCTTGTATATGTCTTTTGTCAAATGTGGGCACTTGTTTCTCTTGGAGTGGAATTGCTGGCAGAGAGGAGGCGTACTTTTTTAAAACTTTATTTAATTAATTATTTTTGGCTGCACTGGGTCTTTGTGGCTACCCGCAGGACTTCTCTGGTTGCCAAGAGCAGGGGCTACTCCCTAGTTGGGAGTAGCTACTCTCTTATTGCGATGGCCTTCTCTTGCTGTGGGGCATGGGCTCTAGGGTGTGGGTTTCAGCAGGGGCGGTGCATGGACTTAGCTGCCCTGTGGCACATGGAATCTTCCTGGACCAGGGATCGAACCTGTGTCCCCTCCATTGGCAGGAGGATTTTTAATCGTTGGATCACCAGAGAAGTCCATATGTTTTACTTTGGCAAAAATTGCCAAGCAGTTTTCCAGAGTGGTTGGATCAATTTACACTACCCTGCTTCCCCCCCAGCAATGTGTGAAAGTTCCAGTTGCTCCCTATCTTGATATTGTCAGTCTTTATCTTTTTACCATTCTAGTGGGTGTTGTGGTGGTTCTCACTGTAGTTTTATTTTGCCTTTCACTGATGGGTAAGGCTGTTGAGCACCTATATACATATATTTATGTATATTATGTATATGTATATAGGTGTATATACATATACATAAAGTTCATTTATATCTGTTTGAGCCTTTTGTCCATTAAAAAAGTTGAGATGTTTATCTTATTGATTTGGAATTCATATATCTAGAGATGAGTCTTTTTTTTAAAGTGTGATTTTAATTTTATAGAAAAAATTAAAATGGCACACAATTTGAATATATGTTTGCAATATCTAAAATAAGTTAGGTGTTACATGATATGAGAGCTAAAAGTATAAAAAATACTAGAAAGACCATGATCACAGTTTTTTTAAAGATGCAAATAAAATAAACATAGCTACATAGAAAAGCTCATATGCTGCTTTCTAGTAAAAAAAATTAAAACATAGATGAGTCTTTTAATAAAGTTTATCTCACCAAAAATTTATACACAGACAAATGCCACAATGATCACATCAGTTTAAAAGTACCTTTGATCCTATTAATTAAACAGAAGCAATTTTTCGTGTCTTAGAAATGAACCCAATGATAAAATACAGGACACATTCATTTCATGTGTACACAGTGGGGCTGGCCCAGGAGATCCAGCCCAGTTTTCACAAGCTTGAGGCAAGCGTTTGCTCTGGATTGGGCTCCAGAGCAGATGTCAGTCCAGTTTGGTTGAGCAGAGATTGGGGGTGGCGGTGAGACTCATTTATTTTTCCCTCCTCCAAGATAGGCTGACGCTGAGTCTGTGTTGCACCCATGGACTAAGGTGGTGGGAAAGCACAGAGCAAGAGGGTTGGGGCAGAGACGATCCCATCTGGCTGGTATCCAGAGCGGGGCTCTCATAACTAAGCTGCAAGCTTACAGTCTGCCACATGGCAGGTTCTGGGGATGCCGAGATGGTTAGGACACCAGCCTCATCCTGGGGGAGCTCATGGTCAGGGAGAAGAGACAAAGAAGCCCGGAAGCATGATGTGGAGTGCTAAGTGCAGTACGTGTCACCACTATAAAGAAAGGTGAGTGGTCAGAATGCTCTGGGGGGAAGGCTGGAGGCTCCAGCTCATGATGGATCCCAGGGGCATCTTCACAGAGAAGCTGATACCATTTGCACTCTGCCTTGATGGATGAGAAGGAGTCACCAGGCAGAGGGTGGCAGAAGGATGCTCCAAACAGGGGGCTTGGGGCAGGACTTCTGGCAAGGAACAGTCTTGTGACTGAAGTGCAGGGTGTGTTGGGGACAAGACAGGAAGATTAGGGTGGACCCAGGGATAGACAGCTATCCTCTTGTAGCTTCTAGGGAGTCCTGGTGCCTGATGATGCTGATCTGGGGTTACAGCTTTCCAGGGCACCTTGTGCTCACGGCACGCATGTGGTTCTTTGTAGGAAGGCCTTTCTATGTAGAGGAATCCTTGTTTCTGATCCCACCCCGTGGTTACTGCTGTCCACAAAGCAGACCATGCTGCCTGGCCCTCACAGGGTTTGTCCCCTCCCCTTACCTGAGAACGCTTCTCTAAAAAGAAGCAACCTTCAGTTCTGGGTTGTTTCTCTTCTGGAGTTGGGACCTAATGAACAGGAGATGAAGGAAGATGCCCAGATTTCTGGGCCTGGCAGGCAGGAGCTCTTGGAGCAAGGGTGTCATGACTGGGGTGGGGCCCAGGGTCTGGGTGGGCTAGAGCTATGAGGCAGGGGGGAGCGGCTGCTTGAAGGGCGTACCTGATGGATTGGGCCTGCCACAGGAAGCCTCTGGCCTTGGTGATCTCCTGGGCCACTCTCCTTAAATCATCTCCTTCAAATAGTGGTAGTGCAGGATCCTTGAAAGAGGGAATGAGTCTGACGTTAGATCCATTAAATGACTGGGTGGGACGTGAAAATCCAAAATCTCAGGAGAAGAATTTTAGAGTGAATTCAGTGCAGCCTTCCTCCCAGTGCAGGAAATCTTGTGGGCCTCAGCTTGCATGTTTCCAGGACAGAGAGCTTAATGTATGTCAAGGCAGTCATTCTGTAAAGGGGACCCTTTGCAATAAGATGTCTGAGAGTCAGTGGAAACCGAGAGGGGCCCTGGACTTCACTGGAGTCAGCACTGCTCTGCCCTGTAGAACAGAAGTGGTATATACACCTTATCTCACTGTCAATCAGTAAAACCTATCCAGCCCCTTCTCTATTTCTTCTAGTAAAACAGCTCCACAGACATACCTTCTTCTTTTGTCAGCTAACGAAATTCCAGAGCTTAGCCTTAAAAATACAAGTTCTCACAATTAGCAAGAGACCTAAGAGAGATGAAAGTGTTCCTTTTCCGTGGGAGCAGTAGTGGCAAAGGTCCCAATCTACCTAGAAACTATTCAAAGAATCTGATTGGATAAGGTATTAAACAGAGAACCTTCCCAATATCGTCAAGTGTGTTTTCCTGTGTAGGAAATGGATGAATATTTATTACTTTTACTTGTTCTGACCTCTATATCATTAGTAATATTTGCCCTGAAAACTGTTACTCAAACAAAGAAAGTTTGATAACTGTTACTCATGCAAAGCACTCAACTTTCAAAAATTTTGCCATGTCCTGTGACAGTAAACTCTAATTTCCAAAAAAAAAAAAATTCTGGTTGATTGTTCTACTGGATGATAGTGTTGGCCTGGAAGTGTTCTAATTCACAGCAGCACATCCCTAGAAGGTATGAATAGACACATAATCTTTCTAGGAGACTGTAAAATCTTATTCCACATGTGTGATAAAATCTATGACTTTACTATGTTTCTTTTTAACAGATCACACACTGAATATCTGTACTTTAATGAATTTAAGGTGAGAAGGCAGAAACATGCAGGAATTAAAGCATAGAACGTAGGAGCATGGGTGTCTGGACTCCAGCTTTACCATCTACTCTGACTTTAGGTGTATTCCTAAACCTGGCTGAGCCTGTTCATTCATCTGTTAAATGGGTACAATAATGGTTGGTAGGATTGAAAGAGGTAATTTACAAAGAGCTAATTGTTAGTTAGGAAGAAAAAAACCACATCTGTTGACACTGTATTGCACTGTTTCAACAGAACTTACCCAGAGGCTCCACAACCTACCCTTTGGTGGATGAAGCCCCTGGTCAGCAGGCCCTGCATTTCGAGAAGCAGGTCCTCACCAACAGGGCAGTGATAGCGACCCCCGGTGAGGGCAGCCAGGTCTCTCAAGAAGTTAGCAGCAGTCCTGTGGGGAGGAACAGGGGGCTGGGGCCAGGCCCACCGAGCTCTCTGTGAGCCCCCAGCCCCTGGGGAAGTCACGTCAGTGGGGTAATGGGTCTTGGACCCTGAGGCTCTGTGCCACTGAGACTATGTCAGGATCACCAGACTCACTCTCCCGGCTGCTTTCTGGGTGGCGGTGCTGCTGCTGTGTGAACCGTATTCACCGTATCAGGGTCTCCCTCTGAGCCCATGGCCCCATTCCTTAATCTATCCAGTGCCAACTATGTGTCTGGCCTGGCAGGGAGACAATGTGACTTTTACGGAGCTCATGGTTTGGACAGAAAGATTAAATATGAAAGTAAGCAATCACAGCTTTGCCAATTACATTAAAACTATTTTTTCAGAAGGAGCTGAATCCCTCTTGTTTAACACATGCTCTTTCTTCCATGGTGATTGTTTATGGAAATAGCCATAGCTACTTTAAACTTTTTCCCCCTAAATATTTACAAATGTGCCCCCAAGGAAGACAAAGTGGGAGAACACAGCCTGTGACTGGGAAGCGGTGCGAATCTGTTTCCATATTGGAGAAAGTTGGGGTGCCCTGCTGATGGGTAGGCAGGGTTTCAGTGGGGTTCCCTCTCTGGTGCAATGCCTGCCCAGGGGCCTCCTGGAGGCTGACCCACAGGACTTGGGCCCAGGACGGCTCAGCTCATGGTCCACAAGGCATCAGGGAAGTGGTGTTACTCGGCCGCCTCCTCACTGCCCACCTGCAAGAGCGGTTCAGGGAGATGGTGTGTACTTTGACATCTCTCTTCTCCTTGAGTCTCTGGACCTCACTGAGAATAAGGCTGCAGCTTGTGTCCGGCTTCCCGTCGGTCAGGAGGTAGAGTCCTTCTACATCAGGGAAACTGAAAGCTTTCTGAAAGAGCACATAGGCTGTCTGGCTCAGAGGAGGGACCAACCAGGATGCAGAAACCACTGACCTGCTATCCCCAAGTCTGCTTGGATCCCACCAGCTTGTTATTAAAACTGCGAGCCTCCCCTTTCACCTGATGACAGACCAGGAAGCTGTTGAAGTTTAGGAAAAAGAGTGCAACTCACCCCAGAGCTGGTTAACCCCAAACAAGTCACTTAACCTCTCTGAGCCTCTGTGTCATCACATAAAGTCAGAAATTCGAGACACTCATTCTCACTGGGTTGTTGGGAAGATGCAATGGTTGAACACTTAGTAAATTCTAAAGTGCTCTCTGAAAACTCTAAAGCATCATGTAATGTCAGGATTAAGAGTTAGGACAGTATTTCTGGGTTGGGCTTGGTGGTGGAACTTGCCAGCAGTGCTTGCAAGACTGAGGTGCTCCCCTGAGCGTGCAGGCGGGTCACCCACTGCATGGCCTCGTGACAAGCAGCGTCTGTGGTCTCCACCAGAGTGTCCTGCCACGGCTGTAGGTCCTCTGCAAAGCTGAGCAGGTTAAAACTGGGGAGCAGAGAGAAGAAGTGGGAGGCAGAGAGAGGAGAAAGAGATTTGTTAGCATGTGCCAGTCTGTATTGAGGGCTTCATCGATGGCTCAGTGGTAAAAAATCCACCTGCAATGCAGGAGACGTGGGTTCGATCCCTGGGTCAAGAAGCTCTCCTGGAGGAGGGAATGGCAACCCACTCCAGTATTCTTGCTTGGAAAACTCCATAGACAGAGGAGCCTGGTGGGCTACAGTGCATAGGGTCACAAAGAGTCAGACACGACTGAGCACACAGTCTATTTTGATCTTGGGAGAGTAACCTTCATGAGGACACATGCTTATCCCTGAAGAAACTACAGCAAGCCCTGGGCCCCCAGCGGACCAACCAAGACTGAGAAGGTACACGGTGAAAATTCCAGACGCAGACAGATTTAAATCCCCCCTCAGTAACTGCTGCTTACTGGTTATATGACCTTGGGCAAATGACTTAATCTCTCTAAGCCCTTGTTTCCTTTTCTGAAGAATGGGGATAATAACAGGATCATTGTGCAGGCTGAATGACCTCATGCATGTAAAGTGCTTGGCACAAGGAAAGAGCTCTATAAATGCCTGCTCATTTTAATATTAAGGCAAGAACGAGTCCCAGCCTGGGGTCAGAGTCTCCAGCTGTCCTTTCCGGGTCACCCCTTCTGGGTAGAGAACAAACCACACCAAATTCCCTCTTGAAAAATCCACAGTTCAAGGCGGCCCAGTGGTTTCTCTGATCTGCTTGCAATTGTCACTGGGCCTGAGATGGATTTCTAAAAACCCACTTTACTTCTGCAATGGAAGGCAGAGTTCCTTCCTGCTATTCAGCTGAGCAGTTTGAAAGCCTCCAGGCCCCTTTGGAAGGGTGAGGAGGGAGTGGTCTTGGCCAGGGAAGCATCCAGAACTATCACTTGGATCTTCCTGCCCCCACCCACCTGCACCCATGCCTCTTACCTGTCACAGTGCTTCCGCAGCTGTTCCCATATCAGCAGGGTAAGCTCCATCTTCACTTGCTGCAGGTAGGGGCCCATGGATCCCGACGTGTCCAGCAGGATGCACACTTTGCTCTCCAAAATGACACCGAACAGTCGGCGGCTTCCTGCTCCAGGGTGGGTGGGGACAGAGGCCAGGGAGGAGCGAAGGGGGTTTTTCCCACTGCAGCTATCAAATACACCACCCTCATCACCTGATCATTTGTGGATCAGATGCAAACCCGCTGGGAAATAGCCTCTGTGGTGTGCTAGAGGGGTCACCATTCAAAGGCAGAGCAGGTCAGTGGCCTGGGCTTTGGGAGGTCAAGGTTTCCACTGTGACTTTGCTGGAGATTACCTGATTATAACCTCCCTGGGCTTGAGCTTCCTCACCCCTAATGTTAGGTGACTGAGTTAAGTGGTGTCACAGCACTGTTTGGGGCTGGAAACAAGTATGGAGCACGGAGTCTGTACACTGGTCAACAGAAATCAAATGAGTATTCTCTGTGTGCCTGGCCCTGAGCAAAGTGCAGTGGAGATGAGCGAGGGTCCCTGCCGTCATGGAGCTGCCAGTCGGTAAAGGAAAACGAATGTTGTACTAGCAGCCACCACTCTGCTGAGGGCTCTGACAAACTTACAGGAGTACACACTGGGGAGAATCTGAAACTGATAGACAAGCTAAAGCTGAAGGATGAGGAGCAGTGGCCAAGGAGGGGAGGTATGTGCGGAGCAAACAGACCGAGAAAAGCCCTGAGTGGGAGAAGAGTGTGCTATGCTTGTGGGACAGAGAGAAAGCTGGAGAGGCTGGTACAGGATTTGGGAATTATCGCAAGGGGAGATGGGGAGACAGAGAGGGTCAGTGACTTGCCCATGGTCACACAGCCTGGCAGCAAAGTAGAGATTCACATCCAGGTTCTCTGATCCACATTTTAAGGCAACAGCTAGCCCCAGCCCTCTGGTGCCCCAAGGCTAAATGGAAGTAACATGGAGGAAGCCAAAGAGCAGAAGATGGCATGTCAAGCATTCCTGAATCACACCTCAGACCTCACTGGAGGCAGAAGTACAAAAAATGGAAACCTGCTGCAAAACGGGCTCACTGCTCTCCAGGAAAAGGCACCCTGAGCTGGCTGGACCCACCGCCCAGGAATCTTCCAGGACTCACGTGGGGTATTCTCTGGCCATGCTCATGGCCACATGAGGACAGGAGGGGAGCCATCCTAAAGCATGGGGGATGTTCTGTGAGGACAGCCAGCCAGCTGTTGAGGGGCCTCCCACACAAAAGGCCAGCTGATCCACCCTGGGAACCAGACAGCGGAAGGGAACACCCTGCAAGCCACTGAGCCCTGCGGTTGTCTCCCTAATCTAACTCTGTTTTCTTCGTCTGTCTCCATCATCACTAACCTTCCCAGTTATCCTATGCTTGTCCCCTGGATTCCTCCTAGGTTGCCCTGATTGCACTCCATCCCCTCAACAATTCATAGCCCAGAGAGATTGGTTGTAACTTGATCACATTTCCCTTATTTAAAACCTCAGTGTCCTCCCATTGCTCTTAGGATAAAGTCTGGGCTATGTCTTCCTCTTCCCAGGATGGATGTACCCGCTCTGGCTTCCTTTCAGTCTCCTGTTGAGCAGCTCAGCCATGTCCCGAGAGTCTTTCTTCTTTTTGCTAAGGTAATGCCTATTCATTCTTCAGATCACCTCCTCAGGAAAGCCCTTCATGAACTCCCTGTGCAGGCCCACTGCCCCTCTCTCCCTGCACCACACCTGTCTCTACCTTGCACTTGTCAGCGCTGTTCTTTGGGTAACATCCTTCTCCTCTGGACCATATGCTCCATGAGCTCAGGGACCACGTAGGGTGTTTCCTCTACCACCGCTCCAGGACCGAGCGGGAGAATGACACTATTTGCTGAATAATGAATGAGTGAATCTGTTTTGAGGTGTTAGATGGCATTGGGTGTGTAGCTGTGTGTGATGTGGGGGTGCAACTCATACACAGGAGCTGGCCTTCACATCCTCCAGGCAGGAAGTGTGTGTCGGACTGGGGAGTGCACACAATCTCATTGCTGTCCCACCTCAGCCTCTGACTTGACAGCTGCACCTGGGACTTGCAGCCCCCCACCAGAGGCTTTGGAGAACCGTGGCAAACCAAGGACTGTTTATACCATGTTCTCCTGCAGAGGACGGGACTTAAGGAATCTGCACAGGAGCCCAAGTGGTCCACACTGGGATGCTTCCTCCTGTTCTCCCAGGAACGCTCCAGGTTCCAAAGCCTAAACACCCTCCCATTCAGTTCTAGACAACCGCCCGGCCTTTTGGGCTTGACGCTTCAGACCATCCTGATTCCCATCCCAAGCCGCCTCTGGGATGTGAGTCTAACTCCCAGCTAGCCCCGCCACTGGCCTCTCCAGAGGATCCTCCGTGCTCTATGTAAAGAATAAAAGGAGCATCTTCTTTCTTGGAGACCCTTCTAACTCTACCTTCTTGGACAAGTTCTTTGGAGCCCAATCAGTGCTAAACTGAGGCTCCTGAGGGCCAGCCCCTCAGTCACACCCAGGAGGTGGGGTGTGGGAGATGGCCTGGACAGACCTGGTTCTCTCTGATGCTCTGGTCCGTGCTCCACCTCCTATTATCCAGCACAATGCCTGACCTCTGAACCCAGAAGTCCTGTTGCCCCTGGGTGACAGGTTGTGAGTGCTTAGCCTGGGAAGGAGTGACCCTGGGGTCCCCGGGGTTGCCCTCCCCCTTCCGCTCGTGGCCCCCGCCCTCCAGGACAGCAGGCAGGCTCACCAGACAACAGCCGCTGCAGCCTCTGGACGTAGCGGCGCAACAGCTTGTCCAGGTGTGTGATGTACACCTCCACTTCCCTGAGGGTGCACTCAATGTGTCTCACTGTCCCCTGGATTAAAGCAAGCAGAGGAAAATACTCCCCTGCCAGTTCTTTCTTCATATCCGCAATCACCCCCTAAAACAGTTTAGTCTACGGTGGTTCACAGTTTTCGCAACACTGTTTAAGTATACATTTTTGTTTGTTTAAAAGCTTGATTTTTCTTTTATTAAACTATCAAATGCATGGATGTAGGCAGTTGTGGGGGAATTGGGTTGATGGTTTTTGTGTCAAATGTGGTCACTGTCATAACTAAAAACATAGTCTCTCTAAATTTTAAATAGAAGACCCTTCATGGTAGGGTGGGAGGTCGATAAATTTCACATTAAAAGATGACCTTGGATGGAGGAGTCAGGCAGCATGATTAAACTCCCATGAAACTTGTATGGTGGATAATTTTTAGCTTTACAGTTGACAATGTCACATTAAAGGGTAAGGAGAGAAAATGGGGTCTTTCCTTTTTATTTAAAGCAAGATTGAATTTTAATTTTGTACTAAATTTGTCTGTTCCGGTGTCAAAGCAATTAAAAAACTACCTCAAAACTAGGAAATAGAGAAGCTCCTCTGACCTCCTGTCATAACCCCTGTTCCTGGCCATCTTAACAGAACTACCATCAGAATCAGGGTACAGAGTTGTTATGGGTGAGTATTCCAGCCACTGCTCTGTGATGTCAGCAACTGTTACTAAATCTCACCCCAGTGAGTCCCTAGAACTTTGACCATGGTCTCAGCCATTCTGAGGGGCTGGCTTTTCTTCCAACAGGGTTCTGCATCCTATCCCTTGAGAGAAGTCCCCCTTTTGGGGGGGGGGTTCTTAGCAGGAAGAATAAAAGCTGAAAGGTCATACATTCATGTGGACTTTCCCCTAACACAGTCAGCCATCTATGTCTGAGAAGAGACAGGAGCTGGGAGAGAAGAAACAAACCCAATCTTGACTTACATTGATCTCTATGCTGGGGAAGACACTGCAGTATTTGGCTGATGCCGACGTCTGTACTGATTTTTGATGAGTGCAGCTGGGACCAAGGTATCTGGAGACCTCCATCTTTAGTTTCTTTAGCCCATAATTTGCTACCCACTTTGGAATAAAGGAAAGAATGATTATCTTGGGTAATTCTGGCTTAATGGAATGATCGGCTCATCTTTCAAAACCTCATGTTTGAAATCTATCTTGTATTTGAAATGTGGGGTTTCCCAGGTCCTCACCGAGACTACCTCACATGTACATTCCTGCCCCAGTGCTGGAGGGAGATGCAAACAAATATGGGAAATAGGGAACAAAATTTACTGAGCACTTATTTACTCCCTGGTCTGGTGAGCCCTGTGGCTTCCTCCATTTCCATTTCAGCCTCTTCCATGAAACTTGAATGGAAACCCTGATTGGCCTCAAGTTTAGATCAATTAAGATATCACAATAAGAGATACAAGAATGACCAGGTTTAAAGCAATCAGAGTATGGCATCCAGGACTGGACCAATCAGAACCAAGCTCAGACTGACTGATTGCCAGAAGAAAAGATATTCCTATCTTTGGATCCGAACAAGAAGGGGGTTTTCTAGTGCTTGCATCCCAAATGAGCTGATATCACTAAGGACTTCACACAAAATATACTTCAATTAATCAGCAATCCTATGAAATACAAGAGTCTTCGTTTTATAAATGCAGACATTGAGACTGAGTGACTAGCTCAAGGTCACCCAAGCTAGGAAGTGACAGACTCAGGTTCCCACATAGTTCTCTTTAATCCTTATCCTGACACTTGACACAGTCATTCCAAGCAGCTGCTGCTGCTTACCTCAGTCGTGTCTGACTCTGTGCGACCCCATAGACGGCAGCCCACCAGGCTCCGCCATCCCCGGGATTCTCCAGGCAAGAACACTGGAGTGGGTTGCCATTGCCTCCTCCCATTCTAAGCAGATTTGGTCTCAGTTCCAAGTATGTCCACCTTCCCTGATATAATGGTTGGCGGGAGGAATGATTGCTTGGAGGCATGTGCTGGTACAAACAGCATATATAATACCTCTTGGCTGGAGCAGACTGTATCCTTTCTGGGCAACTCAATAGAAGATCTAGTCCTTCTTAGGCCCCTTCCTTGAGGGTACTTCTTGTATACCGAGCCTGGGAGAAAGAAAGCAGAGTTATCTTGTGCAGTTCTCTTACCCTCTCCTCCCCTTTCCATGTCAGTTTCTGTCAATGAAGTCAGTTGTAACATTCCTTAGGTGCCACTTGCTGAGATAGGAGGACTCTTGGGGGGATCTAGGGAGGTCTTCTAGGACCCCCTCTCCCCCCAGCTTCTCAATGAGTTGCTATTGGGACCTGTGCCTTTTCACAGCTATCAATCTTGCTGACTTGGGGGACTCGTGCTTGCTTCCTTCCCAGTCGGTCTGAGGACACCGGCCCTCGTGAACAGAGCCAGAGCGTACCCAGGGACCCGGGGGAATGCCGACATCACCTCTTCCCATTCTCCTGCTTTGCGTCAAGACTTTGCAAGCTCACTTCCCTGGGCTGGGAGACCTGAGTGGTTTGAGGATCGGCCTGCTCCGGGGGCACTGCTGTCTGTGTCCTGGAGGGGGTCACCCTCCCATGGGGCCTGATCACCTTCCAGGTCTCAAGGGGCAAGGGGGCTGTCCAGACATCTGCGTAGCCACCAACTCACCCACGTTATTCCCCATCTCTGTGTAGAACAGCGAGAGAGCGGTTTCTGCATCCCTTGATTGGGTCTTCTTCCTCCGCTCGGCAGTCCCTTTCTTCACTGGCGGGGCTGCAGCTAGAGGACATTTGGCCTGTTTGGAGCAGCCTCAGGGGTTTATGTGGTGAAGCTGTGCAGCCTGGCTTAGAGACTTGTCAACTTCAGCTATGCTCTGCCCTCAGAAGTGGGGACCCAAGGTGGCTCTGAGGTCCTTTGGGACGACCTGACTCTGGCCACACTGGGATCAGCAAAGCTAGAGCTGCCGCGACTTCCCAGGCGATGCGAAGTGCCTCCCATCCCTGTCTGGTTTTATCCTCATAGTCCCCCAGTTTACGGATGCGGCCTGGGGGACTCAGAGTCAGTGGGAAGCAGAGCAAAGATTCTACCAGGTCTTGCTGACTCTGGGACTCCAGAACTCTGCTCTGAACTGCTTCTGACCTTAGAAGTAAGACTCATGGTCTTAGAGTCTGTGAGCTGAATACTTTCATAAAAATACTGGTGCCTTGTCACGACCGGCTGGCACTGGACACTCTCCTTAGTCCCTCTGAGCCTGAATTTCTTCATCAGTAAAACAGAGGAACTAATAGATTCCTTGCCATATAGGATGGATGATTACAAGCTTTAAAGGGGACAAGCTTTTAGAGGGCAGGCACATGATCACTGATCACTTTTGTGACTGCCACCACTCACCCATGTCTTAGCTGTGTTTATCCACCCCTCCAACCCCGTGGCCATGCCTTACCTGGGGGGATGCCTGCTTTGCCACTGAGTGGATGCCATAGCAGAGCTTTCAGGGGGGCCCTCTTCTCTCTGTCAGGGTCATCTTTAACGCTCTAGAAAACAGGCAGCCTTTCCCATCAGGAGCCTGTTCTCTGTGGTGGGCGGTACTCACCCCAGCCCCAATATGTCAAGCAGGAACCTTTGCATGGAGAGGCCTGAGGAAGAAGTTTTCTCATATGTTCACCCCTCTCCTGCAGCAGATACAGAGAGGACTCTGGTGTTTGAGGTGAAATATATGTGTGTGTGCGTGTGCATATGTATGAATGGGTCCGTGCATGTGTGTGTCTGTGTTATGAGAGAGGGCCCATGGAAGTTCCCTGGAGGTCAAGTGGTTAGGACTTGGAGCTGTCATTGCTGTGGCCTGGGTTCAATCCCTGGTCAGGGAACTGAGATCCTGCAAGCATGAAATATGGCCAGAGAGAGAGCTTGCTAGGACAGCTGTGGGGATTTTCCTGAACCTTCTTCAGCAGCTGCCTGCCCCTCTTCCTGCTGGACTGGGATTTCTGGGCCTCCAGAATGACCAGCAGCCACTCAGTAATTTCTGTGCCGTGTCGGGCACCTCAGTTTTAAGGGAGGGGTTCCTTCCTTACTGGGCACAACTGGAATGTAGAGACAGTAGAACAAAGTCACCCCATCACCTACCCAGATCCCCTTCCCTTGTTTCAGGAGGCCTGTTAGGGGCCCTGGTGCAACGCAATGCCCCTCACACTGAAGGCCCAACCGGCACACTCTGAGACCCTGGGGTGTCACCTCAGAATTTGGGAAGACGAGAAGGTGCTGGCTTCCGACACCTGGTGGAGTCTGTGCACGAGAGCTGTGCCGTGTGGACAGAACCTCCCGCGAGTGCAGCCCCGGGAAAGGGAGTGAGCTGTGCTCACAAGAGTCTGTCAGCTGGTGAGATGCTGAAGAGTTCACGCATCTCACTGCGGCTTCTGCTCACAGTGCTGCGGAGTCTGGGGTCTTCCCCCAGGCACACCCCTAGACGCACCTTGTGATTGTTACGGTGGACATTTTATGCAGGACAGATTTTTGACAGGCTGTGAACAAGGGTCAATCCTGCGGAAGGCCTAGGTCCAATCAGGCCCCTGCAAGCCTTGAGCAGAAGCAGCAAGAGCCCATTAGATGCTACACCATCCTAATTCCTTTGCCCCGAGAGACCCTCCGGATGAGCCCTCCTGCCTTATAAGCAGCATGTGTAATGATGGGTGCCAGTTCCAAGGAACCCTTAGTACCCCAAGGCTGGGACAACCAGGCAGAACCAAAGCTGGAGTGGAAGGGGTGGTCAGAGCTGAGAAGCAGGCCCTTAGGGGTCTCCTCCCCTTGGAGGCCAGGCCACTGACCACTGAGGACACTATCCCCACCTCCACTGGCCCTGGGACCTGGGGACCTGGCCCAGGCCACTTCACGTTCTAGGAAAGACCAGGAGACAAGGTGGAAACAAGATCCTCTGTGTGTTATTAGGGAGGGGAGTCAAACCATTCTGGCCACGGAGGGTGCTGTGGGCTTGGAAGGACAGAACTTCCTGGGCTGACTTCTCGGCTTGAGCACATTCGGCTTCTCTTTCAGGAGGGCTGCCCTTCCCTGTTCTTTTGCAGACTGGTTCTTCAGGGAAGACACGAGTAAGGCACACTGCAGTGGGGATTGGGAGTCAGCCAGGTGCTTCCACAGGGAGTGTTTACACACACACACAGAACAGGAGGGGCTGGGGCCACTGGGGCCCCTGGGGCCCCTGGATTTTTCTTTTTACCCCTAAAGTGCTGCAGGGAGCTGAGAGTTCTATGGTCAAATCTACTACTAATAAGTACAGAGGCCCTGTGATGCATCAGGCTAGTTAGGGCCCGGGGGTCTCAAATCCTCTTGTCCACAAGGCATGTGACTACACAGGCAGGGTAGGTGCCATCTTACCCCATTTTACAGGTGAGGAAGTAAATCTTATAAACTAAAAGGACTTGCCCAAGGCTGCTACAAGTATACAGTGGATCTTTCATTCATTCTCAGGTGGACCTTGTCCCAAAGCCAGTTTTCCGCCACATGTGGACCCAGTGCCCACGGCCAACCCTGGGGGCCCATAGAATGGTGGCGTGATACTTGGTTCCTTTGCCTACCTATTTCTCAACTGCCTGAAAGATTCTTCAATAATTATTCTCAATCAAAGCACTAGACCACTCAAATGTAAATAACACCATATGAGGCTGGATTAAACCAGTATTAAACCCATCAACACCTTGGGAATGAGTTTATCAGATGAGGGAGCTGGACTAATGAGCACCTGAGAAGTAGTTTTTTTCAAAACACCAAAGGGGTGCCCTTTCAGGGAGGAAAGCTCAGAGACATTTCAGGGAGCCACAGGTCTGCCAATCCATGGCCCCACCCTCCCAGGAGCTCACAATATAGTTGGGGACCAGTTCTGGCAATGGTGGTACTTGAAATGTGAGTCACCTACATGCTCTGTCCATCCCCTGGCTTCAACTGCCCCACACCTCTATGTCTGGCCCTCATCTTTATCCACCTGCCAGAAGGATGCCCCTACTTATTATCTCACAAGCCCCACAGACTCATCTTTGTTCTAGCCCCTCTGAACCCTGTCCTGATTTCTCTCTCTGGGTCTATGGCACCCCTGTCTACTACATCCCCCAGCAAGTCACCCCCAGATTTCTTCTTCTTTCTCACCCTGTGCATTCAATCAGCTACAAGTTTGGTCAATTCTTCCTTAAAAACACGATCTCAAGTTTGTTCCTTTGTTTCCATTCTCATTGCTCCTGATGCAATCTGGTCCCTCTCTCACCTCACCTTGAACTGCTCAACCCCTTCTCTGAGGAGGTGACACTTTAGTGAACCCTGAATAATATGGATGACCTGGGAGGGGAACAGTTGGCTAGGGAAATAGCAGATGCAAAGGCAAATTTGGGAATGAGTTTGATCTGTTCAAGGGTACAGGCCAGGATGCAGAGCACACAGATCTGCAACCAGTGACTTACAGGAAACCTTCATGTTTCATTGGAAACCTTTGGTGTCTGTGGATCAGCACAAAGGTGGAAAGCTGACATGGGGGGAGTCGTTTCCCCCAAAAGACATGGTCCAAACTCCTGGTGCCCATGAACATGACCTTACTTGGAAACATGGCCTTTGTAGATGTCATTAAGATGTAAGTTAATGAGGCTGTACTGGAAGGGTGAGCCCTTCATCCAATATGACTGATGTCCTTAGAAAAGAAGAGACACAAACACACACACAGAGGGAGGAGAGCCACGTGGAGATGCAGGCAGAGTTTAGAGTGAGGCTGCCACAAGCCAAGGAATGCCAAGGAGTGCTGGTGATAAGGATGTCCTACTTGACCAAACTTTGGTCATGCTCCTCTGAGCCCTCTTCTTGACTGGGTTTTGACTCTGCTCCAAAATCACTGCAGATGATGACTGCAGTCATGAAATTAAAAGACGCTTGCTCCTTGGCAGAAAAGCTATGACCAACCTAGACAGCATATTAAAAAGCAGAGACATTACTGTGCCAAGAAAGGTCTGTTTAGTCAAAGCTATGGTTTTTCCAGTAGTCATGTATGGATGTGAGAGTTGGACTATAAAGAAAGCTGAGTGCCAAAGAATTGATGCTTTTGAACTGTGGTGTTGGAGAAGACTCTTGAGAGTCCCTTGGACTGCAAGGAGATCCAACCAGTCCATCCTAAAGGAAATCAGTCCTGTATATTCATTGGAAGGACTGATGCTGAAGCTGAAACTCCAATACTTTGGCCACCTGACGCAAAGAAATGACTCACTGGAAAAGACCCTGATGCTGGGAAAGACTGAAGGCAGGAGAAGGGCACGGTAGAGGATGAGACAGTTGGATGGCATCACCGACTCAATGGAGATGAGTTTGAGTAAACTCTGGAGTTGGTAATGGACAGAGAGGCCTGGTGTGCTGCAGTCCATGGGGTCGCAGAGTCGGACATGACTCAGGGACTAAACTGAACTGAACCATTGAACCCAGTTTTAGCAAAGAATCCTGTTGAGCTTGTTTAGCAAGACTACTCTCTACCTTTGACATCTAATCAACTTCATCTTAGTAACTTTCATTCCACTAACCTTCCCACTCTGCTCATTGGTTATAAATCCCCAGACATCTTTGCTGTATAATCAGAGTTGAGTTCAACCTCTCTCCCTGATTGCAGTCATTTATGAACAGTGCTTTCTTTGCCATTTTTTACCAAGCATCCAGTGAAATTTCATTTCTTTGAGAGCAGTCACCACTAGAAGCCACAAAGAGATAAAGAGAGATTGTACTCAGAGCCTTTGTGGGGTCATAGCCCTTCTGACACCTTGATTTTAGGCTCTAGCCTCTGGAACTGTGAGGGAATAAATACCTGTCATTTTAAATCTCTTTTGTGGTCCTTTAATGGCAGCCCCAGGACCCTAACAGAAGCCAGGGTAGTCACTGCCCCATACGTAAGGCATACCTTTTGGGAGTAATTGAGAGCCTTTCCCATCTCAGACGCGATGGCATTGATATCATCACTTTCGTAAATACCTGGAAACAAAGCACATCATGAGTGTGGAGGAGGTGTACAGGTTCCGGCAAGTGTCCATATATATAAACACAAGGGCCACATGGAGGTGACCTCAGCCCAGGGAGCAGACTGGGGTCTTAATGGGCTGAGCTGACCAGCCCTCACTCCTCACTATCTAAAGGAGATGGGCGGATACAGTGAGGGTACCAAAAGTGGGGCCAGCCTTGGGACCCAGCATCCTGGTACCCAGCCAAGAGCTCTCACCCACAGAAGAGTAGGTCAGGGAAAGGTCCTGCTCCTCCAGTGAATAAGAAGATGCACCTTGAGGTTACTTAAAGTAGCTAATGTCTGCAGTGAATAATGTCTGTAAGTAACACCTCAAATATGACGCATTTGAGTGGGACTAGAGTGTGATGCCTAAGAAGACAGACTCCGGGTTCAGTTCCTGGTTCCTTACTTACTACCTCTGTGCTCTGGGCTCTGTGTCTCAGCTTCACTGGCTGCACAATGGGGTAACAATCATAACCCATTTCAAAGGGTTATTGTGAGGAATGAATCATAACACTTAAAACCGGGTTTAGCATATAACTACTTTATAAATGTTTGCTATTATCAATAATAATCACCAATAATAACTTCTTAAATGTATGTGCCCGGCACTTTTCATGAGTTCCAGCCCCAGCTATGCCACTCATGTCCCTGGGAGTCATTTCTTGATTTGTATATCAGAGAGATCAGAACACACTCTTGTATCCTAAGCTTCAATCCCTGCTGAATTATGTCACAATTTTGCCTTGCCTGCATTCACCTAAACCATAATTTACTTAATATATGTATTTAAAATTTTTTTAAATTGGAACAGAATTGCTTTACAATGTTGTGTGAGTTTCTACTGTACAACAACATGAATCCGCAATAATTATGCAAATATCCCCTCCCTGTTAAGCCTCCTTCTCCACCCCTACCCTATCCCTATGTTTATGGCATAAGGAGCTATGTGGTACCCAGACTACTGTCGGCAAAGAAAGAGGTGGAGGGACAAGCACCACTCACTCACCTGTGTCTCCAAACCAGTGGAAGCGCCCACCAGCAGCCCGGGTGACCTCCCTGTAGGCAGCGGCCGTGTCCGTGCAGCTGGCATAGCAGGCAGGGGGCATGGTATCTGTCTGTGACTCACTCACATAGAAGAGACACACGTTCAGATGGAAGTCACAGCCCCCACAGGCCTCAGCCATGTAGGTGCTGAGCATGGTCTGTGGGCAGAGAGGGAGGAGGGGCCCAGGGCTGAGGGCTTTTCAAGCTGCTGGTCTCGGGTCAGTTCAACCCAGTCTCTTTCTTGAGGACCTACTGTGTACCTGGTCTAGTATGTGGCACTGAGGAGGGAAAGATGGAAGAGCCTGGGTCACCATTTCTCTTACTATCTTAATAGATCTTGGTGGGGAGCTGGGCCTGAGATCTTAGACCGGCAGCTTCTAATCCCTTGGGAGCTCATTAGAAATGCAGTCCCTCAGGCCCCTGGGAGCCAGGTCTACCAACTTCTGCATTTGAACAACACTTCCAGGTGGTAAAGTCTAGATGGGAAAATCATGCTGGAGAAACTGGTCGCTAGGCATCCACCCAGGGGAAGATGTGGGGGTCCTGGAGGATAAAGGAGGCCGAGAGGAGGCCCACCCACCATGTCCTGGTCAGGGATGCCCCCCGTGAAGAGGTAGATGCCCTGTGACTGCTGTGCTTCTTTGTCCTTGAAGTCCACTTCCACAGCCTTCCGCAGGGCGCTGAGGACGTTCCTGCTGCCCTGACACTGCAGGCTCAGGACCCACCTGGGAGGCAGGGAGGCCGAGCTGAGGCGGTGGTGCCAGGCCCCAGACGGGAGGGCGGGGAAGGAGAGGCGGGTGTGCCGTCTGTCAGAGGGCAAAGGTTCTAGAGAGAGCTACTTTCTGGGGGAGAGAGGCGGCCAGAAAAAGTAGCACCAGGGATGCTCCTGTCAGACCTGCAGGTCACCTACCGCCAGGCGCTCTGTAAGTTGCTGTGGGTGGTAGCAACCATCTCGGGCCTCCAGCTTTCGATGGTGCTTCCGAACCTTGGAGGGAGGGAAAGAGGGCTTGGTCTTAGTGGGGAGATATGTGCCCCAGCTCACTGGGCTTCCCAGGATTTTAAGGGGGCAAAATTCTGGTTGAAAGTGAAGGTCACTCAGTCGTGTCCGACTCTTTGTGACCCTATGGACTATACAGTCCATGGAATTCTTTAGGCCAGAATACTGGAGTGGGTAGCCGCTCCCTTCTCCAGGGAATCTTCCCAACTCAGGGATCGAACCCAGGTCTCCTGCATTGCAGGTGGATTCTTTACCAGTTGAGCCACAAGGGAAGCCCCAAATTCTGGTTACATCCCCCAAATGTTAGGATGTCACCCACGAGCTCCTTGCTGGTCAGGACACGTCCCAGCTTATTCACAGTGGGAGCAGAGCAGGGGCCCTCCATGTCAACCAGCCAGGACCGGTTTGGCCAGACCTTCTCCCTGAGAAAGGGTACTCCTTCCCCTGTGTGAACTTCCCCACCTCCAGGGACGAGTCACTGCTCCATTTTTGGCTTCCCTAGCACAGATTCAGGGCTTCTCAGGTATCTCAGATGGTAAAGCGTCTGCCTGCAATGCAGGAGACCCTGGTTCGATCCCTGGGTTGGGAAGATCACCTGGAGAAGGAAATGGCAACCCACTCCAGTACCTTTGTCTGGAAAATCCCATGGACAGTGGAGCCTGATAGGCTACATACAGTCCATGGGGTTGCAAAGAGCAGAGATTCATCCTCAAAGTTTTCACTCTCCACCTGTATTACAGTTTCTCTTTTTTATATGCATCAGCTCACTCTCCCTATGAGACAGAATCTAAATCTTTGAGATTTATCTCCTTTATTAAGGAAAAGCTGTCCCCTCTCTGGTTCTAGAGCAATTCCTCCACCTGGGTTCTTGACTTGACCACCGCCAACCTTTCTGAGACCCTGCCCCGTGGTGACCTCCCTCCCACCCCCACCTCCAGGTCTGCTTCCCTCTCCCCCTCTGCTTCTCTTAACTATCATTCTACCAGGGTCCACTCTGCCGGCTACTTCTCTCTCTTTCCTCTTCCCCTTCACAGACAGGCTCCCAGGAAAAACAATGTTACCACCGCTTCCTCATTATCTGCTTCTCAACCCTCTGCAGTCAAGCTTCCACCAGGGGCAGTTCTCTGGCGAATATTAATGATGACCTCCTTTCCTAATTCCATGGAAATATCTCTTATTATAGTTGGATAATAAATCCTCTATTATAGTTGAATAAAAATTCTAACATACAGAGAGTGAAAATTCCTTCAATTTTATCCCCCCCTCCAAATTTCTGTTAACTCTTTGTTCTATATTCTTTTGGATTACAGATTGTTAGATACAGACATATTGCCAGAAGTGGGATTATAGCCTTTCTTCCCACCCTGGTGACCTTATTTTCTAACAAAAATCGGTATTACAGCCTAATGGATAGAAACTGCAAATTTGTGAAGTGAGTCTGGCAACCTGGGGGTACTGAGAAAGAGGGTGGGCATCAGCTTAGCATGGTTATTTTTTCACTTTACACAATAATTTTAAAAAATTTCCAACAAAATAAAAGAAATGGAATTATATAGCTTATACTATTTATTTCCTTTCATTTGGACTTACTGAGGAACTTTTCTAAATGTACTGACATAAATCTCCCACATTCTTTTGAATAGTTGCATAGATTTCTACAGTCAGGTTTATTTTCCCTCTTGTTTTTTTCCCAGGTTTGTCAACTATCAGAACTCTGCATTGAAAATCCCTTCAAGGTTATCTTTGCCCAGTCATCTTACTATTTCCTTTGGATATTTCATAAAGGTTTAATTGAAGGAACAAAGACCATATTGATTCAGTGCTTGTTTCAGTAGCACATATACTAAAATTGGAACCATACAGAGATTAGCATGGCCCCTGTGTGAAGATGATACACAAAATATTAGGAGCTTGGAATTAACATATACGCATTATTATAAATAAAACAAATAACCAACAAGTACCTACTGTCTAGCACAGGGAACTATACTCAGAATTTTGTAATAACTTATAAGGGAAATGAATCTGAAACACAATATGTATATAGTATAGAACTGAATTGCTTTGCTGTACACCTGAAACTAACATTACGTTGTAAATCAGCTATGTGTGTGTGTGTGCTCAACTGTATCCGATTTTTTGCGACCCTATGGACTAGAGCCCGCCAGGCTCCTCTGTCCATGGGATTCTCCAGGCAAGAATACTGGAGTGGGTTGCCATTTCCTCCTCCAGGGAGTCTTCTTGACCAGGGTCCGAACACACATCTCTTGTGCCTCCTGCATTGACAGGCAGATTTTTTACCACTGAGCCACCTGGGAAGCCCAAGCCAACTATGCTGTGCTGTATTGTGCTTAGTTGCTCAGTTGTGTCCGACTCTTTGCAACCTCATGCATGGTAGCCCACCAGGCTCCTCTGTCCATGGAGATTTCCAGGCAAGAATACTGGAGTGGGTTGCCAAGCCTTCCTCTAGGGGATCTTCCCAACCCAGGGATCGAACCCAGGTCTCCCACTTTGCAGGCAGATCTCTTTACTGCTTGAGCCACTAGGGAAGCCTAAGAATACTGGAGTGGGTAGCCTATCCCTTCTCCAGGGGATCTTCCTAAGACAGGAGTCAAACAGGAGTCTCCTATATTGCAGGCAGACTCTTATCAGCTGAGCTACCAGGGGAGCACCAAATCAAATTGAAAAAAATGTAATACAAGGGCTGTACCAAATTACATTTCCGCCAGTACTTTCCAGGAGTGCCCCTTTCCCCAAATTATCATCAGTATTGGGTACTATCAATCTTTTAAATGTTTGCCAAACTGAATTGCACAACCATGACGTCTCATTGTTTTCCTATCAGGGAGCTCTACTGCCAGATTCAGTGAATTCCTTCTTTCTTCTCCTTCCTACTTTGCTTCTGTAGGCCCCAACTCTGCTTCTTTCCAAGATCCTCCTTCCCTTGGGAAAGGGGAAACCACCTATCTCTCCAGGTTTTCCTCCTGCCTCTTGGATTGCTCCTTCTGTTTCTCGGGTGGTTCCCTTTCTCTGCCCTCCAAATGGCAGCGTCTCCCAAGTTCTGTCCTTGGTTGGCATCTCTCCCCCATCACGTCTCCACAGGTGCAATCCATGCCCTCCCATGTCTTCAGCCAAAATGCTGACGGCTAGAGCTCCAGCCAGGAGACTCTCCAAACCCTTAAGGATCTCAGACTCTATATGTTTATCTTCCAGACTCTGCTCCACCTGGCACACCTCTTCCCCATTCCCTCGTCCCCAGCAGCCAAACAGTGACTGCATTCTGCACATGTAACTCCTCGCACCCCTCACAGGCCCCCTTGGCTTTCATTCCCACTGCCTTGGCTAGGGTCTCCCTCCAGTTTCGCATCCCTTCAGCCTGTTCTTCACTTTGTAATTCAAGTGTTTCAAGATTATTGTCTTGCTTAAAATCCTTCAATGCCTATGTATCCTATAGTTTTAAAAGCTCCTGTTCAAAGCCTCTGGTGTTTCCTTCTGTTTCTGGGCCATCTGGTTCTCCCTCTCACCCTTTATTCACACTCAACTACTCACACTGCAGGTCCCCCAAGGTTGTGTAACACATCACACCTCTGTGCTCTGCTCACGCTGCTGCCCGCACCAGAAGGCCCCTTCTCCACATTCCCAGGCCCTCCTGTGTGCTCGGCAAACACCTGCTCTTTGTCAAGACTCAGCTAAGAGTTCCTGACCTCACTCTTCCCAGGTGAATGGACTGACTCCGCCTTTGAGTCGATATGGGACTTGCAGTCTGATATCCTGCCTTCTACTTATTTCTTCAGAAACCATTTAATAGCATTTATATTTTAACATTCCTGCCTCCTACTACTAGGTCATAAGTTCCTTGAGGACAGGTATCATGTGCGTTAACTTCTATATCCCTGATGCCTAGCATACCTACAGTACAAGGCAGCCTTTCAATAAAAGTTTGTTAAATGAATGAATGGGATGAACGAATGAAAATATTGTCCAAAATGCTTCTCTAAGCATTTTTCTGTAGAATTTATTAGGGAATGACTAGGCTCTGGTACTGTTTAATATATAATATTAACTGCTGACTTATTAGGCTTAGAACACTCCTTATCTGATGTGAAGTTGTGTAAAAAATATATATATATAAAACTACATACATTTAAATTAATATATAATTTATAGATTAAAAATATAAGTATGTAGATAAAACTATAACTTAAATAGTTATATTATTATATATAGTCATATATAATTTAAACATATGTAGTTAAACATGTTATATATTAAATATTAATCCTTTAAATTTACTTATAGTTAAAATTTATATACATAATTATGTATAAAATAAATAATTTTTATATATAGCTATATAGTATTAATTTATATTATATATACTTATATAAGGGCTTCCCAGGTGTTCCAGTGGTTAAAAAAAAAAACCCACCTGCCAATGCAGGAGACATAAGTGACATGCCTTCAATTCCTGGGTCAGGAAGATCCCTTAGAGAAGGAAATGGCAACCCATTCCAGTATTCTTGCCTGGAGAAGCCCATGGACAGAGAAGCCTGGCAGGTTACAGTCCGTGGGGGTCCATAGGGTCTCAAAGAGTCAGACACGACTGAAGAGATTTAGCATGCAGCATGCACATCTACTTATATATAACTTAAACACATAGTTTCCTATATAATGGAACCATATAGTTTTATATATAAAGGTATAATTTAATTCTATATAGCTGTATATAATCTATATAACACAGTAATAATAATATTGATATATCTATGTACAATTAAAATTTATATTGGAATTCTGAATGTTTAAATTATTGTGGCTTGCTAGAACTGAGGTAGGAGCCAAGCCTGGGGACCCTTCTTTTTCTCTTTGTGTTTATCAGCTTAGGAGCCAAATGGGGCAACGGGCTGAGTTACTTTATCCTGGCTGATCAAACAGTGTGTTTTGGGGCCGCTTATCACCTTCACCCCAGGGGGACCGTCCTACAACCATTTAATTATTCAATGCCCCAAACAAGATCGTTCAAATCAGATAAACGGACAGCCCTCCTAGGAGGCTGGCTGCCCGTACATCTGTTGTCCTGCCAGGAGCCTCAGCCTGGAGATGGCATCCTCGCGCCCACGCCCTCCCCACCAGGGGCAGCGGCTGCGTACGCAATGATGTTGAAGCAGTCCTTGTTGGACAGCTGCTCCTCCAGCAGGCGTCGCAGGCAGTGCTGGATATGAATAATGTACATGGAATTGGTCACGGAGATATCGAGCAGTATAACCACCCTAAAAAGAAACACAAGCTTTAAGAGGAGAACCGAATCTCTCAGATAATGTTTATTCTGTTCCATTTTACTATTTAACGTTTTTTCCAGGGGAGTTCTGCAGGCCAGATGCACCCCTGGCCAAATCGTCTCCATGGTTTTAGGTCAACACAGGCAGTAGCCTGAGGGGGTTATGGAACCTTCTCTGCATGAGGGTCTATCATGGAATAAAGCCTCGTGGTGTACACAGTTTAAGGGCAGGACTGCATTTAATGATTTCATACATTTCCTTGTTTTAAATCACTAGCATCCGATACTATAATAGCTTGGGGTCTGTGAAGGGAAAACAAACAAGCTAAGCAAGTTAGATGGGGAATTAGGTATAACTGGGGCCTCTGGGGAAATGTGTCTTTTTATTTTCTCTCTCTTTAAGATCTCTAGTACTAGTCAGCTTTCTCCTTAGATCTTACAGTCCTATCTCCTCCCCCCATTCTCATTTTGAGACAGCTATGGATTAGCAAAAGAAAATTCACCAGATATAGCATTAGAAGACCTTGGTTCAAGTCCCACTTTCTGTGGGGCCTTAGGCAAGTCACAGTACCTCTCTGATCCTTGCCATGTTTGTGTGTGTGCTCAGTCATGTCTGACTCTTTGCGACCCCATGGACTGTAGTCTGCCAGATTCCTCTGTCCATGGAATTCTCCATGCAAGAATACTGGAGTGGGTTGCCATTTCCTACTCCAGGGGATCTTCCTCACTCAGAGATTGAACCTGAGTCTCTTGCATCTCCTGCGTAAGCAGGCAGATTGTTTACTACTTCACCACCTTGGAAGCTTGATCTTTGGCATATTTAACTATATAAATTATAACAAGACTCAAGGAGTTGTTTTGAGAGTTAAATAGAACAGATGAATGGTATTACAAACTTATAATACATGGTAAGTGGTAATGCATTAAGTAAGGTATGGAATGGCAGTGATATAATAGATACCTACTCTTTCTTCCTACTCAGCGTCCATTACCTCTGCTCACAACAGTATCTTGATCTTTTTCTCTGGTGTGGGGGGGAATACCTCTGTCTTTAATGGTCTGCTTGAGTTGAGGAGAGCTGACTCCAGCCCAAGCTTTAAAGTGGACATTAGACCCCAGGCAATCAGAACACCAAACCCTCTTGGCCCAAGTGGATAGTTCACGGATGGGCCCATGCCCTAAAGCCTGGAAGTGCTAAACTGGAAAGAAGGAAGTTGGCAACTTTGGGTGCTTAACTTGCTACCTAGAGGGGACAGCCTGCGTGAAAACAAAGCCAAGAAAGAGGAAAACGGAACTGAGGGATGGAAAGAAATTCCTGACATGTATGAATCTCTGCATCAAGCCAGGCCTGAAGACAGCTACCAAATCTTCTTTAGAATTTACAGTTACAGATCAGACTTCCCTGATTTGTTTCAATTTGTACTTAGTTTCTTTTGCTTTTTAACAAGGACTCCTGAGGGACATAGTGATGCTATTCTTGAGGTTGCAGTTAATGTGGTGACTTTTCCCTCCAGGGGTTCTGCTGAGCCAGCATTGATCCTTAATCTAAATGATGGATTCTGATGCTACCAACAAGAAATTCATAAGTTGAATGAGTACTGTGTCACACAGGCCACCATGACGGACAAAAACACTACTGGAGGAAGTTACCTTTTTTCACAGACGGTGCCCCAGATTCTTCTGCTGGCCAAGGAGAGCCACTCAATCCGTCTCTCATACATCCGCATTGCTCTGCTGAGCTGTTTCTGCAAACTCATGGGCCATCCACAGTCAGCACTGCATAAAGCATGGCTGACTAAGGGGCCTATGGGGGAAGAGGGTGTCTCCCACTTGGCTTCTACGAAGGGTATGTCAAGGCCATGGGTATCCATGTACAAAAGTCCCTCTAAAGCATGTACGAGGACTTCCCTTGTGGTCCAGTGGTTAAGAACCCGCATTCCAAAGCACGAAACACCAGTTTGACACCTGGTCCAGCAAGATTCCACATGCCACAGGGCAACTAAGCCCATGCGCTACAACTACTGAGCTCCCACTCTGGAGCCCGTGAACCACAACTACTGAAGACTGAGCACCTAGAGCCCGTGCTGTGCAGTGAGAGAAACCATTGAAACGAGAAGACCCAGCATTACAACTCGAGAGTAGCCCCCACTTGCCGAAACTAGAGAAAGCCTGCACGCAGCAACAAACACCCAGCGTAGCCAAAAATAGATAGATAAATAAATAAAAATTTGCATGTACTCGTCCGTCACAAGCCTAGGAAGGGAAGAATCAGTGTTTCATTGCTTCAAATGGGGAGGAGGTAAATCTTGACCAAAAGGATTAGAGGTTTTTGTTTAAGGCATCCAGGTTCCTGCCTGGAGGGGAGATGGAGAAAGCTCCAGAAGGGCCTGGGGGTGGAACACAGTCTGTTTACAGGAGGGGGCTCTGTCACTGGCTTGGTGCCTCCACAGTCCACAACACCTTCCTCTCATCCCCCTCCCCACTCCCCAATTCTGACTGATGGGACCCAGCACTGACCTGGTACTCGTACAGGAAGGGCAAGTCCACATGAATATTCTTCACCGTCCCGTCGTGCCATTCAAATTGCACCATCGCCTTCTGCACTCAGGTGTGGCCAGAAGCGGGGCAGGTGAACAGAAGCACAAGTGAGGAAGGATTTTAAGTTTAAATAGGTCACTAGGTTCTCCAAGTCAGACTCAAGAGAGAGAAATGGGCTCTTAACACCCCTACGGGTGGATTATGCCCCTCCCCATCACCAGGCCACTGCCTTGTCAGGAGCTGGCAGCTGAGGGACTTCAGGACACAGCTCCCTGAATGGACCAGGTCTGACAGCAAACCGGCTCCCTTCTCTGGAGGCTCTTCTGAACAACAGTATCTTTATTATAAGGTATGATTAGAAGTTTGGGTAATAGCAGAATCAGAGACCTTGAAACATACTATAGTCATAAGTTCCTAGATTTGGAAACCCAGATGGGCCTTCGTGGACACTTTGAAAACCAAATTTGTTCATTCATCCTCCATCAAGTTGTCATATCTGTGTCTCTGTCACTCCTTCCATCCAGTCATTCATCTATGGGCTGCCAGAACTAGACATCCTTTGCCTCTTTCCTTTCATTTTTCTGTCTTTCCACTGATCTTTTTTTTTTCTGGCCTTGCCTTGCTGCCTGTGGGATCTTAGTCCCCTGAACGGGGATCGGACCCATGCCCCCTGTAATGGGAGTGCAGAGTCTCCATCCCTGCACCACCAGGGAAGTCCCTTCACTGACTCATCTTTCTATTCACCTATTATGCTCTCCTTCCACTTCTCCATCCTTTATCTCAAACTTCATTTAACCTTTGCTTTTATCCTATCATCTTTTTATTCTATCCTGTTATCTATCCTTCCATCTGTTCATATTTCCATCCATCCATCCATTCTTTTACCTATTCATTTATCATTTCCATCCATCCACTCACTCAGCCTTTTCCTCCTTCTTTCCATCCTTCTGTCCACCCAGGCAGCCATTCACTGACTGCTTACTTGTACTTCATATAGGGGAAGAGTTCTTTCTTTCAAAGGGCTCATACTCTGGTGGGGATTAGACATGTAACAAGCATACACATATGTGCATCATAGGAGCGATAGGAGAAGTCTGTAAAAGGTAGAGCAAGGGCCCAAAGAGAGAGTGTGTTCTGAATGACAAGGAGGAAACTTTCATGAAGGAGTATACTCCCTCTTACCCCAATCTCCCAAGTTTCATTTTTCGTATCTTTGAAAAACAGCAGTTAGAGTAGATCTGATGAGAGTTCTGGGTGGAAAGCCTGCATCCCACTCCAAGCCCTCAGGTCCTGCTCCTTGGGCTCTGTCTCATAACCTCTATTTCCTGAACATTTCAGAAAGGAAATACCACACAGGAGCTCCATGGCAAAGGACAGGACAGAACTCTGAATCTGAGTTACCTCATGGATAGTTGATGAGACTGTTTTCCGGAGAATAGGTACATATTCCTCCACGGGAGAGAATGCATTGGGTGCCAGAACCTGATAAAGGTTTAGCTTCTTGGCTGTAAAAATAAATGGTGGGGTTTGAGGCACTGCTCATGAAGCCCCAGAGGGTTCATGCCTTTGGTCAATCACCCACATCTTGGGTTCTTCCCTCTCTCGGGATTTACCTTTCAGGCTATTGGTCTTTAGCCATTCTGCAGAAGTCATGTCCAAGTTTGGGAACTCAATCATGAGGGGATCCTCATGCTTTGGGAGTTTAGGCAAGAGACTCATGAGTGAACTCTTCGCAACCTCTGTGGAAACCTAAATTGAAATGAAAAATCATCATCACATAATCATATTTTAGAGCTGGAAAGTCCACAGTCTTCACCTACCCACCCAAGGGAGCATCTTAAAATATTGTGCTTAGTTGCTCAGTTGTGTCTGACTCTTTGTGACCCCATGGGCTGTAGCCTGCTAGGTTCCTCTGTCTTTGGGGATTCTCCAGGTGAGAATACTGGAGTGAGTTGCCATGTCCTCCTCCAGGGGATCTTCCCAACCCAGGGATCAAACCCAGGTCTCCTGCCTTGCAGATTCTTTACTGTCTGAGCCACCAGGGAAACCCAGGAATACTGGAGTGGGTAGCTTTTCCCTTCCTCCTCCAGGGGATCTTCCTGACCCATGAATTGAACTGGGGTCTTCTGCATTGCAAGTGGATTTTTTATCAGGTGAGCTACCAGGGAAGCCCTCATAAAACATTATCTGTTAAATTCCAGGCAGTTTTGCCTCTCCCTCCCATAGTCCCATCCCCATCTCTAGAGATGTGTGGAATTTCCAGGAGAAGACAGAGCTGTACCCAGCAACTCACTTCCTCTGTCATCTGTCCATCCTCCTAACCCATTCCTGCCCTTACCATTTGAATCAACACCATGGACTCCAAGACGACAGGTGGCCCTGCCATGGGCACAAAACATAAGCTCCAGGGAACTAAAAAGCAACTCTTGTACCAAATCATTTAGGGAGCCCTGATCTAGCCTAGACTCCCTTGCCCACATTTACAACCAAAAGCCTGAGGTTCTGAGAAGTTAAGTCACATAGCTTGTGTACGAGGAAAACACAAAACGGCAATTCCCAAATTTCAGACATTCGAGAACCACCTTCATGAAATTTGCTCTTTCTGAGGACCAGTGTAATTTGTTGTTGTTGTTGTTTAGTCATTTAGTCATGTCTGACTCTTTTGTGACCCCATGGACTGTAGCCCACCAGGCCCCTCTGTTCATGGGATTTCCTAGGCAAGAATACTGGAGCGAGTTGCCATTTTCCACTCTACGGAATCTTCCCCTGACCCAGGGATTAAACTCGAATCTCTTGCATTTGCAGATGAATTCTTTACTACTTAGCCACCAGGGAAGCCCTACACTGTTATTTACTTAATATTTTAAAAAATCAAACATGTAACACTGTCTTTTTAATAATTAATTTTAATAACATTAATTGAAATTAATATTAATTTCAATTTTGATTTTAATGGACTCTTTTTTGTATTTATATTATATATATATATACATATACACAAACACACTTTATTTTTGGCCTCGTCTTACAGAATGTGGGCTCTTAGTTCCCTGACCAGAGATTGAATCTGGGCTCTTGGCAGTGAACGCACCAAATCCAAAACATTGAAACTGTCAGAGAATTCCTAGTACCTAAATAATTTTGGAAAGCTCTATTTCTATCAGAATGAGCTAGTTTTAAATATATAACATTTAAAAGAATGTTAATCTGCATATCATCTTATAATTATTTTGCAAACTACAAGTAGTATATGTATTTCATTTTGGGAAACTCCTGGCAAGATTCTGACATCAAACAGACATGAGTTCAATTGAGACTAATCAACTTCTGTCTCTGTGATCGCAGGTAAATTATTTAAACTCAACTTCAGTATTCTCATTTGTAAAATGGGGGTAATAACATATCTGCTGCAGACCGATGCTGTAAGATAAAGTAAGGCATTTAAAAAGATTAAGCCTTGTGCCTATCTTAAATGCCTACGCACTCAGCAAATGAAAACCATTAATTATTGTTATTGTTTATAGATAATCACGTGGTCCCGGAGGCTGTGGAGTTGGAGAAGACTCTTGAGAGTCTCTTGGACTGCAAGGAGATCAAACCAGTCAATCCTAAAGGAAATCAGTCCTGGATATTCATTGGAAGGACTGACGTTGAAGCTGAAACTCCAATACTTTGGCCACCTGATGGAAAGAACTGACTTATTGGAAAAGACCCTGATGCTGGGAAAGATTGAAGGCAGGAGGAGAAAGGGACAACAGAGGATGAGATGGTCGCACAGCATCATTGATTCAATGGACATGACTTTGAGCAAGGTCTGGGAGTTGGTGAAGGACAGGGAAGCCTGGCGTGCCACAGTCCATGGAGTCACAGAGTCGGACACAACTGAACGACTGAACTGAACTGACAGATAATCAGTAGAAGAGCTGAAACTAAAATTCAGAACCTCAGTCTAAGTGCTGTGTTTCTTTCACGACAGCTAGCCAGGTCAAAACGTGTGGTACCCCAAGTCTGTATCTTCACTCCGTGATGCTATAAAAGCGTTTCCAATTCTCTTCTGTCCATAGCTAAGTTGTCTGTGCTGTCTAAACATAGCACAGCTTTTACAGTGCATGTGTCCATAAACTTTCTGAGTTTTTCTGCTGATAAATGAAACGCCCTCAAGCAGGGACTTTGCCCCGAATGAATGAGATGCTGGTGAGAAGATGTCTCCAGACAGCGTACCCTCCAGACAGACTACACAGTAGTTGAGGTTTTCATCATTCTACAAATAAGGGGGAATGGAGGGACAGTGTTTAAGTGGAAGGGGTGGCAGAGGCCTGATGGCCTTTCTCTGAAATAAACGTTTTTTTTCAATTAGATCATTCACCAGGATCCTTCCAGCAGAGGCTGGGGCAGTTCAGAGCCGTGGGGGCTGCGAGGGGGCGGGGCCTCGCCTCACTCCCCTCTTGGGGGCCTGGCAGCCGCGCCCTTGAGTGACAGTTGAGACTCCGAGAGCATGCGAGGCCAGCTGCTGCGCGTGCCGCCTCGGGGAAGGTCTGAGCTCTGGCTCTAAGCACTTACCTCCTGCATCACGCCGCTGGGCTCCTCACAGGGTCCTTTGGGGTGCAGGGCCTGCACGTGGTCCCGGAGGCCCTGGGCCTTTTGGATTTCTGCCAGGAGCTCATCCACCTCCCGGCTGCTGCAGATCTGGGGGTGGTGGGGACAATCAGTCATCCAGTAGTCACCTGGTTACCGGCAGTGGCCGAGGTGGGAAAGGGCAGGCAGCCACGTGAATCCCTAGGGCGGAGTGGCGTGTTCTTTAAAGCGGACGTTATGAACAGGATCCATGTGCAGGATGGAGCCTGCCTTTGTACATTATTGGCTTGCAGTGTTTTAAATAGTTGAAAGGCTGTCTAACCTTACAGATGTGAAGAAACACTTTATACCCTCCTCTAGCTATAATAGTAATAATTAAAGGGCTATAACGAGTGCTGGCGAACACATGGAGAATTGGAACTTGAGGGGTGCGGGTGGGACTGTAAAAGGGTGCAGCTGCTGTGGAGAGCAGTTGGGTGGCTCCTCAAAAATTAAACAGAATTACTACACAACCTAGCATTTCTACTCCTAGCTATGTACCTACAGTAACTGAAAACAGGGACTCAGATACTTATCCACCAATAATCATATCAGTTCACAGCAGCTCAAATACCCGTTGACTGATGAATGGATAAACAAGAGGTAGTATATTCAGAAAACAGAATGAAGTTCTGATACATGTTAGAACACAGATGCATCTTGAAAACATGATGCGGAGTGAGAAAAGATGGACACAAAAGGTATATGACTCCATTTATAAGAAATAGCCACAATAGGTAAATCCCAAGAGACAGAAAGCAGATTGACAATTAGCTGGGGCAGCAGGGGAGGGGGAATGGGGAGTAATTGTTTTAAGGGTACAGAGTTTCCTTTTGGGGAGATGGAAATGTTTTGGAGCTAAATAAAGGAGGTGGTTATACAACATTGTGAGTATAAAAAGTGCCACTGTTGTTCACTTTATTTATGAGAATTTTCTCAATTTTTAAAAATTTATTTATTTATCTGGCTGCTCTGGGTCTTAGTTGTGATATGTAGGATCTAGCTCCCTGAAACCAGAGATCAAACCCAGGCCCCCTGCATTGAGAGCACGGAGTCTTAGCCACTGGACCACCAGGGAAGTCCCTCAATTTTTTAAAAATGAAAGGAAATCACACACACACACACAAATCCAGATTTCTGGCTCTTGTTGAAAAATCAGAAGACTGATAACACTGAAGTTCACTCCTGCAGAACAAATAAATAATGGGCTAGAGCTAAGCAGAGGCGTCTCGTTCATTGGGGCAAGTGCTGTTTCATTCATCACACTCCTTACCTCTCACTACTGTGTTCTCATCAGAATCAGTTGTAATTTTTTGTCATCTTTGCACTGTTGTTTTGCTCATATAAAGAAAACAATTAAATTTGTTTTACCCATACCTCCATCAAGAGTGGAAAAACAACAACCAAGTCAAGAGGTTCACAGGTTTTAAGAGAAAATATTTCTTAAACCAGCCGGTTTCATTCACTCACCCATAGTATCTTCCTAGTCCTGGAGTATGTCACTCCTCCAGAGTCTGGCCAGAGAGGTAACAAGGGATTTCACCCAAGGAAAATGTTGCCTGACCTAGACTTTGTAACACTAGAACATACTTGTGAGATGCAAATATTCATTTACTCTTGGCAATTAGTAGTTAGCAGGCAAGGCACAGCCTGTAGCTCAACAGACAGCTGGGTCCTCAATCAGCCATATGGATTTATGCACACATTTGCTGTCATCTCCATTACAGACGGAGTGCGTGATGTTATTATTAACTGAGACAAGGACTAATGGATGGACTGGTACAGAATTACTTGCTCATTCAGAATTAATTTTGCTGTGTGTCTCTTGCAGTAAATGGGGTCTATCTAGGAGAGAGAACTGAAGCAACTGCTTCAGACTCAGCTTTGGTGGGAGGAGAGGTGGGGCCCATGTCGATGGCAACTGGGTAGGAATTCAGAATTCTGTCAGCATGCAACCAGCTCATTGTGTGCATGCTCAGTTGCTCAGACGTGTCCAGCTCTTTGCGACCCTATGGAGCCTGCCAGGCTCCTCTGTCCATGGGATTCTCCAGGCAAGAATACTGAAGTGGGTTGTCGTTTCCTCCTCCAGTGGATCTTGCTGACCCAGGGATTGAACCCAAGTCTCCTGCATTTGCAGGCAAATTCTTTACCACTGAGTGACCTGGGTAGCCCAATCAACTCATCATACACATTGACAAAAGAATCTCTTGTGACTTCTTATTGTTCGTGTTCTTCCCACATACTCTTTTTAATCTGATTTTACTTGATTAAACCCATTGGGTGGGGGAGAAGGGAAGCCAGTACACACAAATAATCTTTCTGGCCCAGATTCCCCAGGCACAACCTTGGAAGCAGGCAGGGATAGGAGGAGGGGGCAGCGTGTTGGCCCAAGAGCTTACCTCTGTCTCTGGGCTGTAGCTGTGATAGTAGCCCCCAAAACCTTCCACAAGGTTCTTCAGGACAGCCTGCAGGGATGGAGACAGTCAGCCCTCCCTAGGGCAACGCTGCTGGTCTTACAAGCTTTCTCCTTATCTGAGCCTCCCAACTGGGCTGATCAGTGGGAGAACTAGGTACAAGGGGAGTTGTATTCTAATCCACAACTTGGGGGCCTCAAAGCCTGGCCCAGCTCACTGTTGCCAGTCCAAGGAAAGCCTTGAAGATTCTTGGGTACTTACAGGAGGCACCTGATCATCGCATTTGTAGGTGATGATGTGGGTAATGAGGTCCCTTCCAATGGCAGACTGTTGGATGTAATTGGACAGGATTTCAGAAGGCTGATCTGGGCTGGGAAGAAGAAGGAAGAAGAGAAGGGGGCACTCCAGCAAAATGGTAATTCTCAAAGAAGCTCTACCAAATCTAACCAGTCACCTGTGTCCCAGGTCACCTGTGTTAAGATGCAGAGCATAGTGGGCCTCAGGCCTGGCTGCCCTGGCCCCCTGCCATAAAAATCTGTAGATGAATGGCTTGGAAATACAGCCCTCTCTCAAGAGCACGTGAAGAGTCACACTTGATGGTCTTTTCTCTAACATTGGTTTGGTTCTCCAGTCCCTTCCTGGGTCTGTTATTAGCTTAGCAAAGGAGACCTACCAGCTTCCCATGATGGTCACCAGAGAATTCATCTCCTTCAGAACGAAGACTTTCTTCAGGGCTTGTAGCAGATTGCTGCCTCTCTCAGGCTGCAGTTTTTTCACCCAAAGCTTGAGTTCCTGGAGACTAGGCAAAATGATAAAACCTAATAACAGTACTCATACTAGGGACCAGGCCCAGGACAAACACGGGCTGGTGGAAGCCTAACAATAATTCTTTGATCTGGATACCTTATTCCCATTTTATAGATGAGGAAACTGAGACTCAGAGTCAGGACTTGCCCAAGGGGATCCTGTAAGCAATTGGAAATGCTGAGACCTCAATCCAGGTGTGACTCAAAGGCCTGAATTTCTAGCGACTCTGCTACGTGGGGTCTGGGACTAAGCTCCTTTCCCCTCCAACTCTCCGGGAGGCAGATCTCAGCCTGAAACATGGGGTTAATCCCCAACCCAAAGAGTCTTGAAGAGAAGACACTAAGGCTGTGTGGCTACATCCCACATGGATTGGAATACACACTACTGGCAATAGGGGAATGACTCAATACAGAGCTTTCTTGGTTCAATGTTTCACGTGCACTAGTGAGACAGCTCTGGTCTCCCCATTTCTCCTTCATTCTGACACTCATCCCCCCCAAAAAACCCCTCAGCTCATTGCCAGTAAGTCTCTTTCATTATTATAATGGTTGAGTTTCCCTTTTTAACAAAGAGAACAAATCCCAGGCCTGGCGCCGTCTCTAGTCAATAGGTTTCAAGCTGGAATTTAATATTACTCTTTTGTCTGCTTTCATTCTATTTATTTTTATAGCAACTTTCTTTTTTTTTTTTATAGCAACTTTCTAATTATGGCAAGTGATACAGGCTTCTCAGTTATGGAATTGATAGTTTCATTCAGAATAAATATTGGGTTATTTTTAAAATCAATAATAGTACAAGTTGCACAGAGTAAATAATAGTACAAGAGGCAGGGATATGACAAAAATCGCAAGGGAAATCCAGGAATAATTGCAGCTGAGGAACTCTTGGCTAGATGGTCTCAAGGTGACTTCCAGGTCTGACATCCTGGAGCTTTGAGGCTGAATGAGAGTGGAAATCACAGTTAAAAAATAAACAATCTACTGAGTGCCTTCTCCCTGCCAAGCACTTCCCATGCCAACATCTCTGTGAGAAGCAGGTATCCTCACCTTATTCTGCTAATGAGAGAATTAAAGGATGAGTCAGGATCCCCCAATAACTGTCAGAGCTGGGATTCAAAGCCCATGCTGCCTGAAAGGGCACTTCTCTACCCAGAAGGGCGTCCTTCTATGGCCAGTGCTGGACAAGGGAACCTCCGTCCCAGAAACCCAAGCATGTGGCTTTCCCTGGGATCCGCTCTGCGCTTTGGAATTCAATCCTGACTACCATTTCAGAAATGTTCCCTAACCTGAGTCTCAGTTTCCTCATCAGCAAAATTAGGATAGTAATCCTATTCCATGTGTTGGCTATAAATATCGAGTAAGAGAGTACATGTGAAGTGCCAAGCATGGCACCTAACACATGGTGGATAATCAAGGCTATTCCCTTCCAGGAAAAGAGATGTCTACTTTCAGGCATAAATTAGTAGAAATTCTTAGTTGTTTAGTTACTAAGTTGCATCTGATTCTTTGAGACCACATGGGCTGTAGCCCACCAGACCACTCTGTCCATGGGATTTCCCAGGCAAGAACACTGGAGTGGGTTGGTATTTCCTTCTCCAGGGGGTCTTGCCAACCCAGGGATTGAACCCAAGTCTCCTGCATTGGCAGGTAGATTCTTAACCACTGAGCCACCAGAGAAGAGCTAAACAGTGGGATTGTAGGTAGCTATTAAAAAGAAAGGGGTTGATCTCTGCATACTGAGAAAAAATTAGGCAAAAAGCCAAGATGAAAAATAGTGTAATGTTCTCTTGATTATGTTTAAATAAAAGAGGATAAACACACAGATGCATTTATGTGCAAAGACTGGAAGTAGATTGAAGAAACTATTATTGGGAGGTGAGGGAGGGGGAACTAGGGTGAGAGGGAGACTTATCTGCTATTTTTTATCCTTTTATACTGTTGCAATTTCTGAAAATCAGTGTGTATCATTTTCATAATAATAAACTATCTTTGTTAGATTTCTGGGTAGAAATGGTATCTTGTCTTTTCAATTTGTGGTGCTCATGGGGTGATGACTTTTCCAAAAGTTATTGGCTTCTTGTGTTTCTGTTTTTGTGAACTGTCTCACTTATTTTGTATTTTAATCTTTTGATAAAGACAGTAACACTTTTAGGGAAAAAAATGACCAGGTAAACACCCAGGCCAAGGCAGGGCAATCACTCACCTTGAGGTGCTGACTTCTGTCAGGTTGGGCCAGAGAGCGCTGGTGGTGGCACCGAAGGACAGAATGTACAGCTTCTCTTTGTGGCTCAGCTGCTCGTCAATGAGGTTCTGGTGGGCAAGAGGACATCAGTGGCTCCCAGAGTCATTTGGAGCCTGCCTTCACCTCTCATGCTGTGGTTGGGCCCTCTGGGCTGAGATGTGAACTGTGCTGAAACAGGGTCCCTTAAGACTCAGCTCAGCGGCCCCAAGTTGACATTTGCTTGCTGCCCCTGAGGTCACAGGGGTCTGGGTGGAGTGCCCTAGCTGCTCATCCCAGCCTGACCTTGGCTGTGTGTGGTCAGGGCCGGGCCTGGGCAGTCAGCCAGTTCTGGAGATGGGCTCTTGCTCCCACTGACTGCAGACCCAAGATCTCTTCTGGAGCACCGGCCACACACTTGGGTCATGGGTGGGTGGGATGAGCACCCACTTCAGCATGTGTGATGGCTGGACCCTGACTGTGGCACTTACATGTGGCACCCAGGGAGGAGCATGGAGTTTGGGGGCAGTGGTTGCCGTCCTGGCTGTATGAGTTGAGGATGGAGTGATGGGTGCAGGGCCAGCCTATTGGGTGTTCTCAAGCTCAGCCTGGTGAGTATCCAACAGTAAGATAACTCTTCCCTCTCCTTCCTGGTGAGAGAGTTTACTCTTAGGTAGGTTGATAAGGAGACCAGGGCCCTTGAGGAGGAGGAAGGGACAAACTTCTTTTTCTACATTCTCTCATCTTAGTCACAGAAGACTTTTCTCCCCTTGAACTCTGAGTTGTTATGACAACAATCTATTTTGCCTAAGACTTCCTTTCTTTAAGCCCAGAGCTAATGACTATACAACAACACATCTTGCTCAAGGGTATGTTTTTTCTTAAGCTCTGTACTAATGATTATATAACCACAGTGTATCTTGCTCAAGGACATGTTTCTCCTTCTTAACAAAACACTTCTGAATAATCCTATCTTAAGATCTATGTTGTGGGAGTGGGCCTGGTAAGACTTTTATAACCTTGAGATACTCTTTGGATCTATTGTTGGTAACCAGATGAAAAAGTATAGAAAGCCCCACCCAAACTAGTGGGGCCACTCTCTGTCCCCTTCTGATGTCTATGTCAGAAGCTTTCTCTGTCCCATTTTCACTGTAATAAAACAAAGCTCTGAGTGACTGAAGCTGAGTCTTTGGTCCCAAAATGAAATTTTCTCTTTCGGAGATCACAGATCGACACCGTTCACGGTCAGCTATCACTGGCCACCTATCACTGGCCACCTAGAAACATCACCTGTTACCGTCAACATGAGCTCTGTCTTGGTTAATACTGAACCAGCCCACTGGGGGTATCTCTGGAAACTGGGCCCTGGGGATGTTGTGAAGGGCAGCCTGCACTGACACCAGTTCCCTGGAGACCAGGAATGGGGACAAGTCTGGAAACTGGCCCATCTTGACCCCTCTCTAGGATTCTGGGGCCAGCTGCTGCTGCTCAGGTCTCATTCAAAGCTTAGAGGTTCCTCTGAGAAAACAGACCCTCCACATCACTTCTCAGAGACTACAGGGGCTTTTGTTGATGCCATACTCTTATGCTGAGCGCTTCATTGGCACAGGCTCCTTTTGTACTCTGGCGACCCGTGAGGTGGCGACAGTCATCATCCCTGTTTCACAGTCACACAGCCTAGAAGCGGTGGAGGTACCTGGGATCTTGCCTTAGAGCTCTTAGCGTCTCAGTTATGACCAAAGCAACCAGGATCGCTCCTCAGCGGGAAAAGGCTTGAAGCCTGTGCTGGAGTGGGTCCAACTGATCCCCACCTCCACAACCTCTTTCCAGGGAGCACAGGCTCTTGAGACAGTCGAGTTGGTAGGGACTGCTGTGGTGTGAATACTAGAGGCTCACACTGCAACCGAGAATGACTCTGAGGCTGGGTTTCTCAGAACTCAACATAGTTTTTTTAACTGTCAATGCTAATTAAGTGTGAACTGTTCTTTGTAAAATACTCTATTCTGTACTTGCTATCAACAAAGCCATCAGCAAGCTCACAAGGGAGGGTGGGGAGGAAGTGGAGGTGGAGGGTGGGGAGGAGGTGGTGGTTCCAGGTACTTTGCGCCAGAGAGACTTACCATGAGGTCATTTTGGAACTCCTCTTTCTGAGGGCCACTGCTGACAGCTGACACGTCAATGAGAATGCCAACTCTGGCCCCCTTGATGAGGCCGAATGCCTAAAATCAGAGAGGGCATGCAGAACAACCCTCATAACTCTGCAAACCTTTCATGGGCAACTTGTTGAAGCAGAAATTCAAGCACACTCCAGCCTCAACAAGAGGCCACACAGGGAAGACCCATTTTGTAGAGAAGAGAGCAAAACTAGGTGTCTTGATTTTAGTTTGGGGCATTATCTGCTTCTATTTGTGGCAACTTATTTAAAATTTATTCCCCTTAATACTTACTTTCCACTTTTAGAAAGTAATTTGTGTTCATTAAACAAAGTCTGGAGACTGTAGAAAAGCAGCCTTTGTAAGATAGTTTGACATCTAATTACATCAGCTTATCTTATTTCATTTCTCTATATCCTTATTTATTTTCTGCCTATTCTACCAATCAAAAGCAGATGTGTTAAGTTCTCTAGCTACAGTGGTATTTCTGTGAATTTCTAATTATGTTTCTAACAGCTATTTCTAGCTACTTGTCAATGCTGTTTGATTCACCTCATAACTGTTCTTGCTGTTATAGCTGCATTGTGAATTGGAATTTTCATTAATACAAAATTGATAGTTCTCTAGGGCAGTAGGTTCCACTGGATGCTTGCCTTGAATCTTGCTTTATTGGATATCTAAGTTATTGTTCCTCCTTAAACCTGTTCCTTACTTAGTTTTCCCCACCTCAGTAAATGGCATTTAACATTCACCTAGGCACTCTGGCCCTAAACTTACCCAATCCATCAGCAAGTCCTGCTGGCTCTGCCTCCAAATCATATCCTGAATCTGTCAGTTCTCATCCCACCCCACTACCTGGCCCTTGGGTCTAAGCCATCATCATTTCCTCCTAGATGTTGTTGTCTACGGTCAATTTATGAAGCATCCAGAGTGATCTTTTTGAATCTTAAGTCAGATCATGTCACTCCCCTTCTTAAAACTCTCACCTTTGGAATAAGATCTGAACTCAGCAAGGTCTTCCTGATCTGTGCCTACCCCTAACCCCATCCGCTCTCCAAATGCTCCCTCTGGGCTCTTGAGACAAAGTCAAGACCTGCATGGGCCTGCTTGCTGCTTCTGGAACAGGTCAAGTATGTTCCTGTCTCAGGGCCTTAGCATTAGCTATTTCTTCTGCTTGAAACATTCTCCCTTCATCTCAACATCACTCCCTCACTCCCTTTAGGTGTCTGTTCAAATGTCTCCTCTTGGACTATCCTATTATTTAAACATCCCTGCTTCTATCTCACCCTCTCATCCCTTATTCTGCTTTATTTTTCTTTATAGCACCATCACAAACTAACTTTGTATGTGATTTGTCCTCTCCCCTGGACCATAAATTCCAAGAAAGTAGGAGCTTTGTACTAGTCATGTTTGAATCCCCAGTCCTGGAAAAAGTGCCTGATATGCTGAAATCACTCAAATAATATTTGTTCATCTAAAAACAGATGAAGTATGAAGCTTCCCAGGCAGGACATTGCCAATTTTCATGGGCCAGAAGGAGTTCAAATTTGGGGCCAGTTCTATCCTTTAAAATTTTGAGAAAGCTGACTTTAGAGCTTTTATAATTGATAAATGCATTCCCTTAAACCTTGCCATTGAAATTCTAGAAATTTATCCCAGAGAAAAAACTGGAAGAGTACATGAGAGGGAATGGGAGCCCAGTGATGCCAGATAGCCCTACATTTTTTCAAGAGAAGAAAGCAGACATAACAGTGAAATAACAGGATTTTAAAATCTTGACAACTAATTTAAAAACTATTTAAAACTATTGAGGCCAAGAAGAACATGGTTGTAAGGCCAGATTTGCCTGCATGCCACTGGTTTATAACCCCTATTTTATCCTCTGCAGACATGTTAACAGACACCCAGGTAAGTGTGGTTTGCTCACAGCAGAGTCCAGAACTGTGTCCAGTGATGGACTATGCATCATGTCAGGCGCGGAAGCACCCAGGAGACTCATGAGTTGATTTACAAGTGATTGCGCCCCTGGAATCCAATTGGGGCTTATTCCCTGGCTCCCCAATAGCTCCACTCAAAAAGGATAAGGGGAAGAAGGACTCAACCAGCAATCCCTGCCCCTCTGTCGAAAGTGCCAGGACAAGTGTGATGGGCGTAGGTGGATGAGAGCTGCGTTCCCTGAACTGATGTTTATGGAGGAGGTGAGGCTCTCGTCCCTCTCTGCCTGTGTTACCGTGACGGACCAGAGGGGGCGTGCTACACGGGGAGATGTGCATCTGTTGAACTGTCAAGCAAGAGAAGAGGGTTCTGGATCTGAGATATAGACTACACCCTGGAATCTGCCCAGACAGCTAGCCATACACTGTATTGTCACTTCTGGGCTTGTGTACAGGTGGAGGTTGGGGTTGGGAGTATGAATTTCAGCACTCACCTATCTCAGGCTTTAAAACAAAAGTTGGGGATTGGACTTCCCTGGTGGTCCAGTGGTTAAGAATCTGCCTGCCAATGCAGGGGACACGGGTTCAATCCCTGGTGTGGGAAGATTCCACATGCTGCGGGGCAATTAAGCCTGTGCACCACAACTACTGAAGTCTGCAATGAGAGAAGCCTGCATGCTGCAACTCAAGAATACCCCCCATTCTCCACAACGGAAAACCCATGCACAGCAACAAAGACCCAGCACAACCAAAAATAAATTAGAAGTAAATAAATAAAGAGATGAGGATTGCCTATCACATCATCACATCATGTAATCGCTCAGTCGTGTCCAACTTATTGCCATCCCATAGTCTGCCAGACTCCTTGTCCATGGGATTTTCCAGGCAAGAATACTGGAGTGGGCTGCTGGCTCCTTCTCCAGGGGATCTTCCTAACCTAGGGACTGAACCTGGGTCTCCCACATTGCAGGCAGATTCTTTACCATCTGAGCCACCAGGGAAGCCACAAGGTGGCTAAGGATTGCCTAAGGTGAAAGCAAATGGTGGGCCAGAAATACATCAACTGGAAGGATGTACTAAGGCTAAAACAAATAGGAAAGCAAAGTGAAGGTTAATTAGCTTATGACCACCCTTCTACCCTTTGGGTCTCAGAAAAACATTTAATCAAACTTTCAAAAGTTATGTCTGGATGATCAGCCTTCGTTGTAAATCTCACTAAAGGTCTGAGCTTAAATGGCCCAGGGGAGCTTCAGCTGTTCTCACCCAGGATGTTTCCTCCCCCGGTAACAGCGCTCTGGCTTTCCATGCGCAATCATCTGTCTCCCTTTCTCAGTCTATGATGTTTGGGAGGTCTCGCCCACTCTCTCCAACTTCTCTGATCCCCAGCTTTCCCCAGGAGTAGGCACTAGTTCCAGGCCTAAGCAGTTACTGTATCTCACCCCGTTGGCTATGGTGCTTGGTCTAAATTGGCCCAGAGAGAGTCAGTCCCAGGACTTGGGAGGGTGCACTGGGAAAGGAAGGTCTCCACTACAGTGACAGGTAAGCTTAGAGTTGCTGGTGACCCCCATCTTCCCAAGTCTGGGGAGAGCCTGTTTACAGAGGGTAAAACCAGCCCAGAGGAAAGCAGAGCTCAGCGACAAAGAATGATATCATTTGAACCCTAGGATCCAGTTGTGTTTGGGCTTTTCATCACTGCAGGTCTAGAAATTCCTTTTTTAGCTTTGGTTAATGTAAACTGGAGGTCTATTACTTGCAACAGACAGGGTTCTAACAAATACAGATGCAATGACTGAAAGGGAGCAAAGAAAGAACTCTATTACCTTCTTGCTGTTTTCTGTGAGCCACTGAATTCTCTGTTGATAGAGTTCAATAGCTCTGTCAAAACACCAAGAAGACTTGTCACCCAAGGTCAGCTCCAGCACTGAGCAACGGCCTCTCACATATACTGAAGGAAAGTGCAGTGGGGATTTTTTTCTTTTAATGGGTCTAAGGCACTGGGAGAATATAAGGCAAAATCTAGCTCAGGAAAAACTGAAGGTCTTTCTTTGCTGGGGAAAATGATGGAGGGGATTGTGGAAGGCTCTCTTGGTGTTGCAGGGTGCATTGTAAACGGTGGAGCTAGAGGTGGGCTTCAAGGGAGGGTCAGTCTGTGCAGGACTGGGGAGGGTCCTCACGAGGAGGGTGGAAGAACATTCTTGCTCTTCTCAAATCTGTGTCTTCCCAGGTGAGACTGCCTAGTCACCAGGACGTGATCATAAGTGCACAACTGAGGCTGCTCAGCATCAGTTTCTTAGTGGATTGATGAACAAAAAACTTAGTTTTTGAATACTAAGTGGCCAGGGAAACTTCTTGAGTTTCCCTTATTGCAGACTATTCCTATGGCTGTATGGAGATCAGCCTGTAACAGGTGCTCAAGTGAAGGACTCGGTCATCTGAATTTAACTGAATGGCCCTCATTGAGGTAGGTGGGATTTGGGGGCCCAGAAAATGGCAAGGAAGGCCTCTGGGCATGAACTCATGGATGGGGGGCAGTGGGCAGAGTCATAAGACACACAAGTAGGTTCAGGCAAAGAGCATGGGCTCCATGATGAGATGTGCTTGTCTTTGAGATCCAGCTCTGTTGTTTACTAGCTATGTGACTTGGACAGGTATGGTAAACTCTACAGTATCAACATCTCCAGTGTGAAGATAATAATAAGACTTTATTCAAGACAATCTGCTGAAATTTAGTTTACTTAAAACTAATTCTCTAAAAATCAATTTGCCAAATGACCAATTAACTGAGTAAAACATTCCTTAAAATGCTGGATTCACAATTAAAACCAATCAACCAAAAATACTACAGAAAGCTTTAAAATCTGTTTAAGCTTTAAATTCAATAAAATTTGCTATAAAAGTTAGTTAAAATGTTTTGATAAACTTGACAAATTGGTCATTCAGCAGTTGATTTTCCATTAACTGTCTTGAGAATAATGCTATTTTTTGAATTGTGAAGATTAAATAAGATAATGTGTGCAGCCTTTAGCAGAATTCCTGACACATGAATAAATGTTGGTTCTTGATTATTATTCTAACCTTTAAGGAAATCTCAGGCAAGCAGTAATCAAGCAAGCAATTGCTACACAGGGGATGGGGCTAACAAAATCTAGTTTGGGGAAATCCCATGGTGGTCCAGTAGTTAGGATGTTGCTCTTTCACTGCCGAGGGCCTGGGATGGGATCGATCCCTGGCTGGGGAACTAGGATACTACAGGCTGTGAAGTGAGGCCAAAAAAAGTAAAGAGAAGCTCTAAAAACAAATCTGCTTTAAGGACTTCCCTGGTGGTCTAGTAGTTAAGACTTTGCCTTCTAATTCAAGGGGTGCGAGTTCAACCTCTGGTTGGGGAACTAAGATCCCATATGCCTTATGACCCCAAAACCAAAATGCAAAACAGAAGTAATGTTGCAACAAATTAAATAAAGACTTTAAAAATGGTCCACATTAAAAAAAAAAAAACTGGTTTGGAAGTGGGGGCAGTACTGAATATTTTTAACATACATCTGTAAATATATGATCCCAGTCAATCTGCCACGCTTAATTGTTACACATCAGATGAGGCAGTGAGGTTTCATCCAGGGGGGCCATGGGTTTTAAGAGGGTGAGAAAAACTGATACAGTTCAATCTTCTTTATTTGAAAACAGAGGACATTGGAGACAGAAGTGGGAAGAGAAATGCCCACAGGTCCAACAGAGCCTGTTGTTTGAACAAAGTCACTTTCAGGGTGCTGAAACCAGGTAATTCTTGAGCCCTGGGCTTGTTGGGAGGACATGAGAAACATACTTACTCAGAAAGCTTGGCTTCAAATTGGTGGACAGTCTGGGTGGCGAAGTGCATTTTCTTCGGGACACTGCTGCCCTCCTCCCTGAAGAAGCAAAGTCTCATGAAAGTGTCTCTTGGGCTCAGGGGGCTGGACATGTCTTACAGGCTTAGGGCGAAGGAGTGGCTTCCGACTTACAGCATGGCTGTGCCCTGGCATATCAGGTCAGCCAAAGTGAGTTTCTTAGACTTTAAACTGTGCATTGAAAGCCAGTCTTCTGGATTCTCCCAGACTGAAGACTGGGTCTCATCCCCCTGCAGCCTCTGTGAAACAAGCCAGAGTCAAGGAGAAAACTGAAAAGAGAAGGCAAAGCTCAGGGTGCTTTAGATCCCTCCAAGGGGACCCCCAAGGGGTGCCAGCCTGACTGGTCCTACCTAAGAGAGTCTGTTCAGGAACTCACCTTGCTGAGGCAACAGATGTGTGCAAAGAGGCCCGGGCTCTGGGCCACCTGCCCCCAACGATACTGGTTCCCATCCCTCACCTCATCCCCAGTGTGTCCCTAAAGGAGTCAAGGGGTCACTCACCACATCCTGCCTTGTGAGAGACTAAATACACCAACACACAGTGGCTAGACCCTGCATGACTACAGAACTCGGACCCACAACCTCTGTAGTGACCAGTCCATGGAGCCAAACCATAACCTCTCCAGCAACTGGATCAGGAGGTCTGGACTGTGGCAGGGCTGCCCCTTTCCTATTTTCATCCCCCTTTCAGCTCAGGACCAGCCAGAGAAAGTCAAACATGCTCCCAAACCAATCACAGGAGATACCCAGCTTCTAGTTAGCTCCTCTCTGGCTTCTGTGTGCCTGCTCCTTCAGGGCACACCTGAAGCTTCCTCATTCTTTTCACTCTATTTCCCTGCCTGCCTTCGAGTCTTTGCCAAACACAAGTAACGGTGGCATCTTTGTTTATTTCTGTATTTGCATTCTCTGTATCTTTCCAGGTATATGAGTTGTGCCTCCTCTCAGTCTGAGGGGTCCTTCACAAATATCTGTTGACTAATGGAAGAGGGAATAAGTTTCCCTGTCTATTCCAGAGGCCAGAAACAAGAGCAGAGGATAAGTTTTAGCGGAAGAATTTCCTAGTCATCACAGGAGTCTGGCCATGAAATGAACAAGCCCCCTTGCTTGTACCTAGTGATGGCTGTGTCACTTAGATAATGCTAAGCTCAGGATGTGGGTGGTGGCCTTGGTGATAGAGCTGAAGTCACTCACAGCAAGCATTCAACATCACTAATATGTTCTGGGAGCCAGAAGGTGGGAGAGAGCTGACATAAGGCTCTGAGCCCATTTACCTTGTTCTGAGCCCTGCTTTGGGGTGCTAGGGCTACAGTGTGAACAAGATAGAAATGTTCTTGCCTTCTTGAAGTTCACATTCTAGTGTGGACAGAGAGTTAGTAAAGAAAAGCAAAATCAAAGTACATAATTTTAGAAAGGAACAGTTGTATTAAGAAAGTGGGGCAAGGGAATGTGATAGAAAATGACTAGGATGGAGATGGGGAGTCACTGAAGCTGAGATTGGGGTCAGAGAAGGTCCTTCTGAAAGTTCAGAAGGAGGCAGCCCTGTGCGACCGTGGGAATGCATTCCAGGCAGAGGCAGACTTGGGGCTGGGTCAGAATTCTTCCAGGACAGAAGGGTGGCCACAGTGATTGGAGTATAGTGAACATGTGACACGAGAGGAGCCTGGAAAGGTGCAAGGCTTGGATCAGACCGGGATTCTGCAAGAGCTTCCAGCACAAGCACCATTGTTTGAATGAATTCACAGGCCTTACATGTTGCCAGGGCTGGCCATGACTCGGGGTGAGGAACCCCATCGTCAGGGGAGGCCGGCTCAGACCCACAGTGAGAAACCACCCTGCGGTGTCCGATGGCTGTGGAAAGCGCCTGCACTGCTTGGCTCACCATGGCCCTGTCTACACCCAGGGATGGCTTTGCCCGTCTCCTGTGCACCTGCTGAAACCCTGAGTGCTTCCTGCTTGGGATCGTCTTTGTCGGGCTATCACCGCAGAGGGTGAGGTGGTGGACAAGGGGATGAAATTATCTGCTGTGGCTGACCAAGCTGCATTAGACAGAATTAGATTCAATAGAGGATTCCAAAGGAACGGGCAGAGGAAGAGAGAGAGGGAAGAAGGGGGTGCAGTCCTGGGCCCCCACTTAGTAGCTTTGTGATGCTGGGCAAGCCATGCATCTCCTTCTTCACCAAACAGTGCTTAACAATGACTCTCATTTCTGCTCAGATTTGGTGGACAGAAGACTACAGTCCATGGAATCGCAAGGAGTTGGACTTGACTGAGTGACCATCACACACACAGGGGAGGTAACGAACAAATGGACAGTGAAAATAAACTGTTGCTGTCCTATTCCAGCTAGACAGCATTGGGTGCCTTACATCTGTGCCTGAGGCCTGCTCACCCTCTGTTTCAAAAGGAAATTAGCGACTGTTAAAGTGTGAAAAACACTTAATAATTAGAGCAAACACTTAGTAGTGCTATCTTAATGTGACAAGCACTTAACATACATTATTTACGTCTGTGAAATAGGTTACATCAGTATTAACCTCATTTACCTGACAAGGAAACTGAAGTACTGAGAATAAAGTAATTTGTTCAAAGTCACACAGCTAGTTAGTGATGGAGCTGGGATGCAGACCCAAGCAGTATAGCCTGAATCATGCTCACAATCAGCATACTATATGGCCTTTAAATTACCACCAAACTCTGACTGTCTTTGTGAAGAATCGAAAGAGAACTGATTGAAAAGACAACTTTCTCATTATGTCTCTCTGCTAATTAATGCCCCGGCTGTAATCTTAGCCCCAGCCCCACACTTAGGGAGCTGCTGCTCTGTGCCATATAACCACTAGATGTCACTCTTCTCATCTTTCAGGACAACCACCTCCCTAGTTTGTAACAGAAACAGGTAGACTTCTCATTCACATTTTTCTTCCATTTTACTTGCATTTGAAACGTTCCATCATGTTTTAGGACATGCATTTTATATTGTTAACATTTGAAGAGCTACTATTAAACACAGGCTTCCCTGGTGGCTCAGTGGTAAAGAACCCACCTGCCAGTACAGGAGACTCGGGTTCAATCCCTGGATCAGGAAGATCCCCTGGAGAAGGGAATGGCAACCCACTCCAGTATTCTTGCCTGGGAAATTCCATGGACAGAGGAGCTATGGAGTGGCAAAGGGTCGGACACGAATGAGTGATGGCGCACCATTAAACACATTATGGACTTGTGTGACATACTGATTATGCACTAAAGGATGTGCTTGACATACAGAAGAGTAGTCTTTGCTGGGGCAATCCATCCTCTTTCCCACTGCAATTTGTTTGTGGGGTAAATGAGGCCCCGGTTGTGGCTGATAAGTAAGAGTGGTCTTTGTACACCTGGGAAGTCATGTATTTAATAAGAAATTAGGTGAAACAGATACTCATAGTGTATCAACATCTAAGGTCACTGAGAATGCTTCAGAATCTCCAGATTCTACTGACCTTTGTCCATTTCCTTTTAATTAAACTTGCTTTCCTGTTAGTGCCAATACTTGAGAAAAGTAAAACACAACTATTTTCCTGATTTTTTAATCACCAGCATTAAAATTGTATTGTTTTTGACTGATTATCATTTCAAAGGATTTTTGTTAAACTCTAGTATAGGTAGAGAGTTATGGGCCAGACTTGTGCTGACAACCCCCAATGACAATTGTTTCTACGGTAGAGTGAGCTGTGATAATCCACTCACCACCACGAGAAGACAGCTCATCAACATGATGAGAGTCAGCCTAAGACCACAGTTTTGGTTATTCTAGAGGTTAATTCTCCTGCCATAACTCTCTCGCTCCAATAGCACTTCCTGAAACTGATTTTTCGATTTAGGTTTTTTAGGAAATCCTACAAGAAAAACAAATCTCAGGAAGGAGAATCGTAGAATTAAATTCCTTAGTCTTCAAGCTTTGATAACAAGGACAGCATCTTCACACCCTCCTGAATATTTGATGATATGGCCAAGAAGGCTATACTATTTCTATAAATAGCATAGAGATTCTTTAGTAATTTTTAAAGACAGGAGACTAGAGATGAATTCTTAACTATTCCTGAGATCCCACATGAAGAAAGAAATGCCCAGAATTTAATGCATTCTGCATTCCCAGCTATGATTTGTGAGCACGGCTGCTCAGCAGAAGCACTTATGGTTTTTACCAGTAAGTCCTGTGTCTGGTTAACATGCGTAACCAGGAGTCCATTGTCTAGCTTTTGGCCAAGTTCACTGATATTCTTCCGGTTCAACTGCTTCTTTGGATCTCTGTCATTGTTTCTCCTCATGCTACAAAACACAAAGTCATTTGATCAATGCCCTGGTCCTAGACATTGATGCCACACTATCAGGGCCTCCAGAAACATTTTTATTTCTGTGTAGTAACTGGGGAAATTTCTTGTGTAGATCTTGATAAAATGCGGCCTCCAAGTTCATAAGACATTTTATGTTATTGTTTTGGTAGTTAGGTAACTGAAGCCCTCAGATGTAAGATGATGCAATGACCATTTACCCAGTCTCACTTAAAGGCATGTATTTCCCCCTCAACTCCCATGAAAAAAGTGTTGTTATTTTTGTTGCTTTCATTTGGAAAAATCAGAGAAGATACTTACCAATGATTTTCCAGAAATGTACTGTCTTGACCATGGAAGACGTTGCTAGTTTGTGTGGCCATTATAAAAACATCCAGTGCTTATTTCCCTAGGGAGCAAAATAATACCAGAAAGGGATGAGTGCCACAACATGTCGATAGTGGCCTTGGAGGGCATCTGTATCAGCTCAGCTCTTCTTTAATTCATTCATTCAATAAGTCCTTATTGAACGCCTACTTGATGCTGTGGATACAATGGTGAACAAGATGACAGAAGGTCTCTCAACTTCAGGGCTTCTGACTTTTTGGATGATTCTTTGTCTTGGGGTTGTCCTGTGCACTGAAGAATGCTCCACCTATCTATCAGATGCCAGGAGCATCCCTGCCCCTCGGGTTGTAACAACTAATAATGTCTCTAAGTGTGGCCTAATGTCTCTGGGGAGCACAGTCATCCCCAGCTGACCATCACGGAGCTAGACATTGTCCTTGTCCTCCCAGAAAGAGAGACTGATGTTAAAAATTAAATATAGTAGGGGCTTCCCTTGGTGGCTCAGTGGTAAAGAATCTGCCTGCCAACGCAGAAGACACAGGTTCAACCCCTGGTCCAGGAAATTCCCACATGCCACAACTACTGAGCCTGTGCTCTAGAGCCCAGAAAGCCACAAACACTGAGCTCTCGAGCCCAAGAGCCTGTGCTCCAAACAAGAGAAGCCACTGCAATGATAAGCCCTCGCACAGCAGCTAGAGAGTAGCCCCCGCTCGCCCAAACTAGAGAAAGCCTGTGCAGCAGTGAAGACCCAGCACAGCCAAATAAATAAATAAATAATTTAAAAAATTAAATATAGGAATAACAAACCATGGAACATGTTATGAAGGAAGGATAGAGAGTAATCAGGAAAGGAATCTACTTTGCAGAGTAAGGTGGTCAGTGAAGGTGTCTTTTGAGCTTAGACTTTTTGTTGTTAATTTTTGGCCACACCCCATGGCATGTGGGCCCTTAGCTCGCCAACCAGGGATCTAACTCGTGCTCCCTGAACTGGAAGGTGGAGTCAACCAGTGGATCACCAGGGAAGGCCTGAGCTTAGGCTTTCTTGAAGGATGAAAAGGAGGTGGCCGTGTTAAGAGGATGGTGAAGTCTGGACTAGGCAGAGAGGACAGCAAGTGCCCATAACGATCAGAGGATGGAGAGTGGAGACGGAAAACATTAAGATGAGGCTGAGTTTTTCCTTTGATAACTGCCTCTGCACTCAGAGGGTGGGTCCCTGCAGCTACTGCTCACAGCTTATGGAGTCAGTGGTAGACGTGGACCTGACAGATCAATCAGATCCTCTCTCTGGGAATTCAGAATGAAGAGCTGTGAGGCCAACATGTACATTCAGAAGCAGGGAGAGACCATCTTCAGAGCAAAGTTGAGGGCAGGGCCATTCCCTGCCTCGGTTTCCCTGGGGCCTTTCTCTCTCAGCTTCCTTCTCTCTCTGCTCCTTCCTAGTCTCTTTTGTAAGCTCACCTTCTCTACCTGAGCATTTTAAGTTGGTGTTCCTCAAGGCTAAACCATGCGGACAGTTCTCCTCTCACTTTTTCCTCTTTTCCTAGGCAAACATCTTTGTCCTTGGCTTCAACTCTCATCTGTACATCAGTGACTCCCAGTTGTATGTCAAAAGCCCAGACCTCTCACTCTGACTCCAGACCTGTGTGTTCAATTACACTGGATATTTCTACCTGGAGCAACTTAAACGCAGCATGTCCAAGACTGAATTCAAATTTCCTACACACTAGCCTCTGGTCTTTGTCCTCCAACTTAGAGAAAAGAACCACCATTCATCCACTTATATGAGTCAAAAATGAATTATTCTTGATACCTCATCCCCCATATCCACTCCATCATCTAATCTTGCTTTTTTTTGGCCATGCTGTGCCATATGCGAGATCTAACTTCTGCCTCCAGAGATCGAACCTGTGCTCCCCTGCAATGGAAGCCAGAGCCCTAACCTCTGGACTGCCAGGAAGTCCCTAATCTTGTAAATTTTACCTCTCTCAAATCTCACCACTTCTGTCTCCACTGACATTTCTCACATCCAGGCCGCTGTCACCTCCTCCATAGATGACCGCAGTAGATCCTAACTGGCCTCCCTATGTCCCCTCGGTTCTCCCATCTAATCTCTTCTCACTGAAGCCAGAGTGATTTTTTAAAAACAGAAATCCAGGACAGTCTCTGGTGAACTAGTAGTTAGGATATTGTGTGTTCACTGCCATGTCTGGGTTCAATCCCGGTCAGGGAACTAACATCCCACAAGGCATAAGTTGCGGCCAACCCCCGCCAGAGATCCAACGTCACACCCCCTCTTCTCCCTCTTGATTAAAACTGTTCAAAGTCTTCCCTTTATTTCTAGAATAAAGATTAAGATCATAACGATGGCATTTGAGGCTCACAGGCTCTGGCCACTGGCCACCTTCCTCTCCAGCTTTCCCGTTCCACCACCCTTCACCATGTCTGTATTCCACAGCTCCCCTTCCCCTTCAGACCCTGGAATGCTGCACATTCCCTTTAGTCACAGGGCCTTTTCATGGGCTGGCTTTGCTCTGAACATTCTTTCCCTCCTTGCCCCCAGTCACTCATCCTTGACTCTTCAGCTCAAGCTTCATTTCTTCTGCGAAGTCTTCCCCACCATCCCACTCTATTCCAGGTTTCTTGTGTTATGTAGACTATCACAGAACTGTGCTCCTTTCTTTGAAAGTACTTCATTTAGAATAATACATTCATTAGTGTGATTTTTAAAAATTGGCATCTTTCTCCCATGAGACTATAATGAGAGCAGGGACTGGTAGACAGTAAATATTTTGAGGAGGGGAGGTAAATCTTGGTTCTTGAAGAACTGACCTCACTTACTGCCCTTGGGTTCCATTAGACACTTGTTCCTTCTATTTCCTCCCTTTTTGCAGGAATTCCTTCTAATTCCTCCCTTTTTGTTTTCTGCATGCTAAGCCGCTTCAGCTGTGTCCGACTCTTTGTGACCCCTTGGACTGTAGCCTGCCAGGCTCCTCTGTCTGTGGCATACTCTAGGCAAGAGTACTGGAGTGGGTTGCTCTCCACTTCCCAACCCAGGGATCAGATCCATATCACTAGCGCCAGCTGGCAACTTCATTTAGGTTTCTTGTTATTTGAAACCAAAAAAAAAAAAAAAAAAAAATTGCCTAAAACACAGCCAGTGGGAATCTCTAGATGGAGTCGAAGCTTAACATCGGAGTGGGTGTTCTCATGAAAACATTAAATAATTTAATGATGGTTCAGGGAATTTCCAGGTGGCTCACTGGTAAAGGGGCTTCCCTGGTGGCTCAGACGGTAAAGCGTCTGTTTGCACTGTGGGAGACCGGGATTCAATCCCTGAGTGGGGAAGATCCCCTGGAGAAGGAAATGGCAACCCACTCCAGTACTCTTGCCTGGAAAATTCCATGGACTGAGGAGCCTGGTAGGCTACAGTCCATGGAGTCGCAAAGAGTTGGACACGACTGAGCGACTTCACTCACTCACTCAGTGGTAAAGAATCTGCCTGCCAACGCAGGAGCCAAAAGAGATGCAGGTTTGATCCCTGGGTCAGGAAGACCCCCTGGAGGAGGAAAATGGCAATCCATTCCAGTACTCTTGACTAGGAGATCCCATGGACAGAGGAGCCTGGTGGGCTACAGCCCATGGGGTCACAAAGAGTCAGACACGACTAAGCACACACATAGCAACATAACGATGGTTCAGCAACTTGTTTTTCTCGTTTGGATCTTTAATCTTTTATTCAGAAGAGTTTTCTTTTCTGGGAAGCACCAAGATAATGTGACAATATCTCAAAAAACAACTGGCTGTACTTACAGTTTGCTGGGAGACTCTCAGAGGCTGAGACTGTTGGAATAGAAACGCCTCGTGAACACTGGATGCCCCTCAGTCTCAGTTCCCTTTTTTCAGTAACAACTTAATGAACTCAGAGGCTTGCACAACTGGATTCTGGGGTGACTTGTGTTGGCTGATGGAGGGGTATTTGGACTGCATAAAATTAACAAAAAAAACAACGTGGCATGCTAAAAGGGGCAGTGGACCTTTGGTTTCTCCACCTGCAGAATGGATGGGATGATAGTAACCGTGCTGTCTACTTCAGCTCCATCAAGAGGAGCAGATGAAACTGAGAAAAGACAAGAGCTTTGTAAAATACCAAGTACTATAGGAATGAGGAATACCATTTCAAAACCTGCCGCATCTTCAAGCACTTCAGCATATGATTCAAGCACTCATTCATTCCATATACATTTAGAGTGCCTATTCAGTGCCAGAGAGAGCTGGTACTTGGGAGGCAGAGCTGGACTGCCCTTGCCCTCAGGCCTTTGCTCAATGAAACCTTCTCAGAGAGGTCTTCTTAGATTACCCCTCCTCAGACAGTACCTCCTCTGCCCTGTTTTGTTTTCTCTGTATCGCCTTTCATCATCTGATGTTCTATGTATTTATTATGTCTCTGCCCCACTCTCCCCTACCCAACAGTCCACTAGAAGTAAGATCCTTGGGGGCAGGGACTTAGTTAACATAACTAAGTTAGAATGGTTCTTTGTAATCATTGCCTAAAAAAACATTGCCCCCAACACATTTGTTGAATAAATGTACTCAGGGCAGGTCCGGAGTTTAGACAAGGTGGGCCACATTACCTTGGGAGACTGGTCACAGGCGGGGAAGAGAACATGCAAACAGATCCTTAGGAGACAGCATCTTGTCAAAGGGAGAGAGGTAGCCCTGATTAGGGGATAAAAGAAAATCTTCAGCTAAGTTCCTGATGTGCTAACATCTGGATCTAGGGTTCTCCTAACTATCCATTCCCAGGGTTTGCATTTTTAACTGCCTAGTAACCTCTAGTCTTGAACCCATCCAATCTATTTTGCAATCTGCTGCCAGAATGATTTTCTGATATGCAGAACTGTCTGCATTATTATGTTTAGAGCCCTGCCGTGGCTCCTCAGTACCCTAGACAAGCAAACCAGATCTTCTTCAAAGACTTTTCACTCCTTTTGCTTCTATTATTTACTCACCTCTCTACCTCATCTTGCATCCTTTTGTGCACCCTGGTAACCCCCCTTATACACCTTGCTAATTCATCCCCTTCTTTGCTCAAGTTGGATCTACTTCTAGAAATGCCTTTACCACAAAAAGTTGTTTGATAAGAAAACCCAAGAAGTTTTTCCTGAACCCCATTTGCTGCCCCCAACCCTGAAGGAGGAAATCATTTCCTCCTAGTCCTGTCCTCTGGCTGTCTCATACCAAATTGTCACAAGTTCTTCTCCCATTACTCCCTTGTTTAGCATTGTACCCCCAGCACCCAGCACAATGCCTGGCATGTAGAGAGCAGGTGCTTAACGCCCAGGCTTCCTAAGTCTTTCTCACTCAGTCCAGAGCTTAGTGTCTGGGCCTCCCCCGCCTTCTCTCTTACCACCCTATCAATACTTGTGACTCTCAACCTCACCTGCATTTCTCTATTTCTCCAGCTCTGGGGGAAGAGCCCTGGTCATCCTAGGACTCTTGTTTTTCCTGGTTCCCACTTCTAGTTCCTCCAAGCAACAATGAAGCTTGCCCTGTCGGGAAGTGTTAGCTGGTATCCAAGGTAACAGACTGCACCACTGCAGCTTGAGGCAGGGACAGGGAAAAACGTTCCTCACCCCGGGAAAGAAATGACCACTTTGCGGCTTGTAACAACCTCTCTCCCTGGGCACTCTGCTTTTCTCCACCTCCACAAAAGCCAGGAGCAGGATTTGGACCTCTTCTCTATTTTTAGAGCCTCTGGGTCATCAGAAAACTATGGTTTAGACCAGTGGAGACCTGGTGCCTGCTGCCTTCCTGTGGTAGGAACTGAAGAAAGACAGCGGAGAACCTGTGACATGCGTGAAAGGTGATGACCTTCCTTTCCTTCTGCAGATTCCCTAGGGCCTTCCAAACGCACTCCCTGGGAGAGGTCTGGCAGTCCCTCACCTCCACCAGCTCCAGCTCCACCCATACCTGGCTAATGCAACAGCAGGCTCAGTGATCTCTCAGCATAAGAGATCACCTACTACAGTGGTTCGCAAGCCCTGGTGCCCATCAGAATCATCTAGGTTGTTTGCTAAGAAAACATACAAACATTCCCATCCAGCAGACTGATACAGAACTGTAGCAAAGTGTGGGAACATGAACCTTGAGCAATGGTTCCAGGTGATTATGATGTAACCAGCTCTTAGCCCACAGTTGGGGACCTTTCCAGCTCCTTCTGTGGAAGTCGAGAGAGATGCAGTGACGTACTCAGTGTCAACTAACTAGCTGGTAGTAGCGAAGGGGTCTGCACTTAGTTTTTCTTCTCCGGTTATTTCTCAAATCACGATCTTCACTTACTGAATCTTTATTTGTAGTTTAGAACATGTGCTACTTGTGGCAGTCACCATGTGATAGAGAACCCCTCCAGATGTTGACCCCAAGCTTCCTCTATAGGTCAGATCCGAAACAACAAAATCCTTCAGAATAGAGACAGCTCAGCTATCACCTCTCACTCTGGGCAGACTAGTCATGGGTGAGAAAAGCAGCTGTAGATCATGGCATTTGGTTAACACCAGTGAGGCAGGAGAGGAGGAGCCTAGAAAGAGGAAAGGAAGTCACAAGAGGCCGAAAGAAACCAGCCAAAGGCTACTCTGCGAGCAAGAGGTGAGGGTCCTTGGGCCCATTACTGGAAATCCTGGGTAGAAGGGGCTGGTTAGCTTTGATACACCATTTTTGGAGACACAAGGGCTCAAGATAGATGGCTTACCACTCCCACAACATCCTTTGCTTCTGGATACACGGATTTTCAACATTTTACAAGAAGTGAAACCCAACATCGAGAAGTTCATTGTTATTGCTTTTTTTCTGAGTTTACATGACCCATACTCTGGATGTATTTGGGCCAGATGGGTAAAGCAGAGTAAGGTTTTCAGGCTTTTTGACCAGCATAGGAGAAAGTTCTGTGCTGGTGCCATCTTTCTCAGCTCTCCTCAGACTGTATACAGCTCCTGACTGGCCTCGTGTGAGGAACTGGAGCACAGTAGGAACTTCTCTTTCTCACACCTTAAGTTTCTGGGACCTGCCATATACTATACTCCAGTATATATGTACTGGACTCTGTACTCTTATGCTCAGGGCCTGGGTTCGATCCCTTGTTGGGAAACTAAGATCCCACAAGCCATGCTGCGGTCAAAAAAAAAAAACCCGAAAAACCTCTTTCCTTTTTTTAAAAATTGAGGTATAATTGACATACTACATTAGTTTCAGATGTACAATGTATCTAGTTAACATCTAGTTAAATTTGCTTTTTATAAGCCAACTAAGTCTGAGGTATTTTGTTACAACAGTCCAAACGGACTGACAATATTATTATGATATACTTCTTTAGATACTAATTTGTATTTTGCTGTATTTCTCCCCTCCATTTCAAGCAGTTGCGGGTGCTTTTTGTTGGGTTTAGAATCGGTCTGAAGTCAACAGCTTTTTCCTGTCTTTTGTAAAAGCCTAAGTTACTTAAAAGATTAAAATGACATGCCAGAGCATGGGAAGTGATGGGTGTGTTTAATTCAAGAGGAAAAAGTATAAAGATTCTTTTAGTTAAGAGACAAAAACCCAACTCAAACTGGCTTAAGGAAAAAAGGGAGTTTATTTACTCAGAAAACAGAAAAATCCAGGAACAATTTTGGCCTTGGGCATGGCTTGATCCAAAGGCTAAAAATATGTTAACAGAAATTTGTCTCCATTTCTCAACTTTTCTTTTGTGATGGCTTTATTCTTAGGTAGGCTCTCTAGGAGTGGTTGGCAAACTTGGGACGTCAGCCCTCCGCTTTCCCCTCCACAGCCGTTAGCACCCTAAAGGAAGGAGAACAACTTTTCCAAGAGAGTCCCAGGCTTGGCTTGGTCACAGGACATACTCATTTCTGGACCAATCTCTGTGATTCTGATTGGCCAGATCTGGCTTTTGCATCTAGTCCTGGAACCAGAAGGTGAAATTAGCCTCATGAAAAGATCTGTTTTTGTTGTGGTTTAATCAAAGAAGGGGACACTAGGCAAACATGACTGAGGAAAGCCAAAGCAAGAGAGAACGGTTCCCAGAAACACAGAGGTCAAGAAATCAGATCTGAAATCAGAGGGAGGAGGGACCTGCACAGTGTTTGGTAAGGGGAAACGGCTCCTTCGTACATCCAGGCAGAAAGTCCAGAGACATAGGGGCTTCCGGCTCACCAAAGGTTACCATGTCCCAAGTGTGGGAATTATTGCACCATTCGGCCTGGAGTAACTGATGTTTCAGTAGCAACGAGTATAGGGACTCAGCACCAGAGGGTCAAACTACCGGAGGGGACTTTCTCAAGTTTCACATGGGTCTCTGCACAGCTCTAGGGTATCTCCAGTGGCCAACAGATTTCCTACCAACAAGGAAGAAGGGATCTAGTTGATTTTTTAAAGTGCTATAGGCAGGACAGGGGATGGCCTTTTGGGAAAAACTTCTCTATGTGCTCAATTCTCAAAAGGGTTCCGATAAAACCATTGGATGACATGATGTAATTCACTAGTTAAGGAAGTAAGCACTATAAAATACCAATTAGCAATGATTGCAGAAAGCTTGACAATAAGCAGTGAATAATGGCAGATTAAACACAACTTAATAACTTATATAATTTTTTCTTTCAATACGTAATATTCATAAGTAGAGACTACCTTTTATGGTTGTTTGCATTCCATATCTAGAAGAAGCAAACCATAGATTTAACTGCTCATGTCTGAGCCAAGGAATCATGCATCTGGGACAAGCTATTTTTATTTTCTTTAGACTAGCTAAACTGGCAATGTGGGACAGCAGAAGCAGTTCTAGATTTGAAGTCAGGGAACCTAGGTTTGAAACCCAGATTCACTAATGAAACTTTGGGTAAATGGTTCACCCTTCTGATTCTTAGTGTTTTCTAATTTATAAAATACTGTCTCCTACTTCATAGGAGGAGTATTAACTGACATATGGAAAAACACAACATGGATTTAATGTTAGCTTTTTCCTCTAAACTCTTATGAATGCCACTAGTTTTTATCCAGTTTTAAAAAAAATGAATTGCCTTAATAATTGATGTGCTTCAGCTAGAATGTCAGATTATTATATTTGGCTAGATATTTAGGAAGTTTCTGTTATCTAAGGGTTAAGTTCACAGTTGCATTATTTGTAATAGCAAGGACTTGGAGACAAATGTACAACAGGAAAGGAGAAATATATCTATATTATACAGTAAGAGAGGTATCTATTTATACAGTCATTAAAAATGAGGAAGATCTATATTTATTGACACAGAAAGATAGTCATCGTAAATTAAGTTAAAAAAGAAAGTAGTGCTACTCATGTATAATATGATCTTGCTTTTGTTAAAACAGTTGAACAGGACACATCCACATATATACATGCAAACACCACACACACACACACACACACACACACACACAGTAAAGAAAGCAGTCTCTGAAAGAACACCTAGTAAGTGTCAACAGTGGTACTCTCTGGAAGGTGGAATGTCAGGAAGGGAACTTTACTTTCCTATATTCATTTAAAAATTACAGACACATGTTACTGTTAAAAGAAAAAATATTTTGTCCCAATTTAAGGTCATGGTTAACCTTCTGCTTCACAGCAGCACTGAGGACAAGAAAAAGTTACCAATGACCCTGAAAGCAGAAATGAACTAAAGTATTTGAGTGGTGTATGTGTTAGGGGGGTACTACCACACACAAGTCCATTTTGCTCTCACTAACTACATTAGCAAAATATGTAGAAGATGAGGTAGTTAAAAACTTTCTTAGATGTGTGGAACAGTTTTTCCCCTCTAACACGACTTATCAAGGGTAGTGGGAGAGGTTTTCTTTGGTGGGTCTTCAACTACATTTGCATTTTGCCACAGAAAACAAAGCAATGTGAAAGAAAAAGGTTTCAAGCTTTTTATTTAAGAAAACACTTGAATTGTCTTACACAACTACATTAAGTATTTAAACAACATGAAAAGAGTGCCAGAGTCAGGACAGAGCACTAATTTTACTGACTTACCCCAACAGATAATAAATAAATATTGATTTAATGGTGACCAAACACATTGGCAATAGCTACTAAAGCCATAAGATGGTCAGTTGGGGATAATCTCCTCTAAAATGAGATCAAATCCTTGAGTCCATTCCTTTTAGCAGAAAGAATTAAAACCATCTTGGCAGAACCAGGTCTCAGCAAAACATACCACATGTATGGAAGCCTTCAAGAGAATGAAGAACCCACAAGCTTCAAGAAGCCTCCAGAGTTCTCTTCAGGATCAACAAGGTGCTTGTTATCCTCCTGGTCCTCTGTATGAGTATCAATATTAGAGCACTGTGAATTTAGTAGTAAAGGGTCTTGTGTCCAGAGAAATCCTAAGGGGGTCAGCAAGACTGGCATGTTACACAGTCCAATACTTACCAATAAAATAACCACACTCACCCATAAAGGCTGCTGATCTACACATGTCTCTGCTTTCAGGAAAAAGTTCACTGAAACAATCCTGGAAGATAGGTGAGTGGGCCTTTCACATTTCCAGGAGATCGTTTCAGTGTTTCTTTATAACCTAGCCCCAAATTTAATCATGATAATTCATGTGTAAAGCACTGTTGTCAGGTCTCTGGACTATGAGAAAGCCAAATTCCTTGAATTCAGAAGTTTCATCAAATTAGAGAGAAGTGTTTAATAACAGCAACAACTAACACTTAAAGGTTTACTATGTACCAGGAACTTTCCATGCTTTACCTCATTTAAACCAACAATACCCTATGAGGTAGGTACTAGCAGACCCGGGCTACAGAGAAGAAAACCAAAGTGCACAGAGGTTAAGTGATTTATTACGTGATTTATTGTGGAATTGAGACTTGAATCCAGGCAGTCGATTCCCTTCTAGTTAGTTCTGTTACAGAGGTACAAGCAAAAGAGAAACACAGCACAAAAAATCAGATTAGTTAAAATACAAGAGGGATTAAAGAAACTGCAAGGGAGAGGTCATACAGGCAGAACTAAGATAGAGAGCAAGGTGTAGTAAAAGAATGGAGAAGATGGTTTGTCAGTAAAAAGTGAAAAAAGAATGATGGGAAATCAAACTGAAGAGATAGCCTGAAGTCAGCTCATTAAGGGTTTCCAATATTATGCTAAAGAAGCTTGGATTTCATTATGTAACTGTGGGCCTAACAGGAACTCAAGTGAAGAAATGAAAAATGTTCTTCTTGTTAAGATTATTTTGGCAGAAATGATTTGGGCGAACTGACGTAGATGGAGATTAGTTGAAGAAACACTAATTCAAGTGGCTATAGAATTTGAAGAACTGTCCTAGGTCAACAACTGCCCAAGGCCTATTTGTCAAACACATTCTTTTCTATAGTATTGAGTGTCCTGCTGAGACCTAGTTATGTGATTCTGGGAAAGTCAAGAAGCCTTTGAGCCCTTGATTTCTTCATCTGGAAAATGAAAACACCGAACATGCTTTTTGATTTCATCCAGCTCTGAAAATTTATGAGTCTCTTGAAGAATTTCTTTTTGAAATTTAATCTTGGGTAGTCTTAGTCTTTAGAACTGGGGCTTATTTGTAGAAACCTTGAATGTGCTTGAAAATATCATCCCAGTGTTTTTTTTTTCTTGCTGGGAAAAGAACCAAAATTCTAAAAAATAATACATTATGCTTTCTATCTTTAATACAACTTATAAATAACTACTTTTATTTTGTTGCTGGGTAACTGTGACCCAGAAGAGTTGACTTTGCATAAAAGGAACCCACAGTCCTCTAGTCTTGGTGTTTTTCCTATAATCTTCTCATACAGTGGTTAGAAGAGAGTTGATGGAAGACTAACTCAAAGTACTTTTTAACCCATTTTACTGTTCTTAAAAGACAGTCTGTTGCCTTTTCCTACAAAGAGAAGAAAAGGGCATTTTTCCCCCTCTTAGAAGTTCAGTATTTAGTCAACTACTACAATTTTCAGTTGACCTATTCATTGATATTTATAGAAGATAATCCTTCAAATACCTCAAATCTGTGTTATAAATTGGGGTAAGATCTGAATGGTGCAAAAGTAGGGTGACCAATTCATTTATTTTTGCCTGGAACTTTCTCAGTTATAGCACTGAACATCTCATGTCCCAGAAAAGCCGTCTCAAACAAACTGGGATGGCTGGTCATCCTAAGAAGATGCCGTTAAGGTCCAGAAGCCAAGAACATCCAAATCCTACCTTGTCTTGAACTCCCAATTCTCCATGAGGCTTCTGCAGAGGCCATATAAAGAAACAGCAGTGAAGGGTAAACCCAGTCTTTTATTTGATTACTAGTTCTTATTAGGCTAGGCTACTCCCAATACTCCTAAACAGTTACAGTAAAGCTGGGATGGAGCAAGTGAATGAGTCCAGAAACCAATGGGCTCTATATTGCTCCTTCAAGCCCAATTTACAAATCTTACAAGCTAAGAGTCTTTGGCCTGAAATAAAGTAGAAACAGTAGACTGAAGCAAAGATGAAAGGGTTTAGGTCAATGTGCAAGGAAAAAAGAAAAGATGAGAGCCTTGGCTCATACCTCTCTTCAAGTCCATGGAAATATGATATCAAAGAGAGTGCCACATGTATGATCTTCTATTGCTGAGTGGCTCTTCTTATTGGTAAACACAGACTAACCCATGTTGTGGAATATGAATAGCATCTTTTCCCTAGCAGGTAGGTAGGAGAGTCGGAGAGGGGAGACCTTTCCCTGGCACAATGCTAACAACAAAATCAAACCAAGAGGCATGGAAGTGTCACTCTGAGTATGTGAAACCTCTATAAGAAATTTATTTCTAAAATAAAGTTTTAAATTCAAAGCTTATTTCAAAGTAATAGAAGCCTTTTTTAGTTTCTTTAGTAGACAATTTATTTTGATAAACTTGCTCAATAACAAAAATACAAGTGAAGAAAAATTATGTTCATTTTATACAGTTTGTATTAACAATTTGTTTTTAAACTATTAATTGAAAAATGCTGTAACCAATTAGAAAACAATCCTTAATAAAGTTTGGGGTAATATACAGGCCTTGATCACAAACTTTAAAATCTCTTGAGGTGATATAACTATAAGTCCTGTATAGGGAATCCAACCTACACAGGCCACTTTTTTCCTTCATATGCTTTTATCCTTCAAAAATTAGTTCTGAAAGACAGCTTACTATTTTGAATTGTGAATGTAAATTTAACATTTTAAAAGAAGATCAAAGTGGGTTGATAAAACAACTACTACAATCAGAGTAACTTGTGGCTAGTAGTCTTTTAATAAAGACAAAATAAATGCAACATGTTCTTCCCATGAAGCCCACGATGCAAAATAATAGCTAAGAGTAGTATATTCAAAGTTAGTTTCCAATACCTTTTCAGGGTCTTTCCTCAAAATCAATAGATTGTATGTCACCAGGACTGTTCACTATTTTACTTAAGAGATTACGTGAATTCACAGAACATCAAAAGGGATATCAAAGATTTAGGCAAAAGAGTAAAAACCAATTAAGTGTTTTGGTCATCTAGAACATTAAAAAGGAAAAAAAAAAAGAGCCATCCTTTAAAAGCAAAACAAATGGAACAGAAAATAGGTTTATAAGAAATAGAAGAGTGAGAAAAATTACATACACACATTAACAACATAGAACATGGATTACCTTTGGAAAGAATCATACTGACATGTTTGCTTTTAATGAACTGAAGATTTTTCATGTTTACAGATGTTTAGGCATGTTCAATAGGAGCTTCCAAAAATTTCAAACTAATTTAAGTCTTGTGCAAATAAAACCTATAAATATTTTTCAGCAGATTTTACAGTGAAGTTCTTAGGTATGAGAAGAATGCACACACTCTAAAAACAATGTAACAGACAAAAGTTTGACAAATGATTGCACCATTAAACAGTGTTTTATATACAGTTTACAAGATATGATTTCCTGCTATAAATTAATACTGTACTATATAGTACTTATTATAGTGACCTTTTTAAAAGCAACTGCTGACAATTGTCTATCTTTTCACTTACAGGATTTATAGAATTTTATACGAATGAGTCCATTTTAATGTTTGGTCTGGAAGAGTACAAAGATGTGACTTCACATACTACTCGATGGGATGGTTTTCATCTTGGGTTAGAGTGCGGACTGTTAGAGGCAGTTTCCCCCATCAGTCCTTTGTGCACTGGACCTCCAAGACAGTGATGAAATTAAAGACAAGTTTGTGGTTTGTGTAATAGATACAAATAAAACCTTAAATTCTGTAATCTTATGTGCGATTCCACTGTAAGGGAAAGAAGTAAACAGTGGGGAAATTCTTAGCAGCTGAGAAACTTTCTCTCCCCATGCTCTTGATCCAGTTAGAAATATTTTGAGAAACTATTTACAATAAAATTCATCTTTTGGAAGAGAAAAGCTCTTGGTCATTATCATAAATTGATTTGAACCATACTTTGCTAACACTTTACTTCAGTGGTATAATGGTGACAACCAAAGCTTTCCTTCAAAGAGATCCACTTGACTGAGGTCTAATCAAGTCACAAGGAGAACTGCAATCCCAAATGTCCACAGCACATGTCCAGTGGGATTCTTAGAACAGACTAGACATCATAATACTTGGGGAAAATTAGTCTCCCTCAGGCATTTCCTAGAGATTTCTTTGACCCTGGGAAGGAAATGTGTGACATTCCCCCAGTACACTCAAGGAACACACCACAGTGGTGGTCCACCTCTTACCCCGACTTCCTGAGTGAGCTGAAACACTGGGGTTTTCTTCCACAATCAATACTGCTGAGTTAACAGTAAGAAATATGAATGTCAAACAAGCCAGTGTGAAACACATCAGGCTCCCCCATTTCATACCTTGAGTAACTGAGGAGGCAGCCCCATCTCTGAAGTAATCATTAAAAAACAAACAAAACCAGTGCACTCATTTCCATTTGTGTGAAACAAGGGACCTACACTCTACTGAGACGGACACGTGGGTTGCTGTTGCCATGAAAGACTCTCCTGCCCCACACTTCAAACAGGAGATTATCCACTATGTTTGCCTGGAAAAACAACTAGGCATGAAGGCATGGAAATGCGGAAAAGAGAAATATTGTATTTTAAAATGATCTGTCGGCTCAAAGGTTAGCTGCAATGCTGCTTTCAGGAAGAAATACAAAGCTGTGAGGTTAGTACAGCTCTTTAAACTAAGTGCAAAAATGTTAGCTTTCAGCAAACAAGGCATATAGCATTTAAAGAAAATATTGTATTGCTCATGTTTTTGGTAAAGGAGATTATTAATAATGCTTACAGATAAAAAGAATACTATTTTTTATGGCAGAGTGAAGTTAGTGTTATAAATAGCCAAAGTACTGTAAACTGATCTTACTAGGAGATTTTGAACTTACGTAAAGATGTGTGCTTGAATATATAAAATGCATTATTAATGTAACAGACCAAGCCAGCTGAAAAAGAGAACCTCTGTACAACAGACAACAGTTGCCAATAATTTAAATAGTGTCAGATTCCCCAAATTATAAGATTTGACATGATCTTACCTTCTACTACCATGTACAAATAAATTAACCCTACAAAGACTTTTAGCTTAACTTAAAATTGCACCTAGAAAGGTATGGGATTATTTGTACCTATTACAAAAACCAGTTAAAATCAAGGGCTGCTACAAAGAATGAGGTAAACTGAAGACTCTCTCCACTATGCAGCCTTCAGATAAATGGCTTTTTTTCTATTGAGTTCTAGGTTTGCACACCACAGTGTTTTGCTAGCAAAGCATTCAGAGTTCTCTTCCAGGAACTGTTTGCATGTTTGTGTGTATATAAATTTACACACACACATACACACACACACATATATACACACTGTATACTGCATCAGCAAAATATATATATTATATATATATTTATATAAATATAAGGAACATTTCACCCTTCCCCCCCCCACCCCCCCCCCCCCAACATGTTTCTTTGTGTTTTTTTTTTTTTTGTACACAGAGAATAGGGAATTTCAGAATTTTTACATACATTTTAGCAAACGAGTTTTGATCTACTGGCTTCTTGGTGCAGCGATGCAATGGCGATCCATTCTGGTGCCAAAGACTCACACCATTACAAGGAAGCTGTGAACACTAATTTCTTAGGAGGTGAGGCCAGCCCCACATGAACATCTTTTGCATCCCTCTGGTCTGCCATGATTCATAAATACTTAGACTTTTTTCTCTTCCTCCCTCAAATGAATCATTAGACGTTAAAAATGGAACAACAGAGCACAAAGGGCCACATGCTTTTCAGTATAAAGCATTCTCCTTCACTAGGTTGCTATCACAGTGCAGACCTGACTGCCTGAATATGCTCAGGAGATTTAGTCAATATTGTCTGTATTTGGTTATGGAAAAGGCTCTCCTTAGTTTTTGTTTTTAAATCCAAAGTGCATAGTGAGAACAAATCAAAGCATTCTTTTTCTTTTCAGCATCAGTTTCATCTAAGCGTCTTCCTATGTGAGGACTACTCAGATGCCTTGCCTTTGTCCTCCCCACCCTCCGAAAATAAAAAAATAAAATAAAATTAAAAATAATAAAAGAGTCAAGCAATTTAGACATTCATCAGCCTGGTAAACAAACTTTGCCGGCAAATAGAAGTCCTACTATTGTAAAGAAAATTGATAAGACAAAAAGTACATATGATGACCCAACTACTGTGTTGTTGGGTAATTTATAAGGTTGACCTCCGACTTCATTGATGTAAAATCCTATTGGAAATATTAGGGCAGCCATACAGAAAAGGATCACTGTAAAACAAACCAAAACATAACATTAGTAACATGGTTTGGTGATTAAGAAAACAATGAAAATCTGGCACAAAGGAAGTTTACAAGCAGGGCTGTGGACTGATGACAAGACGGTCAAATCTGTCCCAGCAGGTACCACCCATAAAAAGGTTTGCATATACTACAGGTGCTCTGAGGCTAACAATTAAACACAACAAAAGCTGGTTTAGCCTTTTACATACAGTTTTGAATACAAGCATTAAGAAAGGCCACTAAACCTACCAAGTAATTGTATATGTAATTCTTAGACCATTTAAAGTAGTGGCAAAGGGCTCAGGCAGACAGGGGCTAAGTTCTGGCTCTACTAGTGTAATCTTAGTTTTCTGAAATTCTGAAAATGGGTAAGTTGTAGAAGAATAAACAAAACAATTTTAAGTCCTTTGCACAGTGCCAGGTTGATATTAAGTGCTGAATAAATGTTGATTATTATCATCCTAGTATTATTTTCCCAATTCTCTGCTCTTCTCAATTGATATTAATTATAAGGAACTGAGAAAAGGTACATACAAATATAAATACTATTTACCTTACTCTGATTTAAAATCAGCTAGTGGAAAGAACTGCAGACTTCTGATATGAGGAGCAAACTGCAGGTGGTTCTCTCTCATGGACAACATTTCAAAAAAAAAAAAAGCACAACCCTCCCAGGTTTCTGACTACACAGAATTTAAAAAGGGGGCTGGAGGGGAAATCTTTTGAGTTTTGTATACAAATCCAATGAAATATATTATTTGCTAAAATGCTTTTAGACAGATATCAGAAAACCTAATGTTTGGGCAGAAGTTATTCCACAGTTGGTTGTTTTAGAAACAGTGTGCTCCCCTGTGCTACCAAAGAAAATCTCTTCTTAAGAAATACAAATTACCTATAGATAGGCTGGCACTTCCAAGAAATTATTTTGCGCTTTTTGAAAGCATATTCACAATCTTTCAACTTTCTCTGAAGGCAGAAATAGTTCCTCAGTACATTGTGAAGGCAGGTTACTATAGTCATCCCCATTACTAACTGAATGAGAAAACTTTTCTGTGTTAAACCCATTCCCAGCAATAACGACAGAATCCTGGATAAATATACCGGTTGACACTTGTGCTAAATTATTTGTGTTACTCAATCAACAAAATTTAATAGGAGAGTTCTGAAAAGGCCAATCAGAAATATTTCCTGGAAGGACTAGCTCCAGAAATGTAGCAAAAGGCAACATTTTCTTAAGTAATACACTAGCTTAAGAAACACGCCAGCATGCTTGATTGCTTTGCACCATTTAGGTGACTATTTTATATTAAATCGACATAGAGTTTGTTTTCATTTTGGGCATATGACCACACCAAATAATGTTATATAAGCTGATTTAGATTCTTTTGGATACCTACTACAAAACAAATGAAAAATTCAAGTATTAAGTATTAGATTTTCTGGCCTTTCTGTTGTATAGTTAGCAATAACCAACTTTATTAGTGCTGCCAATGTCCCCTCATCAGTGTTATTTGTCACCAACCTTTAATGGTTCTTATGTCTTAGTATGGTTTGGTAAGTAAAATGAAACCACAATCTAAATAGCTATAGACAATCTAATAAAAGCAATGGGAAAACATTATTGTCTTAAAAACAATTTGTTCTTTAATACCGATTAATCTAACTTCAGGGAACACTAAAATAATTTAGAAGTGCTTCAGACATTATGCAGATATTACTCTTGTTCTTTCTGTTAACTGATGTGCCAACTTAATTCCTATCCTTTACTATTTTCTACTGTAAAATAAAAATCTATCTTTTATAGTAATCATTTACCACTTAATGACTATATTTAAAGCAGGGTTTAATATTTTACAAGTGTTAAATATTTTCCAAATTGGTTAGGATCAGCTTAATCAAATTTCAAGGAAGTGATGAACACCTGATTGTATCCAACAGTGATTTCTAATCCAAGGAATCAAGTTATCTATACTTCCTGGGGAGTTTTTAATACTAGTGGATGAGATTTTTCTTAAGCTCTTGAGACCTGAGAAGTTACTTCAGATCTTAAAATATTGTTAATGCTGAAAATATCTATCAACTTTTGACAATTAAGTTCTGGGGCCTAAACAAGTCTGTAAAGACATAACTTCCTATCCTATATGGCACAGATTTCTTGGTGGTGAGAGCCAGATATCAGGTGTACCGGCAGACAAGTAAACTGAGGTGGCAAAGCAAGGACCAGAGTCAGACTTGAAGAAAAAGACACGTCCTTTTGTCACTCTTGCCACCACAGGTGAGCCCCTAATGTGTGCCTCTCCTTTGAGCACTTCCTCTGTGTAAACCCATTAAAAATAATTAGTTTATATTCTTAACAAAGCTATTGAGAAGTAAATTTTCAAAGGCTGAATGGCAACACTAGGGGGAGTCCAGCCCCTCTTATGACTGCCACCCCAGTAGACTAGCTGGGGTAACAAAAACAGTGCATTTAAGGAAGTTAAGAGAAAGGCTCTATGCTTCCTTAGGTGACATCAACTCTAAGATACACTGTTAAACCAAAAAACCAAGATACAGAATAGTATAAATAGAATAAATATGTATTAGAGAACACTCACACATATACATATATGTTTCTACACATAGAATACCTCTGGTAGGAAACCCCAGAAACTGGTGAGAATGGTTGCTTCCAGGAAAGGAGTAGTGGATAACTGGGTGACAGGGCCATAAATGAGATTTACTTTTCACTTGGTGACCCTTTCATAGGCTCTGAATTGTATATCATACACATATTATTTTAAGAAGTTAAATTATTTAAACTGAAAAATAAAGGAAAAACATTCTACATTTCAAGGTAGTACATTTAAATACATACGTAAATATCTCTCTTGAAGAGGAATGAAAAACAAGATAATCAAAGTTCTTTCCTTTTATTGAGTCACAAGAATCAATGGCTCATGTAATTTAGTGCTTTTCTTTGACTCATACTACTTGGCTAAATTACATTTTAGATTTTTGATATTCAGAGCATGGAAAGTAAAACTGTTAGTCGCTCAGTCATGTCTGGTTTTTTGTGACCACATGGACTGTAGCCTCTGTGCATGGAATTTTCCAGGCAACAATACTGGAGTGGGTTGCCATTTCCTTCCCCAGGGGATCTTCCCAATCCAGGGATTGAACCCAAGTCTCCCTCATTGCAGGCAGATTCTTTACTGTCTGAGCCATCAAGGAATATGCACTCCCAAATCCTCTGGATGTTATTTTACTCCTAAAGAGTAAATTCTATCTGGATAAGTAACTGTATCTGTAAGTAAAGATTCTCTTTAAATTCCTCATCAGTACCCTTTAATTTAGTAGCTCCATCTCTGTAACTGCCTCTAGACCCTACTATTTAGAAAACTGTCTCAGGAGGTCTGACCTCAGACAAGATCATCAACTTGTTTTACATTTCTTAACAAGGTTGAAGAAGGATTTTTATGTCAACTGCAACTTGATCTACATTTTAAAATTAAGGGAGAAATAGAGATGAAAATAAAACAATAGATCTGAAAATATATACATTCTCTAAAGAGAAAGAGCTTCACAGGGAGATAGGGAGAAAACAAGACTCATGAACTAATATCCCTATCCTATTATCTTTAAGAATAAATTGAGTTTTAACATTAATAGGAATACAAGGGATTATGCCTACCCTTATAAATTCTACATGACAATATCAAGGGAAAGTAAGCTGTGCTATAATATTTATTGAAAACCTGAGATGATTATAAGATAATTAATTAGAAATTAAATCCTGTAGTATTTGGCATAGGTATAGTTATGTTGTTCTTTAGCTCAGGGTTTCTTAAAAGGCCCTATTGGCATCTAGGGCCAGATAAGTCTTTGTTGTTTGGGCTATTCCGTGCATTTGTACACTTCTTAGCAGCATCTTTGGACTCTGCTCACTACATGCCAGTAGCATCCCCTTAGTTGGGACAATCTAGAATGTTTACAGATTTTGACAAATGTCCCTTGGGGGATAAAACTGGTCTAGAAAGAAGAAAGCAAAATTACAGCAATCTTTCCTTTGTGCATTTTTGTTGCTTTTAGCTTGGGAAAAGCCTGTGCTGTGTTTTGAAATTAAACCAATTTTCCAAAGTACAAGAGAATGTGTAATATATGTATCATACCCTTGGGCATAGCTTAATGGCATAAGAAATGTTGAGAAACAATTGTTAGATAGCCAACTATGTTGATTTTTCAATGATCACACAACTTACAGTAGGAACTCAAATCAATATTAAAAAGCAAATCACCACCTTAAACTAATTTATATTTCTGTATATATTTTTCTAGATTTATCTTTATTTGACAGAAGATACCAATACCTTTAAGAAGAGGAAAAGACTCAGGTTAGTGGTAGCTCTGAGTCACAGGCCTGGAAAACTTATGTCACAGTGTGAGCAAAAATAAAATTCATTAAAATAGCACTTCATACAAAGCAATTAAGGTCTGATGTCCTGGTCTTGTGGTGAGAATTCTGAAGAGCTGATGGGACTGCGTGGAGTCTATCTGATGGCCGTACGCAAAGTGGTGCTCTTTGCTGATTAGAGAGTCCTTATTACTGAGACTTGATTATCTTCATAAAAATACCAGTGTGAGTGCCTTCTAGACAAATTTAGTTAGCACAGGTTACTTACTTCCAGTGAATGCTATCCATCGAGCATATTTTGTGGCTTCTCTTCGCCAGTGGGAAGCCACCAACAAACCACAAGTGACAGTCAATGAAATGATTCCCATGATGATAAAAAACAGTGTGGTGACCCACTCTGGGGGAAGCCGAGGTGGGATGCATGTCCGGTCTCGTCCATGGATTGTTTGACACTGTCGCACAAGGCCCACAGTGAGTGCTCCTGGGGAGATGCAAAACATAGGAATATGCTAGTGGGTTTGGCACACCCAGGGAATAGTCCCTACCCACACCCCTTAAATCTTATTTCTCTCTGAGTGGGTCATCCAAGCACTTAATTCCATTGAGTCCTACTCTGCAGCATTCTGCTGTAGTCTGCTACATAGAAATATTTCATTTAACATGCAAGGTAAACTTAAACAAACCCCACAAGTCATAGAAGGCAATTCATTCAGTCATTTATTACTTTTCTGGGTGTTTGAGTCAAGCACTCTTCTAGGCTCCAGGAAAATAACTGAACATGAGAGATGAGGTTCCTGCTCTTGCTGGGCTTATCATTCTAGCACAAAGAATTGAAACTTTTCTATTCCCAAATCTAAGTCTCACCGTATATTGTTTTGACTGAGAAGAAACACACTTTTTAAAAAATTAAAGGCAAACTTGAAATATTTCTAAGTATAATATGTAAATAAAATTAAATAATGGATTAAATACTAGAACCAATATTATTTTATTAAATGTAAAGAGTCTAAAAATATTACAATATAAGTACTTTTCCATGAAATTCAAGAAAATGCTAAAAAAAACTAGTAAGTTCACCCATTTGGTAACTACAACAATTTTTGTACAGTGCAAAAGTGTTCACATTGCTAAATTATTACTAGCATGCTTCAGCAAAAAAGCATAAAGGCATCAGTGCTAACTTTTAAGTACTCCTTCTCCCATTTAAATAAATAAAAGTGTTTTTTGTAAAATATTAAGTGCTATTTTTAAACAAACATGTTCTCATGTCAAACCCAAGGAACCCTTCTATCAAATTTGGAGTAAATAAATTTATAGAAATCTAGACAAGGAAGATGAAAAAGTAATTACTTTATCCCTTTCCCCACCAAGAAGAACAATTAAAATGTTACTTTTGAGTAAAACTTGCTTGCTTTTCCCTTTAAGACCAACTGCAAATGGTAAAACAGCTGCCAAAAATATAAGAAACTTCTAGAGCCATTGAAAACATAATAGATTCCTGCATCTTTTGTTGGTCTTATTTTCTCACTATGAACAACTACAACAAAAAGACATTAACCTCAAAATCACAGCACGTGCCATGAACAAGTTCCTTTGTTGAGGCACTTTGGGAAGCTGCCCTCGGTGGGATCAGACAGACCAGGGCTGGAACTGTATATGTGTATATGTGGGACTGTTGGTTGGGGGGTGCTGCTTTCCTGCAGCTTGCCTTTGCCATTAGTACATTTAAAAAAATAAGCAATGTGTTCAAAGAAAACAAAGAAAAAACCCAGCTCTGCTATCAAAATTGAGTTGTGGTCTTTTTTTTCTCTAAGGCTAACTTTGACTGTAACTTTTCTTTCTTTTTTTTTTGAAATGGACAAGTTATTTAGTAAGGTTCTTTGCAAGAAGTTCAGAATACTACTTTGTGAGGATAAATTCCATTTGTGAGAGAAAACACAGAGCGGAGGTAGCCCTGGAGCTGAGGGACAGCTTTGATTCTTCGCAGAATTTGTGAGTCCACAGCTTTCTGATCAACCTTGCGCTGCTCTGTGATCTCGTATTTCTCTCTCTCTCTCTGTCGAAGATCTCACCCTCCTGGTGTCTGGGCTTACACAGCTTCTTCTTGAAGTAAGCGTCAGTGAGATGTTCTGGATTTTCACACCACTGATATCGATTTTGGTGGAAGTGGCAATGACAAATTTCTGGTGTGTTCTACGCAGAGGAACTCGATTGAGGGACAGAGGCCCAGTCACAAGTAGCAAGCCACCGCCCAGCTGCTTCAGGAAAACGACCCTCTTGCCTCTGTGGCACCCGGTGAGGATGATCAGAATGGTCCCAGGGGTGATGCTGGCACGCAGCTTCCTCACATGCTTACTGAAGGGTTTTTTGCCGTGACTCAACAGTTTCCGAGATACATCTTCAGTAGGGTAATAACTAGGCATTTTGCGAAGTTTGACCACTCGGGTACCACCATTCTTGTCACCACCAACTGGTTTTGTGACAGTAGCAAGAACCAGAACCTTCTTTTTCTTTTTGACCTTGGATTTAGCTGCCGAATACTTTCTCTTGTACAGGGTCTTTCTGGAGTACATGACTGATCGGGAGTACCTGCCAATTCCTCTGACCAGGACAGGGTTTTGGCTGAAGTGGGGCTTCCCCTTAACTTTCTTCACCTCTTGCAAGATGGGAAAGAGCTGACTGTAACTTTTCAAGAGTGGAAGACAATAACTCAAATGAGCTGGACTTTTTCTCTCAAATCATCTGGTAATTAGGCATTTCTTATGATCTCCGAAGAGGTGCAAAGAGCACTATAATTATAGGATCATCTCCAGCGAGGTGGAGTAGATGAAGAGAGGGACAGGGACAGAAAATGAGCAAACCTTCACAGTTCAGTTCAGTTCAGTTGCTGAGTCATGTCCGACTCTTTGCGACTCCATAAATTGAAGCACGCCAGGCCTCCCTGTCCATCACCAACTCCTGGAGTCCACCCAAACCCATGTCCATCGAGTTGGTGATCCCATCTAGCCATCTCATCCTCTGTCATCCCCTTCTCCTCCTGCCTCTAATCCTTCCCAGCATCAGGGTCTTTTCCAATGAGTCAACTCTTTCCATGACATGGCCAAAGTATTGGAGTTTCAGCTTCAACACCAGTCCTTCCAATGAACACCCAGGACTGATCTCCTTTAGGATGGACTGGTTGGATCTCCTTGCAGTCCAAGGGACTCTCAAGAGTCTTCTCCAACACCACAGTTCAAAAGCATCAATTCTTTGGCGCTCAGCTTTCTTCACCATCCAACTCTCACATCCATACATGACTACTGGAAAAACCATAGCCTTGACTAGATGGACCTTTGTTGGCAAAGTAATGTCTCTGCTTTTCAGTATGCTATCTAGGTTGGTCATAACTTTCCTTCCAAGGAGTAAACATCTTTTAATTTCATGGCTGCAATCACCATCTGCACTGATTTTGGAGTCCCCAAAAAATACAGTCTGACACTGTTTCCCTATCTATTTCCCATGAAGTGATGGGACCAGATGCCATGATCTTAGTTTTCTGAATGTTGAGCTTTAAGCCAACTTTTTCACTCTCCTCTTTCACTTTCATCATAGCAAGGAGAGATAAGAAAGCTTTCCTCTGCAATCAATGCAAAGAAACAGAGGAAAACAACAGAATGGGAAAGACTAGAGATCTCTTCAAGAAAATTAGAGATACCAAGGGAACATTTCATGCAAAGATGGGCTCAATAAAGGATCAAAATGGTATGGACCTAACAGAAGCAGAAGCTATTAAGAAGAGGTGGCAAGAATACACAGAAGAACTGTACAAAAAAGATCTTCACCACCCAGATAATCATGATGGTATGATCACTCACCTAGAGCTAGACATCCTGGAATGTGAAGTCAAGTGGGCCTTAGAAAGCATCACTATGAACAAAGCTAGTGGAGGTGATGGAATTCCAGTTGAGCTATTTCAAATCCTAAAGATGATGCTGTGAAAGTGCTGTTGCACTCAGTATGCCATCAAATTTGGAAAACTCAGCAGTGGCCACAGGACTGGAAAAGGTCAATTTTCATTCCAATCCCAAAGAAAGGCAACGCCAAAGAATGCTCGAACTACTGCACAATTGCACTCATCTCACATGCTAGTAAATTAATGCTCAAAATTCTTCAAGCTGGGCTTCAGCAATACATGAACCATGAACTTCCAGATGTTCAAGTTGGTTTTAGAAAAGGCAGAGGAACCAGAGATCCAACATCCACTGGATCATCGAAAAAGCAAGAGTTCCAGAAAAACATCTATTTCTGCTTATTGACTATGCCAAAGCCTTTGATTGTGTGGATCACAACAAACTGTGGAAAATTCTGAAAGAGATGAGAATACCAGACCATCTGACTTGTCTCTTGAGAAACCTATATGCAGGTCAGGAAGCAACAGTTAGAACTGGACATGAAACAACAGACTGGTTCCAAATAGGAAAAGGAGTACGTCAAGGCTGTATATTGTCACCCTGCTTATTTAACTTACATGCAGAGCACATCATGAGAAACGCTGGGCTGGAAGAAGCACAAGCTGGAATCAAGGTTGCCGGGAGAAATATCAATAACCTCAGATATACAGATGACACCACCCTTATGGCAGAAAGTGAAGAGGAACTAAAAAGCCTCTTGATGAAACCTTCTCAGTAATGCCACACTGTTCCTTCTCCTATAGCTGCTGTTTGACGTGGCGTGAGTTCATAGTCTCAGTTTAAAGTTTCGGACAATCACTAACCCCTCAGATCAGGGATTGAATCTGTGTCTCCTGCTCTGGCAGGCAGATTCTTTACCACTGAGCCACCAGGGAAGCCCAACCTTTTTAGTATCCTGGTAATTGCTTGAAACCAGAAAAGGGGCGGCAATAGGGATGAGGAGGTACCAGGGAGTTGTGTAATTGTTCTTAAAATGAAACACTAAAAAGTTTTCTTGAAAAGGAACCTTGGGGGAGAGGGTGCATCTTATGATAAGCCAGTTTCTAGTAACTTGGGAAATAAAGAAGGCATTCACAGCAGTGCTCAAGCACTTCTATCAGGAAACCATTCCTAATCATTCAGCAAAAAACTTCTAACAAATTACCCTCTGTAGTCTCTATCTCATTTATAAAAGCTCTAATTACTGTGATAATAGACAACAGGCAATGAAACGTCCTCTGGAAAAATTCAATATTATGGATTCTGATTACAGTAACAACTTTCTTCACGACTTAAAATATCAATACAAAGACACTTTCACTGGTAACGCTAAATAGTCAGCACACTGAAATTCAAATCTGAGAATTATTCTTTGCTGGTAAATATTTGAGGCTGCAGGTTCAATACATCTCTCCTTAAAAATATTTCTGAGTATCCTTTTGTTGCCCCTCTTACTTTCCATTTATGGACATGGCAAGGAGAGCTGCAATTTAATTTTCTGCGCCTGTAGATTGTTATGCTTTCTGAGTAGGACTGCTTTTTCCTCTTCTCCTGAGAGGCACACCACACCAAGTGAATACAAAGATAACAAGTGAGGAAATGAATATTAGAGCTATCAGTTCAGTTCAGTTGCTCAGTCGTGTGCGATTCTTTGTGACTGCATGGAATGCAGCATGCCAGGCTCCCCTGTCCATCACCAACTCCCAGAGCTTGCTCAAACTCATGACCATCGAGTCCATTGAGATAGCTATACTTCCTAGAAACCAAATGGAGGTAACCCGACAGATGTTCAGCTTTAAAAGAGGAGTTGTGCTCCTATATTTACAAAAGGCCTTATCACCACAAATCAAGACCAAATATTCAACAGCTATGTTGTGGAAGAAAAGAAAGCTAATACTAACAAGAAGGCATACTGTATACAAGAAAATCAATTCACAAATATTTTATTGAGTGTCTCTTATGTGCTCTCATTTTTGTAGTGGTTTGAGATTACAAAACTAATACTCTGTCACACTTTCAGTTAAAATAATTTTTTTCTTAAATTATGCAAGCTTTAGTGCAAACAGTGGTTGGTCCACATTGTTGCTAATATTCATTTTCTTAAAATTCTAGGGCAACATAATTTATATCAGAGTTACATATTTTCCATAAGCTGTCTGGATGTAGGGAAATGCAAGGGTAATTGTGCTGCTACTGCTGAATGTTGTAGATTCAGGTACTGTGAGTACCCAAAATTTCACCAGATCTTTAAATTTCATATTTTACCTCAAAGTATTATCTCCTACCTGCAGATTCAGATCCATCACTCACACTGACTAGCCAAGATCTTTTACAGCCTCCAAATTCTCTGAACACACTTATAGACTGTATCACATAGTTGTGCACTTGATTTTTTAAAATAGCTTTTATTTATTTATCTATTATTTTTGGCTTTGCTGGGTCTTCATTGCTGTGTGGGCCTTTCTCTAGATGCAGTGTGTAGGCTTCCTCATTGTGGTGGCTTCAGTGCCGCAGGCTTCAGTAGTTGTGGCTCCCAGGCCCTAGAGCACAGGCGCAATAGTTGTGGTGCATGGGCTCAGTTGCTCCGTGGCATGTGAATCTTCCCAGGTCAGGGACTGAACCTGTATCTCCTGCGTTAGCAGGATTCTTCATCAATGAGCAACCAGGGAAGTCCCATGCACTTACTTTTAAGGTAGCTTCTTTTAGACCCAAACAGAAAATGAGGGAACTGAATGTTTTACTTCACTGAAAGCCCTCAGAATGGCTTGCAGCAGTGGGCACAAAGCAGGAATTAATAAACATGTGGTGAAATTAAAAATAAATTACATTTAAAAATCACACTGCGTTAACTAAATTCTCTGATAGAACTCAGTGTGATTTCTTGAAGCACACTAAATTAAGCATAAACTTAGCCATTTACTCATTTTTTGTTTTATCCAACAGGTCTTCTGTTTCTTGAAGGGGTCTATAATTCCATTTCCCAAACAGCCAATCCATCTTTACCCTGCGGCTGTTTCCTAGGTAACCAATCTAGCCAAACAGAAGACATGCACACAATAGGAAACAGGAAATCAAACCAGGAACTAGCATGCCTATGCCTCTTAGGATCTCACCTGTGTATCAAAACACAGAAAAGGAAGTCATAACGAATCTTCCCTGTTAAGTGGGTAATCTTAACTGAGGAGGCTTTTGACACCCATCACCTACAGATCCAAACACTGCTGCAATGATTTAACACAGCCAGTTTGAGCACGTCGGTTGCTACAATGAGGAAGATTACAAAGCACGGCATCACATGTAAAAGCTGTGTTACAGAAAATCTGAAACACAGCAGCTGTAAAGCACCAAGGCACACATACCCACCAATCCATCAGAGCAAATCAGGTGCAGTAACTGTTCAAGAAACTGGCCATAGATTGGGTTTTCCAATATAGGTTTGAATTTGAACAAAATGGTGAAGTTATTTAACGTTTGCTCTTGCCCTCTCCCATCTTCCCCTTGAATTTTCTTCCTATTCGTGTTGTCTTCATCTCATGGGGCTCTCTTTGTTAGTGAAAGGTATTGGGAACTGGCTCACCCAATCACTACCACTGATGTGGATCTCTTACTCTACTTTCTCTCTGGGGATATCAACATCTCATCTTGGCAAGCTAGCCTGTTAGTAACGGGAGTGTCTTAATGATTGATAAAGGCTTACCATATTGGCCTTTTCAAGAGCATCTGTTTAAGTAAGGGACGATATTCCAACTGAGCTAAAAATTAGAGTTTTATGTTTTAGTGACAGGTTGGTTGAGGAAGTTTAGAAGAATCTGGAGGCAGCTGGGCAGTGATATACACCTTCCTGTGTAAGTCACACCCCGGCAGTTCATACTTTAAATGAGTAGGGACACAAGTGCAGAGAATAACAGTCCACAGGTAACTTAAAACCTTCACGTATTTAACTTTTTCCTCCAGAAGCACTCCTAGTGATGATTATTTTCTATCAGTGGGGATTTCTGGGTTCTACCTTAAGATGCTGTTGTTTACTTGCAAAGTTGAGTCCAACTCTTTGCTGCCCCATGGGCTGTAGCCTGCCAGGCAAGAATACTGGAGAGGGTTGCCATTCCCTTCTGCAGGGGATCTTCCCAACCTAGGGACTGAGCCTGCATCTCCTGCATTGATAGGCCAGTTCTTTACCACTGAGCCACCAGGGAAGCCCGCCTTTAGAGGTGGGTACTTATAAATAGTGAACTGGCCAAAACAAGTGAACAGGTAAAACAAGGAACCTAATGAACCATACAGAGGCAGTGTCTGAAAACCTAGTGACATAATATTTAGGTTTATTAGGCCAGTCACCAGTGTCTGCTACAGTAACAGTGTCCCTTCCTGTTACTTCCACCTGTTCTTACACCTCCCTGGCACTTCCTGTCACTGGATGCTATATTCTTGGCATCCATTACTCGCCTATCATCTTCACTTCTTCCTTTATCCAGCCTAGAGTCCTTGATCCATCATATTACCACCTAACTTCTATCCTTTCACTGCAGCCACCTGGCAAAAACCATAACCCTGATTCAATGTAAGTTTTGCCCTTCTTGCACTTACCTCCAGGATGCTGATGCTCAGAGCGGATGGGTGCCACTGTAAGTTCCTCTCGAGAAACCATCACTATCTCAGGACCATTACTATCCAGAAACAAATTAGATTTCCCTAATTCACCACTTCCCCATTCTCTCCTGTGTCCATTCCAAGTCCGCTGCACTCTATATGAGAATGATCCACCAGCCCTTATCACCTCAGTAGATGCCTTCGTCTGTTACTTTTCAGAAAAAATAGGGGCCATCATATAGCAACTCCTTAATGGTTCACCATCAAAACTTATGGATTTATCTGCGTATACTTGTTCTTTCATCTTATTGATCTTTCTACCTTTGTTTGGGATCCTATTCCCTCTTGTTTTCTCTGGGAGCTTGCCCAACATTATTTTCTTTCTCTTCTGGATTGCAAAAGACTTCCCCCCAACTTGCATTAACCACTGGACAGCCAGGGAAGCCCCCCCCATCTCCCCTATTATAGAACAAGAGCACCCCATCCCCCTATTATAGAACAAGAGCACCCCATCATGTCAAGTCATCCTCTGATCTCAACATGCCTGTGTTTCTGTCTGCTCTGCCTAGCATCCTTTGTCCCTGAGCCTGGTCAAGAGTTCCTGCCTCCACTTCCCTGAGTCTTGTTCAGCCTTCAATCTACTGTAGCGTGGCTTTTACCCCAACCACCTACTGGTTGAACAGCTCTTGTCAGGCTCATTCATTCCACACTGCTGACTTTGATAGATATTTCTAAGTCCTTTTAATATTTTAGCAGCATCCGATATAGCTTCATTTCCTCTGGTTTCAGTGACTCCATACTCTATTTTCCTCTCGCCTCTTTGGTTTTTCTTTCTCTTTTTCACAGGCACTTTTTTTTTTTCTCTGCCATGGTGTTTTTTAGGGATCTTTGTTGGATCTTGTTTTTCTTCTACACACTGTTTTCTCTAAGTCCGAGTGGCTTACAAAAGTCCGGATAATATTGCTTCTTTTTTTTTTTTAATTAGTTTTGCCAAACAATGACATGATATCACCATGGGTTTACATATGCTCCCCCTCCAGAACCCCCCTCCCTCCTCCCTCCCCCCAGGAAATCTCGTTGCACCAGCCCCGAGCATCAATCCTGGGCTGGCGATTGATTAGACATATGATAATTAACATGTTTCAATGCCATTCTCCCATATCATCCCACCCTTTCCCTCACCCACAGAGTCCACGAGTCTATTCTATACATCTGCGTTCCTTTTAGAAAGACGGTAATGAGAACCCAACATGCGAGACAGCAAAAGGAACGCAGATGTATAGAATATTGCTTCTTTTTTCCTTTTTTTTTTTTTCATATTTGGTGCTCAAGTTCTTAATTCTTAAATCATCTCTAACACGCATGAGCACACCAGGCTTTCATATATGCTGTTCCCTCTGCTTAAACTACCCTTTCAAACTCCTCCGGTTACTATCTACAATTCAAAATTCCAGTCACAGCTTAAAAGTCACTTCTTGGAAGTTTTCCTCGACAAGCTCTTACATTCCCATTCTGGGCTGATTGCTCCTCTATGCTTCCATGGCCCCAATCATAGCATTATAACTATCTCTTTATTGAACTTGAGGGAAATCCTAAATTTATAGCCAGTAGGTCAGAAATGCCCCCTCACCCCAAACTTGTGGCAGTGTCTGAATTAGGGGCAATCTTGTGGAAGACAGAGCCCTTAATTTGTGGGATCTGTGCTAACTCTAGGTAGCTACTGTCAGAATTGAAGTGTATTACAGTGTACTCGGGAGTTAGAATACATACATTTACACAAAAACTTGTATATGAATGTCCAAAGCATTACTTGTAATAACAAGGAAAGTGGAAACAACCCAAATGTCCATCAACTGATAAAAATTCATAGATTATTCAGAAATTTTTTAAAAAGTACTAACACAAGCTACATGTATGAACCCTGTGTTAAGTAAACAACAACAAAAAACCCAGACACAAAAGGCTATATGGTGTATTACTCCAGGTATATGAAATATAACAAACAGGTAAATCCACAGAGACAGAGATTAGTTGCTGCCAGGGATAGGGGAGGAGGAATTGGGAAGTTCGGGGTTTCTTTTTCCTGGGCTGATGCAAATACTCTGGAACTAGATATTGGCAATGACTGCACAGCATTATGAATATACTAAAAATCACTGAATTGTTACACTTTAAAATGATGGATTTTATCTCAAACAAAACCCAACAGATTAGATTTACCAACTTAATTTCAACAGTATACCCAAATTTTTGCCCCAATATCCCTCTATTCCCTTTCTTTTGTACTTATTATCATGTAAATTACATCTTTATACACTGTAAGCCCATCAACACAGTTTTACAATTATTACTCTATTTTAAAGAGAAAAAGAGGACTTCCCTGGTAGCTCAGTGGTAAAGAATCTGCCTGCCAATGCAGGGAACACAGGTTCAATCCCTGGTCAGGGAAGATCCCACATGCTGCAGAGCAACTAAGCTGTACACCACAGCTACTGAAGTCCAAGAGCCTAGAGCCTGTGCTCCACAAGGGAAGCCACCGCAATGCAAAGCCTGCGCGCTGCAACTAGAGAATAGCCCCTGACTTGCTGCAACTGAAGAAGGCCCACACAAAGCAACGAAGACCCAGTACAGTCTAAATAAATAAATAAACCTTTTAAAGAGGAAAGGATTACTAGCAAAAACACATTTATACTGACTTCTACATTCACCTTTGTAGTTACTTTTACTGGTGGATTTCTTCAAGTGGATTCAAAACAGTGCCTCATGCCCTTTTATTTCAATTTGAAGACTCCCCGTAGTATTTCTTACAGTACAAGTCTGTGATGAATTTTCTCAGTTTTTATTTATCTTAGAATATCTTGATTTCTCCTTTGTTTCTGAAAGATAGTTTTGCAGAATTTTAAGTTGACAGTCTGTTTCTTGCAGCATTTTGAATATGTCATCCCACTGCTCTCTGGCCTCGTGGTTTCTGATGTGAAGTCAGTTGCTAATGGTTTTGAGGATCCCTTGTACATTAGGATTCACTTTTTTCCTGCTGTTTTCAAGAGGCTCTTCATGTCTTTGGCTTTGGACTGCTTGACTATGATGTAGCTAGGTGTGAATTACTTTGAGTCTATCCTGCTTGGAATTTGTTGAGATTCTTCAATGTGGAGATTAAAGTTTTTCATTAAACTTGGGGAGATTTTGGTAATTATTTCTTCAAATATTCTTTAAGCCCCTTCTCTGTTCCCCTTCTGAGATCCGTTATGTGTGTGCTAGAGTACAATATTCCCCCCGCAACCAGACTTTTGCTTTCAGTTTGTTACCTGCAGTCGACTGCAGTCCAAAAATATTAAATGGAAAATTCCAGAAATAAACAATTCTAAACACAATTGTTCAAATTTTTTGGGGTCACAAAGAGTCGGACACGGCTGAGCAACTGAACAACAAAACTAACAATTAGTTTTAAATTGTGAGCTGTTTTGAGTAGCATGATGAAATCTCGTACCATCTGTCTCTGACCCACCTAGGACATGAATCATCCCATTGTCCAGTGGGTACACACTGTATGGGCTACCGCTGTTAGTCACTTGTTGTTCAGTCACTAAGTCATGTCTAACTCTTTGTGACTCCATGGACTGCAACACGCTAGGCTTCTCTGTCCTTCACCATCTCCCAGAGCTTGCTCAAACTCATGTCCAGTAAGTTGATGCTGCCATCCAACCATCTCATCCTCTGCTGCCCCCTTTTCCTACTTTCCCAGCATCAGGGTCTTTTCCATTGAGATAGCTCTTTGTATCAAGTAGCCAGAGTACTTGTGTAGCCAAAGTACTGGAGCTTCAGCATCAGCATCAATCCTTCCAATGAATATTCAGGGTTGATTTCCTTTAGGATTTTTGCTCATGTAAGTTATCCAACGTACTGTCGAGTATCCCAGTGCTTGTGTTCAGAAACCCTTATTTTACTTAATAATAGCCCCAAAGTACAAGACTAGTGACTCTGGCAGTTAGGCTATGCCAAAGTGAAATGATAAAGAGCTTCTTTTATGTGAAAGGTGACAGTTTTCAGTAAGGAAAAAAACTGTATGCCGAGATTGTATGCTAAGATTGCTAAGAATGAATCTTCTGTGAATTGTGAGGATGGAAAAACAAATTCATGCTATTTTTGCTGTTGTACCTCAAACTGCATAAGTTATGGCCATAGTGTGTTAAGCACTTAGCTACAATGGAAAAGGCATTAAACTTGTAGGTAGAAGACATGCCAGCTGATGGAAATGTGTTACATCAGAGAGCACTGAGTCTACAGGAAAATATCAGCAAAGGGTTCCCTAAAACAAATGATACCAAGCCATTTACTGCCAGTAAAGGATGATTACATAGATTCAGGAGTAGGTCTGGACTGAAGAATACAAAAATTACTAAAGAAGTTGTATCTGGAAATGAAGAATCCACTGCCACATTTCTAGCAGTGTTGAAGTTAAAGACAGAGATCACATTCACATAACTTTTATTCAATATATTGTTATAACTGTTCTCTTCATTTTAATTCTTGTTTTTAAGCTTTTCAGTTCAGTTCAGTTACTCAGTTGTGTCTGACTCTTTGTGACCCCATGAACTGCTCTTACTCCACCTTATTTATAAATTAAACTTTACCACAGGTACTTATGTTTAGGAAAAAACATAGTATAGAGTGTTGAGTACTACCTGCAGTTTCCAGCATTCACTGAGGGTCTTCGAACACACCCCCTCTTAGAGGGGATAAGGCAGGAACTACTGCATTTCCCTTACTGAAGTATAAGAGCTCTTTAAATATTAAAGAAATTAGCTATTTATCTGTGACTTGAGCTACAGATATTTTACCCCAGATATTCTGAGAACTCCTGCTTTTTTCTAGAAATAGGTTTACCTTCAAAACTTGCTTCTAGTCAAAGAAATGATCAGACCTAAAGAGTAATATTCAACTACACTTGGCAAGAAAAGTGTTTCTTAAATCCTGGAATTATTTTCTTTTGGAGTTTAATATTTTAAATCACCACATAAAACCGCTGGTGCTACAGATATAGTGAAGTATACTATTTAAAGACCACAAGGCAGAACAGAGGAACACAAGCAGAACCCAAGTCAATTCACTTCACTTACTCTAGCTTCAGAGAGGATTTCCTTTTAACTTCCAAAATTAAAGTATTTGAAAATACTTCCACAGAGTGCTTTCTTTCCAAAGTAAACTCTGCAGCCACAAAACAGATGTAAACAACCTCAATCAATAAATAATAAAACAGAATCAAATAACCTCAACCTAGCAAATATATATGATGGCATTAGAAATCCATGGATTAATGGATTAAGAATTAGAAAAGAACTAACTTTTTAGAAAGTTAGAAAATAATTTTCTAATTAGAAAAGAATTAAGATGGATTCCTATTAATACCCTGTATTAAAATAAGATAGCAGAAATATAAAAATTAAAACCATAAAATAAAAAGAAAGAAGAAAACAGGGCTTCCTGGTGGCTCAGTGGTGAAGAATACACCTGCCAATGGAAGAGACATGAGTTCAATCCCTGGTTCGGGAAGATCCCACATGCCCCGGAGCAACTAAGCCTGTGTGCCACAACTATTGAGCCTGTGCTCTAGAGCCCCGGAGCCACAACCCCTGAGCCCACATGAAGCCCATGTATCCTAGAGTCTGCATTCAACAAGAAGAAAAGCCACAGCAATGAGAAGGAACCAAAACAAACAGCAGACCCTGCTCACCACAACTAGCGAAATGCCTGCGCAGCAGTGCAGACCCAGCACAACCAAAAATAAACAAATAAATAAAATTATTTTTTAAAAAAGTAAAATATTCTAGTTGACTGTGTGGTCTTAGGAATGGGGAAGACCCTTCAACTATATATGCAAAGTCAGATTCTATAAAGAAAAAGATCATGACTGTAATTTACAAGTAAACAATAACCACTCTGCAATACATATGAAGGGGTAATATTCCTTATATATAGCAAGTCCTTTCAAATCAATGTGAAATCGAACATCAAAATTGAAAAATGGACAAAGGATATGAATAGGCAATTCATGTAAGATGGCATACAAGATATCTAAAGCATATATACTTTAAAGTTCATGCTTTCCAGTAATAAAAGAAATGCAGACCAAAACAATATTTCTATTTTTTGGCTATGGCAAAAATAAAAAACATTAAAAAAAACACAAAACACCAGGTTAAGGAGGCGAAGTAAGATATTCTCCATTAAGATAAATTTCTAAATGTATTCTTCAGGGCAATTTGGCAACACACATTAAAACCTTCAAAAATATATCTGTATCTTCCGATCTAATACATACAAGAATTTAGAATATGGTAAAGATGGCATTTCTAAATATCAGGAAAAAAATATGTGCCAGTCAATGAACAGCACTGGGGCAACTGCCCATTATTGAGGGGAAAATAAAGCTAAATATTTAAAATTATGGATAAAAATAAATTCAAAAAATTATATATTATATAAAGCTAAATATAAAAAAACAAACAAATCCAAAAACTATAACCCTGAAAAGACTTAAAATAAGACACAAAGCCCTCAGCTCATAAAGAAAAAAAGAGATAAAACAAAACTTTAGGGACTTTCCACCACCACCAGTGGTGTAGTGGTTAAGAATCTGCTTTGCAACATAGAGGACACAGGTTTGATCCCTGGTCATGGAACAAGATTCCACATGCTGCAGAGCAAACAAGCCTGCGTGTGGCAACTACTGAGCTTGAGCGCCACAACCAGAGAGTCCGTTCACCATCAATGAAAGATCCCACATGGCACAACCAAGACCTGACACAGCCAAATAAACAAATACTTCAAAAAACCTTTAAACTTCTTTATGACAAAAGAAACCACAAATAATAATGAAAAGTAAATCTGAAAACCAAAGTGAGGCTGGGAGAAAATATTTGCAACTATATAACAGTTTAATATTTGGGATATATGAAAAAGTAACAGAAATCAATGAGGAAAAATGAAATACTTCAAGTATACAAACAGAAGAGTGGCCAATAAGATGAAAAGATGTTCAGGGAATTCCCTGGCAGTCCGTTGGCTGAGACTCCGAGCTTCCACTGCGGAAGGCCTAGGTTTTATCCCTGGTTGGGGAACTAGGTCCCACATGACTTCAGCATGGCTAGGGAAAAAAAGCTCAACTTCATAATAAACAAACACAAATTAAGACAAAATACCATGTTTTGGCCATTAAATTGGTAAAAGAAAATTTGTATTATCCAGTACTGGAAAAGGTATGGGGAAGTAAATACTATTTTACACACTGTTGGGATGGTGGGAAGAAAACTGGTACAGTCTTTTGGGAGACCAATTTGCAATAATAACAGCAACCACATCAGTTAATGCTTAGGTAGTACATGTCCCAGGTACTATTCTAAGTGCTTAAGATAAACTAGCTCATTTCATCTCTTTGTAATACTATGTGTGTGTTAGTCGCTCAATTCTGTTTGACTCTTTGCAACCCCATGGACTATAACCTCTGTCCATGGAATTCTCCAGGTAAGGATATTGGAGTAAGTAGCCATTCCCTTCTCCAGGGGATTTTCCTAACCCAGGGATAGAATCCGGGTCTCCTGTATTGCAGGCAGATACTTTACCATCTGAGCCACCAGATTTGAGTCCCTATAATACCATGAGGTAAATACTATTATTTCTCCAGCTTATAGATGAAAAAACAGCCACAGAGATGTTGTGTAAAACACACAAAGATGCTGAACCTAGGAAGTTTGGCTCTAAACTTTGTTATTATCCACTGTGGTATATTACAGGGCTTCCCGGGTGGCTCAGCAGTAAAGAATCTGCCTGCCAATGCAGGAGATGTGAGTTTGATTCCTGGGTCGAGAAGATGTCCTGGAGAAGGAAATAGCCACCCACTTTATTATTCTTGCCTGGGAAATCCCATGGACAGAGGAGCCTGGCAGGCTACCGTCCATGGGGTTGCAAACAGTTGGATGCGACTGAGTCACTAAACAACAACAACAAAATGCTATATTATACAGCAGTAGCATCCCTGAAAATACACTGTTCAGATTTCCCTTGAAGACACCTTGAAATTTAACTCCAAAATGCAGTTAGCCTACAGCTGTGAGTAACTTTTAAGATTCACTCATTTTTCAAGATCAAGCCTTTTTTTTTCTCAGACAGCCTCTGGTCAATAATGGAGCATGAAGGAGTTCGAGGGCCTAGCCACATTTCTGCCCAACACAGCACTACTCTAAAAGGTAGTCTTTACTTCAGAGTGTCCCACTGAGTTGGCTGACTCTGACAGATCTGTATCATGCTCTGACCACTTTCTCACCACTTTCTCTCACCTTTTTCTCTCTGCCCCCTTGTTTTTCATAGGCACTAACTCTCAAATATTGTTTGTAGTTCTAATTCCATCTCAGTTTGCCTTTCTAGCAAAATTTTAAGCAAAGCTGCCTTTTACCCAGCAGTTTCATTTTTACATATGTAATCCAGAGAAAATTCTGCATATATAAAGAAAAAGATACAGATGTTCACTGCATTATTATTTATAATAGCGAAGGAAACCTAAACACTGATGGATAGAGGAATGGTTAAATTAATTATAGTACACACGCTATGGAATACTGAAAAGAATGAGATAAGTCTGTGCATACTAATATGGGAAGATTTCTTAAGACATCATGAGAAAAAAGCAAACCATAGAACAATACGTATCATGAGATTTATTTAAAAATGAAATGTACATGTCTGTACATTTATACATATATACATAGATGCATAGGAAGCTGAGTAACCACTCTTATATCTGGAAAGGGAGGGTAGGAAAATTAGATATGAGCAAGAAAACCTGTATTTTTTTTTTTGGCCATGCCGCATGGTTTGCAGGATTTTAGTTCCTCCCCTTAGGGATTGAACCTGGGCCCCAGCAGTGAAAGTGCCGAGTCCTAACCATTGGAATGCCAGGGAATTCCCTCAGCTTTCATTTTACAATTTAAAATGCATTCATATACAGTTGATCCTCATTATTTGTGGATTTCACACTTGCAAATATGCTCACTCACTAAAATTTATTTGTAACCCTCAAATTAACAGCTCAGGCACTTGAGTGGGCATCCAAAGACAGCAGCACGTGTGCAGGATGCAAAAACACCTGAGTCACCTGACATACACATTATCAGTTGAAGTCCAACCAGGTGATGCTCCGCCTTGTTTAGGCTCTCATACGGAAAACAAGTGTCCTTTCCATGGTCTCTTTATGCCATGTTTTTACATTTGTGAGGTTTTTATTGGTGATTTTACTGTTCACTTTTTAGGGGGCTGTGCTTCAGGGCATGTAGGATCTTGGTTCCTTGACCAGGGATCAAATTGGCACCCCCTACATTGGAACTGCAGTCCTAACCACTGGACCCCCAGGTAAGTCCAGAATTTGCTGTCTAAAATGGCCCCCAAGTATAATGCCAAAGTGCTGCCTAGTGTGCCAAAGCACAGGAAGGCTGTGGCGTGACTTTCAGAGAAAATATACGTGTCAGACACACTCCGTTCAGACTTGAGTTATAGTGCTGTTGGCACTATATTATTATATATTAGTAGTTTATAATATTAATATATCATTGATTTATTGAATCCTTAAGTGGTCTTTAAACAGAAACACAAAACTAGGTTATGTATTGATTGGTTGATGAAATGTGACCATAGGCTCACAGTAACCTAACCCTTAGGGACAATAATCCACTATTTACTAATCCAGTGTTTGCAGTGATTTTGTAGAACATAACTACCAAATGAGAATCAAATCAAAGTTAAACAAAAAAGGCGCAGGAGTTATGTTAACCAGAGTCCATTAAAAATAGAGAAATAAAGTCCTCAGCAGGGGTCAAGTGTCCTTTTACCTCTCCTATGCACTCAAACTCCACATCCTTGACCTGCCTACTCTTCACGGGGTGATGACAGAGCTGTTTGGACTTTTCTAAACTTAAGTTTTATTTCACAAGGCCCCAAACAAAAGAATTATAGAAACCAGAACAAATTACTATTGAAACCCAAGGTTCATTCAAAATGACTGAAGATTTTACTGTGAAAATGATATCTTGGTCAGCTTGAACCTGAACCAATATGTTAGCCACTAGCTGTATTTGGTTATTAAGAACCTGAACTACATCTATCATAACACTTTTTAAACACTAATCAAAAATCTTTTTAAATTTAAGAAATGCAGAGAGCAGACAAATTGTTATTTTCAGGATCCAATACCTATTCATTTTTGTTGTTCAGTCACCAAGTTGTGTCTGACTCTGCGCCTCAGTGGACTACAGCATGTCATGCCCCTGTCTTCCACTACCTTCTGGAGTTTGCTCAAATTCATGTCCATTGAGGCAGTGAAGCTATTTAACCATTTCATCCTTTGCCACCCCATTCTCCTTTTGCCTTCAATCTTTCCCAGCATCAGAGTCTTTTCCAGTAAGTCTGCTTTTCGCATCAGGTGGCCAAAGTATTGGAGCTTCAGCTTCAGTATCAGTCCTTCCAGTGAATACTCAGGGTTGAAGTCCTTTAGGATTAACTGGTTTGATCTCCTTGCTGTCCAAAGGAGTCCCAAGAGTCTTCTCCAGCACCACAATTCAAAAACATCAATTCTTTGGCACTCAGCCTTCTTTATGGTCTAACTCTCATATCCATACATGTCTACTGGAAAAATCATGGCTTTGACTATACAGACCGCTGTTGCCAAAGTGATGTCTCTGCTTTTCAGTATGCTATCTAGGTTTGTCACAGTTTTCCTTGCAAGGAGCAAGCATCTTTTAATTTCATGGCTGCAGTCACCATCTGCAGTGATTTTGGAGCCCAAGAAAAGAAAATCTGTCACTGTTTCCATTGTTTGTCCATCTATTTGCCATGAAGTGATGGGATTAGATGTCATGATCTTGGTTTTAATTTTTATGTTTTTAAATTATTAAAGTATGATAACACATTTAAATGAGACTTGGAAGATACAGAACAAGGTTACATATAATTCCACTATATATTATAATTATTTTTAAGTAGATAAATTAAGATTTTTAGTTGGAGTTTCAACAACAAACTCTCAAAAATTAATAGAAGCAATATACAGAGAAGTAGAAGGATACAGTCGATGTGAAAAACACTGTGAACCAACTCAACATAATTAAGATTTATACAATTTTTGCACAACAGTAGGATACACATTCTACTCAGTACCCACAGACTGTAAACTACAAGACACTGGATCATATCCAGGGATATAAAACAAGGTGCAAACATTTCATGGTCTAAAGGTACTGACTGGGAAAGGAGTACGTCAAGGCTGTATATTGTCACCCTACTGATTTAACTTATATGCAGAGTACATCATGCGAAATGCCAGACTGGATAAAGCACAAGCTGGAATCAAGATTGCCGGGAGAAATACCAATAACTTCAAATATGCAGATGACACCACCCTTATGGCAGAAAGCAAAGAGGAACTAAAGAGCCTCTTGATAAAGGTAAAAGAGGAGAGTGAAAAAGTTGGCTTAAAACTCAACATTCAAAAAACTAAGATCATGGCATCTGGTCATAGCAAACACTCTCTTCCAACAACACAAGAGAAAACTCTACACTTGGACATAAACAGATGGTCAATACCAAAATCAGACTGATTATATTCTTTGCAGTCAAAGATGGAGAAGCTCTATACAGTCAGCAAAAACAAGACTGGGAGCTGACTGTGGCTCAGATCATGAACTTCTTATTGACAAATTCAGACTTAAATTGAAGAAAGTAGGGAAAATGACTAGACCATTCATGTATGACCTAAATCAAATCCCTTACAATCTCTCATTTTCAAGAGATCTCTAGTCTTTCCAAGTTTATTGTTTTCCTCTGTTTCTTTGCATTGTTCAGTTAAGAAAGCCTTCTTATATCTCCCTGCTATTCTCTGGAATTCTGCATTCAGTCAGGTGTATCTTTCCCTTTCTCCTTTGCCTTTTGCTTCTCTTCTTTTCTCAGCAATTTGTAAAGCCTCCTCAGACAACGACTTTGCCTTCCTGCATTTCGTTTTCTTTGGGATGGTTTTGGTCAATGCCTCCTGTACAATGTTACACACCTCTGTTCATAGATCTTCAGGCACTCTACCAGGTCTAATCCCTTGAATCTATCTGTCACCTCCACATTATAATCATAAGGGATTTGATTTAGGTCATACCTGAATGGCCTAGTGCTTTTCCCTGCTTTCTTCAATTTATGTCTGAATTTTGCAAAAAGGAGCTCTTGATCTGAGCCACAGTCAGCACCAGGTCTTATTGTTGCTGACTGTATAGCACTTCTTCGTCTTTGGCTGCAAAGAATATAATCAATCTGATTTTGGTATTGACCATCTATCTGGTAATGTCCATGTGTTGGGTCCACTCTTGTGTTGCTGGAAAAGGGTTCTCACTCTTGCCTCTCTTGCTTGACCATGTCCAGTTCACCTTGAGTCATGGACCTAACATTCCAGATTACAACGCAACATTGCTCTTTACAGCATGGGACTTTAGTTTCACCACCAGATACATCCACAACTGAGCATCATTCCTGCTTTGGCTCAGATGTTTCATTCTTACTAGAGCTCTTAGAAGTTGCCCTCCACTCTTCCCCAGTAGCACACTGGACACCTTCCAACCTGGGGGGAGGCACATCTTCCAGTGTCACATCTTTTTGCCTCTTCATAGTGTTCATGGGGTTCTCGTGGCAAGAATACTGGAGCGGGTTGCCATTTCCTTCTCCACTGGACCACATATTTTGTCAGAACTCTTCACTATGACCTGTATGTCTTGGGTAGCCCTGCAGGCAAGGCGCATAGCTTCACTGAGCTATGCAAGGCCCCTCACCATGACAAGGCTGTGAGCCATGAAGGGGATTTTTTTTTTGTCAGTTACTAAATATTATACTACCCACCAATGACCACAGCCAACATTAGAGAATTCAATACAATTTACTTATAACATCTTATGGGAAAACACAAATGAACTTTTTGGCCAACCCAATACAAATATCATGGGAGATCTAGTCCAAATATTGCTCTTCTGGGAATCCTGTGGTGATCCAGTGGTTATGACTGGGCGGTTTCACTGCTGTGGCCTGGGTTTAATCCTGGAGCAGGGATCTAAGATCCTGCAAGCCACAAGGGGAGGTAAAAAATACCCTTCCCACTCGGATAAAGTGTCATAAGAAAATATGCTGCATTTTTCTCAAATATCCAAACTTCACACTATGCATTAGCTACAGATGATAGACAGAATCTTGACTGTGTGGTAAGATTCAAACACCAGATTCTTTCCTTTCACTTAGTTATATTATTGCTGTTAAACCTAAGCTCATCAGATAATGCAGAATAACTTGTTAAGCTGTTTGAAAGCTATCCTTATTTAACGTAAGGGCCAGTGAAGGGCAGCACAGGATACTGGCTAATAGCATAGTAAGCCACAGTAAGTCTGTCTGGGGTACTGTCACTCTGCACCTTCAGGCAAGTAACTTATCCTCTCTATCTCCCTTTATTCATCTGTAAAATGGAGATAATAAAGAGTACCTGTCTTACAGGCTACTGAAGATTAAGTGAGTTTAATATTAATAAAAAGCTTAGAACAGTGTGTGGTACACAGAAGTGCTTAATAAATTAGTTATTAACATTGAGAAGATGTTTCATATAAACAAAACACTTCTGGCTACCTAACTTGGGGAACAGGTAACTAAACCCTTTCAAGGGGTTGTATTCTATACAACTATTTCCTATACTATTTTTAGCCCATTGATATTTCAGAATTTCTCAAACTTACCTCAACTGAATACATATTTGAGGCAATCGAGGCATCTTAGCCTATGTCCTCTTTTGTAAATAGAGACCTTCTATTACCTATGTGGGCTTCCCAGACGGCTCAGTGGTAAAACACCTGCCTGCTAATGCAAGAGACTCAGGTTCAATCCCTGGGTCAGGAAGATCCTTTGGGGGAGGAACTGACAACCCACTCAGCATTCTTGCCTGGAGAATCCCATGGACAGAGAAGCCTGGAGGGCTACAGTCTATGGTGTTGCAAAGAGCCAGACATGAACGACTGAGTAGGCACACATGCACACATTATTATACAGGGTTGCTAAAAGTATTTAGTAAGTTAAATACAGTATAAACAGCATAGTGCCTAGGTGTTCCTCCCATTTAGTTTCAACTGATTTCTACATATCCAAATCTAGAGAAAACTGAGCAGACTGGTTTCCTTTGCCCTGAGCCAGGGCCCTACATTCACTTGGTAGCTTCTGGTGCTCAGGTAAAAATAAACATCCTCCATGTGTAAAATGATGGCAAGCATAACATATGGAATTGTGATCAAAGTCCATAAAAACTTGAGGAGAAAATGAATGTAATTATGCTCCAGCAAATCACAGGAACTATCTTTTGAGTTGAAAGTCAGGTAAATTTTAAATACTTATAAAATACTCTGTATATGCAGTTTATTATTCCATGAAGTGAGACAGTTTAAAAGCATTAAAAAAAGGTGTAAGTAAAAATCTCCAGATGACAGAGTTGTGATGAAGTATCAAGAGAAGAAACACATTTTTAGGATTACTTCTTACTTTGAAAACTGTCAGGTAACTGCTGACTAAGTCCACCAGTCAGAAGCCTAATGCTGCTTGTGCATGCATGTTTAGTCCCTCAGTGGTGCCCAGCTCTTTGTGATCCTTTAGACTGTATCCTGCAAGCCTCCTCTGTCCATGGAATTTTTCAAGCAAGGATACTGGAGTGGGGTGCCATTTCCTCCTTCAGGGTATCTTCCTGACCAGGGACTGAACCCATATCTCCTGTGTCTCTTGCACTGTCTCTTTACACACTGAGCCATTGAGGAAGCACAATGCTCCTCAGAGGGGCTTAAATTCCTCTTTGGTGAGTCTGTTGCATCTCCCAGAGCAGCTGTTTTGGACCTTTCCATTCTCCTCAAATTCTCTTATGCCTGGCCAGAGTAGATAAACTTTTTTCTCACTTAAAGGGGGGGAAAAAACTGAGGTCATGTTAATGAAGCAACCTCATTTGCCCTCCTTTTCACCTGAAAACATCTTTGAAGCTCAGTGCATAATCTCAGAATTTATCTATACCATCTTTTCTTGTATGTTTTTGTTACTGTTGCTGTTGTTTTAAGAGCTTAACAATAATTTTCATAGTGATCTTTTAATTGATGTATAGTTGATATAACTTCCTGTTTCTTTTAAAGGAGATGAACTCCTCCCTCCCAAAGCTTTGCTGTTGTTCAGTCACTCTGTCCTGTCTCTTTGCAACCCCATGGACTGCAGCACGCCAGGCTTCCCTGTCCATCACTATCTCCCAGAGCTTGCTCAAACTCATATCCATTGAGTCAGGGATGCCATCCAACCATCTTGTCCTCTGTCTCCCTTTCTCCTCCTGTCCTCAATCTTTCCAAGAATCAGGGTCTTTTCTAATAGTCAGCTCTTCGCATCAGGTGGCCAAAGTATTGAAGCTTCAGCATCGGTCCTTCCAAAGAATATTCAGGGTTGATTTCCTTTAGGTTTGATCTCCTTGCAGTCCAAGGGACTCTCAAGAGTCTTTTCCAACACCACAGTTCAAAAGCATCAGTTTTTCAGCATTCAGCCTTCTCTATGGTCCAACTCTCAGATCCATACATGACTAATGGAAAAATCATAGCTTTCACCAGACAGATCTTTGGTGGCCAAAGAATGCCTCTGCTTTTTAATACCCTGCCTAGGTTTGTCATAGCTTTTCTTCCAAGGAGCAAGCATCTTTTAATTTTGGGGCTGCAGTCACCATCTGCAGTAATTCTGGAGCCCAAGAAGATAAAAGTCTGTCACTGTTTCCATTGTTTCCCCATCTATTTGCCATGAAGTGATGGGACCAGATATCATGATCTTCATTTCTGAATGATGAGTTTTAAGCCAGCTTTTTTAGTTTCCTCTTTCACCTTCATCAAGAGGCTCTTTAGTTCCTCTTTGCTTTCTGCAATAAGGGTGGTATCATCTGTATATCTGAGGTTACTGGTATTTCTCCTGGCAATCTTGATTCCAGCTTGTGCTTCATCCAGCCTGACATTTTGCATGATGTACTCTGCATATAAATTAAATAAGCAGGGTGACAATATACAGTCTTTACGTACTCCTTTCCCAATTTTGAGCCAGTCCATTGTTTCATGTCTATTTCAAACTGTTGCTTCTTGGCATGCATACATGTTTCTCAGGAGGTAGGTAAAGTGGTCTCATATTCCCATCTCTTTAAGCTTAACCTTTATCTGATTTCCTTCCCATCCTTTCTTTTGACTTCAGTTGCCTCCTGGACCAGTGTGTCTTAGTATTTAACCATATCAGAATCTCTTTAATGGGTGCATGTATGCATCTTGGCGGGTATTGAGAGGGTTTGCTGTCATGTTCTTTTCGTTAAGTGATGTCTGACTCTTTGGAGACCCTATAGACTGTAGCTCGCCAGGCTCCTCTGTCCATGGGATTTCCCAGGTAAGAATACTGGTGTGAGTTGTCATTTCCTTCTTCAGGGTGTTTTCCCGACCCAAGGATCAACCCATGTCTCCTGCATTGGCAGGTGAATTCTTTACCGCTAAGCCATTAAGAAAGCCCGAGGAGGGGTACTTGTTTTAAAATGCTGATTATCTGGTTCTCAGGCCTACTGAATCAGATTCTCCTTATATGGCACATTTTAAACAAAATCCTTTTTTTTGAGGGGTGGGCACAAGGCAAGTGGAACCTTAGTTCCCTGACCAGGGAACAATGGATCAAATCCATGCCCCCTGCAGTGGAAGTGCAGAGTCTTAACCACTAGACCACCAGGGAAGTCCAGGTAAAATCCTCTTGTTGTCCTTATGCACATTAAAATTTGGTAACTGTCTTAGACTATGGATCTTTCTTCTCTCTACAAATGTAATGTTTATGTTTTTATATAAAAAACAAAACAAACTATACTTCTCTTAAAAGACTATTCAGATTGCAGACTGCCACATCTCTTCCTTTATTTAAAAAATAATTTATTTATAGTTGCGCTGGGTCCTGGCTGCTGTGCACGGGCTCTCTCTAGTTGCAATGAGCCAGAGCTACTCTTTTCTTCAGTACACAGGCTTCTCATTGCAGTGGCTTCTCTTGTTGCGGAGGACAGGCTCTAGGCACATGAGTGGGCTCCAGCAGATGCAGCATATGGGCTTAGTAGTTGTGGTTGCAGGCCCAAGAGTGAGCAGGCTCCAGTAGCTCGGGTGCACGGGCTTAGGCACTCTGAGCCTCATGCAGTCCTCCCAGACTAGGCATCAAACCCTCATCCCCTGCACTGGCAGGTGGATTCTTATCCACTGGACCACCACTTCTCTTCCTATTTAGCTCTGGGAGGTGGGGAGGGGCGGTGACTTATCTCATTAACTTGTTCTTCATACCCTCTGTAACATGATTTTCACTTAATTGCTCTATATAGGCTGTTCTTTCCAAGATCATTCTTGTCCTCTCAGTTTCTAAACCCAAAGATCTTCTCCAGTCCTCATTTTCTTTAGCTTTTCTGTAGCTTGCGACACTGGCAGCTCCCCCTTCCTGGTTCTGTCTTTGCCATCCTGAAACCATACTCCTGTTGTTCTCCCGTCTCTGGGGCTGCCTCTTCTGTTTAGTTGCATCTTCCCCCTTAAATGTTGTAAATCCCAAGGCCCTTAATTCTTTACAGAATTTTAGCCTCATCTTCTACCTGCTTGGGTAATCTTACTGTTACTTCAGACACACAATGCATATAAGAGGTAACTTTCTGATTTCCCAGTTTTCTTCATTCATTCAAATATTTACTGCCCATCACTATATATGCTAGGCACTGTCTTAAGTACTGGACATAAAAAGTTGTAAAGGGAGATGAATGCAGAGACTCTCAATAATGAAACTGTCACTGCTTCAATTACCCATTTTGGAAATCATGAACCTATCCTGTTGCTTGCCTCATTCTGTCCCTTCTAATATATTAAAAATTATTCTTTCTTTGTAATTTTTGTTTGTTCCATTTCCACTACTGTCATCTGTATCTAGATTTTCTAATATTGAAATTATTCTAATAACTTCTTAACTAGTCTCTCTTCTTCTAGTCCCTCCTTCTATTTCATTCATTCACCACATATTTACTGAATGCCTTCTGTGGGCAAGGCACTCTTCTGGGTACTGGGATATAGCAGTAAGGCAAAGAACATCCCTTTTTTCATGAAGAATATATCCTGGTGGAGGGAGAAAGGAAAAAAGAATTGTAGACAGTCACAAATGTCACTATAATACTGGAAAATTATATGGGGTTAGGAGTTAAAAAAGAAGAGGAAGCAAATCTTAGATTCTCAGAGTGGTTAGGGAAGGCCTCTGTGATCCTATCACATTACTGATAAGTTAATTTTCTCAAAACACCACTTTCATGTTATCTCTCTGCTAATTGTTCTTTTTGCTGTTATTGTAAATGAAATCATTACCTTCTTCATTTTTACAGGCTATCTACTAATTATAAAATAAAGGCCAAAAATTCCCACCTAACTTTCCAATTTAATTTTCTAAAATCTCCTATAGATTCTGCTTCAGCTCAAAGTTACTGAGTGCTGAATAGGATATGTCTGCCATTCTAAAGGAGATCAGTCCTGGGTGTTCACTGGGAGGACTGATGTTGAAGCTGAAATTCCAATATTTTAGCCACCTGATGCAAAGAGCTGACTCATTTGAAAAGACCCTGATGTTAGAAAGCTTGAGAGCAGGAGGAGAAGCGGACGACAGGATGAAATGTCTGGATGGCATCATCAACTCAATGGAGATGAGTTTGGGTAAACTCTGGGAGTTGGCAATGGACAGGGAGGCATGGTGTCCTGCCAGTCCACGGGGTCACAAAGAGTCAGACATGACTGAGAGGCCAAACTGAACAGTTATGTGTGAAATAGGTGGGCAGTGATGCCTTAGTTTTAACTTGCATTCATTTACTGGCTAATGTTGTTGAAAATCTTTTCATGCATCTATATCTTTGGCAAAATATCTATTCCTGTCTCTTGTCCATTTTTATCTGATTTGTTTCCACTCTTGCGTATTGAATGTTCTTTTTATGTTCTTGATACTATCCCCCTTTTATGAATCTGGTTTTCAAATAGTTTCTCCCAATCTGTAGCTTCTCTTTTATTCTCTTACCAGGATATTTTATAGAGCAAATTTTTCATCTTGATTAAAACAAATATTGTTTTAATTTCATAGACCATATATTTTGATGTCATGTCTAAGAAATCTTTGACTCACTCTAGATCCTGAAGAGTTTTCCTCAGTTTTCATTCTAAAAGCTTTATAATTTTATCCTTTACACTTTACCAAATGATTCATTTTGTTTGTTTTTAATAAAGTGTGGGGCTTGAAGCTTAAAAAAAAAAAAAAAGGATATGTCTGCCATTGTATTTTTTTCCCTTCAAAAAATACCCAACTGAATACATATTCCCCAAAAGTATTATCATGTCCTTTTTAAAGATAAAAAGGAAAGAAACCTGCCTAAGATCATTCAGCTAGTAAGTGACAGGACTGGCCCACAAATAACAATAAAAGCTGCTATTTATTAACACTTGTGTGCCAAACTATGTGTCAAGAGACTTATTTATTTCTCTTTTTTATTCCTTATCACTGAGAGAGGCATTATTGTGATTAGGAAATTGATATGATTAGGTGTGATTTAATTAGGAAACTGAAGCTTAGAAAAGCTAAGTAATCTGCCTAAATCACTAGTGGTAAAAATAGGATTAAAACTGAGACATGTCTGATTTAAAAGTCTATTAGACAACTATGCTTAATCAATTCAATGTCATCCGGAAAACTCCAACCCTGAATCAACATAATGATCTCCTTTTCCCACATCTCCACTTACTCTGCTGAACTCTACTAGGAAAAAATATATAACCAGAAGACTGGGATCATTAAAAAAAATTATGTCCCATTGGCCCAGCGAGGCCCTCATTATGACCTAGAAATCTTCTTGCTTTTCTAGCCAGCTTACTCTCTCCCACTCTCTACAGTGGCTACCTCAGCCTTTTCCACTCTCCTAAAACTTCCAACCTTATCACCCTCTTTTCACTCCCAACAAATGACACCTTCCACTACACTGCAGAGAAAATATAAGCCATTGGAAGTAAACTCCCTCAAATTTTTACCATCATATCTAGAAACTAACCTTATCTGCTTGATCCTTACTTCCTTTCCTTTTGTCACAAAGGAAAGTGTACCTCATCTCCTGAAGTCTATCCCTCTGCTATGCTCCCATTCTGCTTTGTATCATCAGGATCCTTACTCAAACAAGAATTCCTTCTCAGACTCTCCTGGTAGTCCAGTGGTTAAGAATCCTCCTGCCAATGCAGGGGACATGGGTTTGATCCCTGGTTGGGGAAGATTCCACATGTCTATCTGCCGCAACTATTCAAGCCCACAAGCCTAGAGCCCATTTTCTGCAATAAGAGAAGCCCCCGCTTACCACAAGTGGAGAAAGCCTGTGTGCAGCAACAAAGACCTAGTGCAGCCAATAAATAAATAAATAAATAAGAATTCCTTCTCTTTAATTCATTATCAACCCTTCCCTTTCTACTGACTCCTTATTATCATCGAGATAAGCTCAACTCTTCTCTAGCTAAAACTGACCCACCCCGGACCCCACACTCTTTTCTATTTAACTAATCTCCATCTCCCTTTCACTGGCAAAATTCCATGTCCACTGCTATCTTACTTCACCTACTAGTCATTTCTCAACCCACTATGAATGAGGCTCTTACTCTACCACTTCGCTAAAATGTTTTGCCAAGGCTATTAACAACCTCTTTAAAACTAATTTCACTTTACTTGGTAACACTGCTGACCGTTTCTTTCTTCTTGAAGGCTCTTTCTCCCCAGGATCAATATCTTCTTCCACAAGATCAAATTTTCTTTTGTGTTTCCTCTTAAGTTTAGTACATGGACACGTGAAACTACACAGGTGACAAAACTGTGCAGAACTTATTAATATATAAACACAAGTGACTACAAGTAAGAGTAAGGAAATCTGGATAAGATCTGTGGAATACATCAATGTCAATAATCTAGCTGTGATATTATACTACAGTTTTGCAAAAATGTAGATACAGAACAGGAATAGGCTAGGGATAGAAATGAACTTCCTCAACCTGATAAATATAACACAGTTCAGTTCAGTTCAGTTCAGTCACTCAGTCGTGTCCAACTCTTTGCGATCCCATGAAGCACAGCACGCCAGGCCTCCCTGCCCATCACCAACTCCCGGAGTCCACCCAAACCCATGTCCATCGAGTCTGTGATGCCATCCAGCCATCTCATCCTCTGTTGTCCCTTTCTCCTCCTGCCCCCAATCCTTCCCAGCATCAGGGTCTTTCCCAATGAGTCAGCTCTTCGCATAAGGTGGCCAAAGTATTGGAGTTTCAGCTTCAACATCAGTCTTTCCATTGAATACCCAGGACTGATCTCCTTTAGGATGGACTGGTTGGATCTTCTTGCAATCCAAGGGACTCTCAAGAGTCTTCTCCAACACCACAGTTCAAAAGCATCAATTCTTCGGTGCTCAGCCTTTTCCACTGTCCAACTCTCACATCCATACGTGACTACTGGAAAAACCATAGCCTTGACCAGATGAACCTTTGTTGGCAAAGTAATGTCTCTGCTTTTCAATATGCTATCCAGGTTGGCCATAACTTTCCTTCCAAGGAGTAGGTGTCTTTTGATTTCATGACTGCAATCACCATCTACAGTGATTTTGGGAGCCCCCCAAAATAAAGTCTGACACTTTTTCCACTGTTTCCCCATCTATTTCCCATGAAGTGATAGGACCAGATGCCATGATCTTAGTTTTCTTAATGTTGAGCCTTAAGCCAACTTTTTCATTCTCCTCTTTCACTTTCAGCAAGAGGCTTTTTAGTTCCTCTTCACTTTCTGCCATAAGGGTGGTGTCATCTGCATATCTGAGGTTATTGATATTTCTCTCGACAATCTTGATTCCAGCTTGTGCTTCTTCCAGCCCAGCGTTTCTCATGATGTACTCTGCCTATAAGAGTTGCTCAGTCATGTCCAACTCTTTGCTACCTCATGGATTGTAGCCCACCAGGCACCTCTGTCCATGGGGATTCTCCAGGCAACAATACTGGAGTGGGTTGCCATGTCCTCCTCCAGGGAATCTTCCCAATCCAGGGATCGAATCCAGATCTCCTGCATTGCAGGTGGATTCTTTACTGTCTGAGCAACCAAGGAAACCCAAGAATACTGGAGTGGGTAGCCTTTCCCTTCTCCAGGGGATCTTCCTGACCTAGGAATTGAACTGGGGTCTCCTGCATTGCAGGCGGATGCTTTACCAGCTGAGTTACTTTAAATTACATTTTAAAATCATGCACTTTAAAGATAGCGAAAATAATGAAGTAATACCATTTGCAGTAACAGAGAGGACCTAGAGATTGTTATATTGCATGAAGTCAGACAGAGAAGGAAAAATATCATATGCTATCCCTTGTATGTGGAATCTAAAAAGAAATGATAGAAATGAACTTATTTACAAACCAGAAACAGACTCCCAGACTTTGAGGATGAACTTATGGTTGCCAGGTGGTAAGAATGGAAAGAAGGTAAGTCAGTTTGGGATGACATGCACACACTGCTATACCTGAAATGGATAACCAACAAAGACCTATTTTATAGCACAGGGAACTCTGCTCAAAGTTATGTGGTAGCTTGAATGGGAAGGTGGTTTGGAGCAGAATGGATACATGTATTAGGTATGGCTGAGTCCCTCTGCTGTTTACCTGAAACTATCACAATATTTCTAATCAGTTATATTCCAATATAAAATTTAAAAAATTTAAAAAAAAGACTGGGCCAACTGGAATAATCCAGAATTTAAAAAGAAAATTAAAGATAGTAATTCAGGAGTGATTAAAAAATAGAATGAATTCCATTTTGATTGTGCAAATTCAAGAAGAGGTTCTTTAAATGCTGTAGTTTAAAAGTAAGTTTGGATTTACAACACAAAGTACTTTAAGCAAGATCCAACTAAATTATTGTATTGTTTAATTCTTCCCATCATTTTTAACCAGCAAAATCTCAAATGGCTGCTTATGTACTCAAATTATTTACATATTTTCTTCCTTAATCAGTCCCTTTTCAAAGGACCGGAAGTTCAATTAACAACTAGTTACTATGTCTTGTTTCACTGCTATTTTTACTTGCCTTCTTTAATGAATGAATCATTTCAAAATCACAGTTTATAAACTGATATTTGTTTCTATTATCTCTCATGGAAAAAATGCAGGTCCAACAATTGCATTCTCTATCACTTTCCCGCCACATGTCTCACCAAATCCCCATAAGATATTTCAAGTTACAAACAGATAGATGTCTTGAGGGTAAGGGTGGGATGATATGGGAGAAGGGCATTGAAGCATGTTAATTTTCATATGTCTAATCAATCGCCAGCCCAGGATTGATGCTCGGGGCTGGTGCAGCGAGATTTCCCGGGGGGGGGGGGGGGGGGGAGGGGGGGGGGGGGGTCCGGAGGGGAAGCATATGTAAACCCATGGTGATATCATGACAATGTATGGTAAAAACAATTAAAAAAAAAAAAGAATGAAGCTCTTGCCTCTTTCCCGGCTGGAACCATGGAGGGTTAGAAAGAGAATTTTCTGCACAGAAGGTTCCTGCTGTGCCAGAAACCCTTAAGAAAAAGTGAAAGAATTTCACAGAGCTTAAATTCAAATGCCTGAAAAAGAAGTTTGCCCAAAAGATGCTTCAAAAAGCAAGGAGGAAGCTTATCTATGAAAAAGCTAAGCATTATCACAAGGAAGACAGGCAGATGTACAGAACTGAAATTTGAATGGCGAGGATGGCATGAAAAGCTGGCAACTTCTCTGTAACCATGGAACCCCAATTGGCATTTGTCATCAGGATCAGAGGTATCATCGTGTGAGTTGGAAGGTTCAAATGGTGCTGCAGCTCCTTCGCCTCCGGCAGATCTTCAATGGCACCTTTGTGAAGCTCAACAAGCATCAATTAACAGGCTGAGAATTGTCGAGCCATACATTGAATGGGGGAACCCAAATCTGAAGTCTGTAAATGAATTGATCTACAAGCATGGTTATGGCAAAATCAACAAGAAGCGAATTGCCCTGACAGACAAACGCATTGATTGCTCCATCTCTTGGGAAATACGGAATCATCTGCATGGAGGATCTGATTCAGGAGATCTATACTGTTGGAAAATGTTTCAAAAAAGCAAACAACTTCCTGTGGCCCTTTAAATTGTCTTCTCCATGAGGTGGAATGAAGAAAAAGACTCACCCATTTTGCAGAAGGTGGAGATGCTGGCAACAGGGAAGACCAAATCAACAGGCTTATTAAAAGGATGAACTAAGGAATCTACCAGGATTATTTTTGTAATCTGGTCAGCTAATAAACAATTGAAACCACGTGAAGAAAAAAAAAAAAAAGAATGAAGCTCTCTCATTTACAACTCTCAGGCTCAGTTATCAATACAGACTATGCCTGTAAGTAATCATGACTTTGACACTAGCTATAATTCAGCAGGAAGCTAATTATTGACAAAGTAGGAGGAATGAGAATCAAGAGAAAATCTTTCAGGCCACCTTGGAATTCATATGGAAAAGAGTGGAAAGTGTCACACACTCTTTAATTTAGGAAGGCAGATTTCAAAAAAGGTAGGCATGATGGCATGAAATGAAATTCTTGAAGGAAAGGAGATACAAGAGTTCAGGAAGCTCTTGAAAATGAGGTTCTGACTAATATTACAGCTGATAAAGAAAAGAAATAATAAAAGATAAAGAGAAGGGAGGAACAATAAACGAAAGGGAAGAACTAAGAAACCAGGGACTCATCTGAATAGCATACTATAACAATAAAGAGTAGTGTGGTATAATGAACAGGCTATGGCTTTTAAATTCAGCTCTACCACCTAATTAAATGATGCCAAACAAATCATTCCCTTCTTCAACTATACTTCTTCATCAGCAAAATGGGAATAACATTTCTTGTGAAGAGCTACTATAGGGGGTTCACTACCTACCAAGATCAGCATTTCCTTGCTGGTCTCTCTGTCCTTAGGCATGGCCCACTAAGAGAGCACAGTCAGAGCACTGTATTCGAAAGTTACTTCATTCTTTTTTCCTTGGTAGTTACATTATCAATCTGACATACAGTTAGGCTCACTGGTTTCAATTTGTATTCAACAGCAGGACTTACTTTCTTGCTATCATTTTTATTGTTTGTGAGTATGTGAAACATATACATGGTTCAAGAAAAGCTTTCTTTTAGCATTTCATTACAGTAGGGGTATTATTTTTTATATAAGGTAAAAAAATGTTTATTTGTACATGGGCTAGATTCTATATTCTAGTATGGTGACATTTATATCTACAACCTAAAACTACACAGCGTTTATGATCAATTTTAAGATAACTGCTTATGACTACTGAAAAGATTATAGCAAAGAATCTCCAAAAGTTAGTCCCATTAATTTTAGTTGACACACAGTGCTATGTGCCAAGCACTGTTTTATATACATGAATGCTTTAACCTTTAAAGAGACTTGGAAGTACGTCGGCCAAGATCATGCCACTAGCAAATAGCACAGGGAGAATTTGAATCCAGATTCCAGAGTCTGTGTTATAAGTCACTTAACTAATGTAACATCTCCTGCATTCTAATGCAGTAATGTCTCCTGCATTCTAACCAATCACCCAATGTTTTTATCATTTGGGGACTACAGAATTTAAGCCTCTTTTTGTTGCTGTTTCGTTGTTTAGTCGCTAAGCCATGTCCAACTGTTTGGCGACTGCAGCCCACCGGGCTCCTCTGTCCATGGGATTTCCCAGGCAAGAATACTGGAGCAGGTTGCCATTTCCTTCTCCAGGAGTTACTCCCAACCCAGGGATGGAACCCATGATTCCTGAATTTGGCAGGTAGATTCTCTACCACTGAGGCACCAGGGAAGCCAAATCTTTTCTAGCTTACCTTAAAAGAAAAGAAAATGTGTGACTTAGGAAAATTACCATATTACAACTTTTCCGATTATTAATAAAAATTAATATGGACTACATTTCTTTTGATTTCTCTCATTCCATTAGCAATTATTACATATCTTTGGGCTTCTTAGTAAAGAATCTGCCTGCAATTCAGGAGACCTGGGCTTGATCCTTGGGTTGAGAAGATCCCCTGGAGAAGGGAATGGCTACCCACTCCAGTATTCTTGCATGGAGAATTCCATGAACACAGGAGCCTGACAAGCTACAGTTCATGGGGTCGCAAAACAGCTGGACACCACTTAGCGACTAACACTTTCACTTTGAGACATAAAGTGAGTCAGTTTGTTCTTCTCCAAATCTCAATGAAATGACCCAAGCAATTTACATTTAGAAAAATTCTATAACAGTATGGGAAAATGTCAACAACAGAGAAGAATCACTAAAGAATTTTTGGAATGCAGAAGAGAATAAGTTCACAAAAAAGGAGCAAGTGCCTCTGTACTTTATAATCATACAGTCAAAAGACAGTCCTGCTCTTCAAAGAAGTGGATGGATTCTCCTCAAAAAAAACCAAAACCAAAACCAAAAAACCCAAAATCAGAAAACTGGAGCCCTTAACCACATTACTTGGTTGTATTAGTTTGGTTGTATACCTAAGGGAATACAAGAAAAGTCACTGACAAAATCAACAAGAAGCGAATTTGCACAATTTGGGATGGCTGATGACATTTGCAACCCAGACTTTTTCAACTGGATGTGAACGGCTTGAATAGTTAAGTTGGGGATTTGCCACAAGTTCCTAAAGAGGGAGGGCAGAAGGCAAAAGGAGGTGATATATAAGGGATAAAGTTTTTAAGTATTTATGGGAAAAGTATTTAAGTATTTACATTAACTGTAGGCTAAAAAAAAAGAACACAAGCACTGGCCAACAACTTAACAGAGACAAAAATAAAAAAAGAAAAGAAACAGCACAGTAGGAAAAACCAAAATGCACCAACCTCCCTGATAACTCTGAAGATATTCACAATAATATTAATTAAAATCTTAAGTGGTGAGGGATAAATTGGGAGATTGGAATTGACATATATACACTACTAGAGATAAAACAGATAGATAATAAGGACCTACTATATAGTACAGGGAACTCTACTCAATACTCTGTAATGAGCTATATGGGTAGAGAATCTGTAAGAGTGGATATATGTGTATGCATAACTGATTCATTTTGCTGTAGAGCAGAAACTAACACAACACTGAAAATCAACTATACTCCAATTTAAAAAATAAAACTTAAAAATCAAAAAAATAAAATCTTAAATACAAGGTGGTCCACTTAAAGTAAGCATCTTATTGGCTACTCAGTTCAGTTAGTTCAGCCGCTCATTGTGTCTGACTCTTTGCGACCCCATGAATCACAGCACGCCAGGCCTCGCTGACCATCACCAACTCCTGGAGTTTACCCAAAACTATGTCCATCGAGTTGGTGATGCCATCCAGCTATTTCATTCTCTGTTGTCCCCTTCTCCTCCTGCCCCCAATCCTTCCCAGCATCAGGGTCTTTTCCAATGAGTCAACTCTTCACATCAGGTGGCCAAAGTATTGGAGTTTCAGCCTCAACATCAGTCCTTCCAACGAACACCCAGGACTGATCTCCTTTAGGATGGACTGGTTGGATCTTCTTGCAGTCCAGGGGACTCTCAAGAGTCTTCTCCAACACCACAGTTCAAAAGCATCAATTCTTCGGTGCTCAGCTTTCTTCATTGTCCTACTCTCACATCCATACATGACTACTGGAAAAACAAAAACCTCGACTAGACGAAACTTTGTTGGCAAGGTAATGTCTCTGCTTTTTAATATGCTATCTAAGTTGGTCAAAACTTTCCTTCCAAGGAGTAAACGTCTTTTAATTTCATGGCTGCAATTGCCATCTGCAGTGATTTTGGAGTCTAAAAAAATTAAGTCTGACACTGTTTCCACTGTTTCCCCATCTATTTCCCAAGCAGTGATGGGACCAGATGCCATAATCTTGGTTTTCTGATGTTGAGCTTTAAGCCAACTTTTTCACTCTCCTCTTTCACTTTCATCAAGAGACTCTTTAGTTCTTCTTCACTTTCTGCCATAAAGGGGGTGTCATTTGTATATCTGAGGTTATCGATATTTCTCCCGGCAATCTTGATTCCAGCTTGTGCTTCTTCCAGCCCAGTGTTTCTCATGATGTACTCTGCATATAAGTTAAATAAGGAGGGTGACAATATACAGCCTCGATGTACTCTTTTTCCTATTTGGAACCAGTCTGTTGTTCCATGTCCAGTTCTAACTGTTGCTTCCTGACCTGCATATAGGTTTCTCAAGAGACAAGTCAGATGGTCTGGTATTCCCATTTCTTTCAGAATTTTCCACAGTTTATTGTGATCGACACAGTCAAAGGCTTTGGCTTAGTCAATAAAGCAGAAATAGACGTTTTTCTGGAACTCTCTTCCTTTTTTGATGATCCAGTGGATGTTGGCAATTTGATCTCTGAGTCCTCTGCCTTTTCTAAAACCAGCTTGAAAATCTGGAAGTTCATAGTTCACATATTGCTGAAGCCTGGCTTGGAGCATTTTGAGCATTAGTTTACTAGCGTGTGAGATGAGTGCAACTGTGTGGTAGTTTGATCATTCTTTGGCATTGCCTTTCCTTGGGATTGGAATGAAAACTGACTTTTTCCAGTCCTGTGGCCACGGCTGAGTTTTCCAAATTTGCTGGCATATTGAGTGTAGCACTTTCACAGCATCATCTTTCAGGATCTGAAATAGCCCAGCTGGAATTCCATCACATCCACTAGCTTTGTTCGTAGTAATGCTTCCTAAGGCCCACTTGACTTCACATTCTAGGATGTCTGGCTCTAGGTGAGTGATCACACCATCGTGATTATCTGGGTTGTGAAGATCTTTTTTTTTTTTTTTTTACAGTTCTTCTGTGTATTCCTGCCACCTCTTCTTAAAATCTTCTGCTTCTGTTAGGGCCACACCATTTCTGTCCTTTATCGAGCCCATCTTTGCATGAAAGGTTCCCTTGATATCTCTAATTTTCTTGAAGAGATCTCTATTCTTTCCCATTCTGTTGTTTTCCTCTATTTCTTTGCACTGATAGCTGAGGAAGGCTTTCTTATCTCTCCTTGCTATTCTTTGGAACTCTGCATTCAGATGGGAATATCTTTCCTTTTCTCCTTTGTGTTTCGCTTCTTTTTTTTTTTTAAATTATTTTTTTCTTTACATTATTGTGTTGGTTTTGCCATACATTGACATGAATCCGCCATGGGTATACATGTGTTCTCCTTCTAGAACTCCCCCTCCCACCTCCCTCCTGCTTCTTTTCTTTTCACAGCTATTTGTAAGGCCTCCTCAGATAGCCATTTTGCTTTTTTGCACTGTTAGTGTTAGTCGCTCAGTTGTGTTCAATTCTTTGTGACTCCATGGACTGCTGCCCACCAGGGTCCTCTGTCCATGGGATTCTTCAGGCAAGACTACTGTAGTGGGTTGCCATTCCCTTCTCCAGGGGATCTTCCCGACCCAGGGATCGAACCCAGGTCTCCTGCATTGCAGGCAGATTCTTTAGCATCTGAGACACCAGGGAAGCCCAAGAATACTGGAGTGGGTATCCTCTCCAGAGGATCTTACTGACCCAGGAATCAAACTGGGGTCACCTACATTGTAGGTGGATTCTTTACCAGCTGAGCTACCCTTCTCTACCCCTTTCTGTGCCTTCTACCCAGCTAGTCCCATTTCCGGACAGACAGGCACAATGCAGCTACAAGCCCAAGGCATCCCGTCCCAACTGGCCCAACCCAATATGCTTCCGGAACACCGACTCCTGTCCCAAACAATGGTTGGGAGGTTCCATCTTCCTCAATCATTTCCAGGTTTTGTGTTTGTAGAAGACAATGCTCTCAAGGAGGAGGGACAGGAATGAGTGAATTTAACTCAGATGACCATTGTATCTACTACTGTGGGCAAGAATCCCTTAGAAGAAAAGGAGCAGCTCTCATAGTCAAGAAAAGAGTCCAAAATGCAGTACCAGGTGTGCACTCTCAAAAATGACAGAATAATTTCAGTTTATTTCCAAAGCAAATCAGTCAACATTACAGTAATCCAAGCCTATGCCCCGACCATTAATGCTGAAGAAGATGAAGCTAAATGGCTCTATGAAGATCCACAAGACCTTCTAGAACTAACACCAAAATAAGATGTCCTTTTCATCATAGGGGACTGAAATGCAAAAGTAAGAAGTGAAGAGATACTTGTAGTAACAGGCAAGTTTGGCCTTGGAGTATAAAATGAAGCAGGGCAAAGGCTAACAAAGTTTTGCCAAGAGAACGCACTGGTCACAGCAACCCTCTTCCAACAACAAAAGAGATGACTCTACACAGGGACATCACCAGATGGTCAATACCAAAATCAGACTGATTACACTGACTGAATATATTGATTATATTCTTTGCAGCCAAAGATAGAGAAGCTCTATACAGTCAGCAAAACAGGACTGGGAGCTGACAGTGGCTCAGATCATGAGTTCCTTATTGCAAAACTGAGACTTAAAATTGAAGAATGTAGGGAAAAACACTAGGTCATTTAGGCATGATCTAAATCAAATCCCTTATGATTATACAGAGGAAATGAAAAGCAGATTCAAGGGATTAGCTCTGAGAAACACAGTGCCTGAAGAACTATGGTCGGAGGTTCATAACACTGTACTGGAGGCTATGACCAAAACCATTCCCAAGGAAAAAAAAAATCCAAGAAGGCAAAATGGTTGTCTGAGGATGCCTTACAAATAGCTGAGAAAAGAGAATTGAAAGGCAAAGGAGAAAAGGAGAGATATATGCATCTGAATGCAGAGTTCCAAAGAATAGCAAAGAGAGATAAGAAAACCTTCTTAAGTGAACAATGCAAAGAAATCAGTTCAGTCACCATCTGCAGCAATTTGGGAGCCCCCCAAAATAAAGTCTGCCACTGAAAACAATAGAATGGAAAAGACTAGAGACCTCAAGAAAATTAGAGATACCAAGGGAATATTTCATGCAAAGATATGCACAATAAAGGACAGAAATGGTATAGACCTAACAGAAGTAGAAGATACTAAGAAGAGGTGGCAGGAATACACAGAAGAACTGTAAAAAAAAGATCTTCATGACCTAGATAATCACAATGGTGTGATCACTCACCTAGAGCCAGACATCCTGGAATGTGAAGTCAAGTCGGCCTTAGGAAGCATTACTATGAACAAAGCTAGTGGAGGTGGTGGAATTCCAGCTGAGCTATTTCGGATCCTGAAAGATGATGCTGCGAAGTGCTACACTCAATATGCCAGCAAATTTGGAAAACTCAGCTATGGCCACAGGACTGGAAAAAGTCAGTTTTCATTCCAATCCCAAAGAAAGGCAATGCCAAAGAATGATCAAACTACCGCACAATTGCACTCATCTCACACGCTAGTAATGCTCAAAATTCTCCAAGCCAGGCTTCAACAGTACATGAATTGTGAACTTCCAGATGTTCAAGCTGGTTTTAGAAAAGGCAGAGGAACCAGAGGTCAAACTGCCAACATCCTCTAGATCATCGAAAAAGCAAAGAGAGTTCCAGAAAAACATCTATTTCTGCCTATTGATTAAGCCAAAGCCTTTGACTTCATGGATCACAATAAACTGTGGAAAATTCTGAAAGAGATGGGAATACCACATCACCTCATGTGCTGCTTCAGAAATCTGTATGTAGGTCAAGAAGCAACAGTTAGAACTGGACATGGAACAACAGACTTGTTTCAAATAGAAAAAGTAATACATCAAGGCTATATATTGTCACCCTGCTTATGTAACTTATATGCAGAGTACATCATGCAGAATGCTAGGTGGATGAAGCACAAGGTGGAATCAAGACTGCCAGGAGAAATATCAATAACCTCAGATTTGCAGATGACACTACTCTTATGGCAGAAAGTGAAGAGGAACTAAAGAGCCTCTTGATGAAAGTGAAAGAGGAGAGTGAAAAAGTTGGCTTAAAACTCAACATTCAAAAAACGAATATCATGGCATCTGGTCCCATCACTTCATGGCAAATAGATGGGAGAAACAATGCAAACAATGACAGACTTAATTTTCTTGGGCTCCAAAATCACTGTGGACAGTGACTGCAGCCATGAAATTAAAAGACACTTGTTCCTTGAAAGAAAAGCTATGACAAACCTAAGCAGCATAGCAAAGAGCAGAGACATCACTTTGCCCACAAAGGTCCACATAGTTAGTTCAGTTCAGTCGCTCAGTTGTGTCCGACTCTTTGTGATCCCATGAACCGCAGCACGCCAGGCCTCCCTGTCCATCACCAACTCCCAGAGTCCATCCAAACCCATGTCCATTGACCATAGAGTCAAACCTATGGTTTTTCCAGTAGTCATGTATGGATGTGAGAGTTGGACTATAAAGAAGGCTGAGCGCTGAAGAATTGATGCTTTTAAACTGTGGTGTTGAAGAAGACTCTTGAGAGTCCCTTAGACTTCAAAGAGAGCTAACCAGTCAATCCTAAAGGAAATCAATCCTGAATATTCATTGGAAAGACCGATGCTGAGGCTGAAACTCCAACAGTTTGGCCACCTGATGCAAAAAGCTGACTTACGGAGAAAGACTCTAATGCCAGAAAGATTGAGGACAGGAAGAGAAGGAGGCCACAGGGCATGAGATGGCTGGATGGCATCACTGACTCAATGGACATGAGTTTGAGCAACCTTTTGGGGGATAGTGAGGGACAGGGAAGCCTAGGGTGCTGCAGTCCAAGGGGTCACATAGAGTCAGACACAACTGAGCAATTGAACAACAAACAGACGAGGAAACTAAACTCAGAAGTCAAGCAAGAAGTCCAAAGCCACAGAGCTCAAAAATGACAGAGCCAGAATTTGAACTGAATTCTGGCTTCACCCCTGTATTCCTTTCACTACATCTTTATTAATAATTTCCCAATAATTCAACATATTATATCATATACACCCACTTTTATTTTAAATCAAGAGTTGGATGGTGAAAGAGGAGCAAGTAACTATTTTTTCGTTGGGAAAAATATAAAGAAAAAGCATTCAGGTAATTTTTCAAGCACAAACAAAACATCTACAGCAAAGCCTAAATTAGAAGCCAAGTATCAACAGATATACTCTTCAAGTTAAAAACACTTAATTTGTACCATTTGTACCCCAACTGACATAGAAAATACTATTTTCCTCTTTATTCAATTCACTCATAAGGCCCCTCAACAAACAGTAATCATATAGCCAGGGCTAATGGTCCCTCTCATGGGGATTGGATGAGGAACACAGGATCCAGCTTATTCTGTATCACTTTGCTTTCCTATGGAGAGATCATTCATCCACTACAAGTTTCTTTTCTTTCCCACGTCTACTTCCTACCATCACACACCACACAAATCACACATACATTCACACACTCATACAAATCTTCCTCATCTCTACTGGGTTAATTCTATCTCTGGATATTCTACTTCAAGAAATCTCTTCAGTCGGGCGACGGGCTCTCCGTCCTAGGACCATGGCCCAGTTTGTCTGTAACCTCGCGGAGAAGGCCCCGGCGCTAGTCAACGCTGCTGTGACTTACTCGAAGCCTCGATTGGCCACGTTTTGGTACTATGCTGAGGTTGAGCTGGTTCCTCCAACCCCTGCTGAGATCCCTACAGCAATTCAGAGCTTGAAAAAAATTATCAACAGTGCGAAAACCGGTAGCTTCAAACAGGTCACTGTTAAGGAAGCTCTACTGAATGGTTTGGTGGCCACTGAGGTGTGGATGTGATTTTATGTTGGCGAGATCATAGGCAAGCGAGGCATCATTGGCTATGATGTTTGAAGACCAATTTTTAACATGTGATTGATTATATTTGCTTTATTATTCAAGTGTTCTTGGACCATGTGTGAGCAGACTACTATTTGAATAAAATAAGACAATGTGTCAGAAAAAAAAAAAAGAAATCTCTTAAACATACATTTTCTGCAAGTCTTCTTTTTCTTCCTCTGCCAGGGTGATCTGTAAGTAAAAAATGACCCAGAATATTGTTGACAAGTGTTAAGAAGAATCTCGGTGAAGCACCTCTGTCACACAGAAGAAATCTCATGTTTTAAAGTCAAATTGCAAAGGATCAGAGATACAAGCTATTTCTACTTTTTAACTTTTAAGAAGCTTTTTATCAGTAATGTAACTGTATTGCTTTCTACTATATTTTTTATACAGAACTAAATATTTCAGTCATGACATGGTCTTACTGACTAGCCTAGTAACCTAATTTCTGTATTGACCCAGAGAATCAACTAATCAACCTACATTAACTTTCACCTTAAAATATTTTTTCAAAGTTGGGAATAACTAGATAGTAGCTGGATCTTACTTTCCAAAATAAAAACCAACTGACAACATGTAAAAAATTATGAATTTTGTGGACATGCAGCTATTGAAAGAAAAGTTGGTATATAAAAAATATAAATATATTTGTGAAAATGAGATGACAACTAGGGATGCCAAATCCCTCTTTCCTGATTAGCCTCTTTCTGCTTTGATATTCTACTTTCACTTAAAATATAACCTCTAAACCAAAATCATCACTTTTGCCCTTAAAGCAGCACACTGTCCAAAGTTCTCAATTCTGTTTCCTACTCCAGGTTTAAAGACTTAATGTCAATGATAACACTTCCTCTTTCCTGCCAGGTGGAAACTGGAGTGAGTGCTAAGGTACAGAGACCAATAAATTTTATGCCCTGTTCTTTTTTTATAAAATTTTAAAAATTATTTATTTTTGTCTTTGCTGGGTCTTCGATGCTGCGTGGGATCTTTCTCTAGTTGTGGAGAGTGGGGGCTACTCTTTAGTTGTGATGTGAAGGCATCTCATTGTAGAGCACAGGCTCTAGAGTGTGCAGGCTTCAGTACTTGTGGCACGTGGGCTCAGCAATTGAGGCTCAGTATAAAGCACATGCTCAACAGCTGTGGTGCGTGGGCTTAGATGCTCCACGACATGTGGGATCATCCCAGTCCAGGGAATGAATCTGTGTCTCCAGCAATGGCGGGTGGATTCTTTATCACTGAGCCATGGAGGAAGCCCTATTCTTATAGAACTTTAAAAATCTACACTAGAAAGCAGGGAAAGTAACATACAAATAAACACAATACAGATATGCTACCATGAAAACCACACAAGAGGGAAAAATCACGTGAGGTAGGGGATCAAAAAAGATTTTTATGAAGACAGCAGTTGACATATGCTTGGAAGATGAGTAGGACACTGAAACGACAGGAACTGCTACGCGCGAGAGAGCATCACACTGAGAATAAACCACATAAACAAAGATTTAGAGATGAATAAAGAGACTACAGATTAGATTTAGGAAACAGTAATAGAGGAGTTGGAATGTAGATCCATGTAAGGAAAAAGTAGGATCAAAAGTTGGAAAGGAAAGCCAGAGGCATGCTGGCAGATCATTAAGTGCCTTTTGTTCTATGGTAGATGAAGGGTCACTGAAGGTTTCTGGTCCAAACATATGCAGTGGCTAAAAGCCAGGATTCTGGAGCTTGATTCAAATCTCAGCTTTTCCACTTAGCAGCTGTGTGACCCTGGGCAAGTTACTTAATTTCTTTGTATCTCTGTGGGGCTAATAGCAGCACTTAGGGATGTTGTGAGGATTAAATTGGCTCACACATGTAAAAAGTGTCTAGAAAAGTAGCTGTCATAAAGCAAGTACTTATAAGTATTTGCAACTATTTAATATTACCATCCTACCCTTTAGAAGGATAAATTTAGTGGAGATGTATAGAAATGAACTGAAATGAATCTTCCCAAACACTTTACAGGTTCCTCAAGGATAAAATACTTTTTCATTCGCTTAAAAGAAATCCCTCAGAATATTTAGTACAGTTCCTTACAGACCACACATATCTTAGTAAGTATTTATTGTGAGACTGTCTGTAATAAAGTAAAACGGTGTAGGAAATATCTACGTGAAGAGTTAAGGAATAGTCGCAGTAAATCAAAGATTTACTAAAATGGATGGTTTTATAAGTGACATGGTCATAAATGAAATGGCCTTGGAGGTCTTTGCCTTACTTTGAACATGCCCTATTTTTGAAAAAAAATTTCTGTACTATAGCTGAAAGTAGACCCAATAATGTTCCAGGAAAAAAACTTACTGTGAATATACCAAAAATGGGGAGACCCAATGAAATTCCCCTCTCCCATTTTCTTACTTGACCCCACCAACTGTATTTTCTTTACTTTTTAAAATCTCTAATGATAGCAGTATACCGTCTCTGCTGAACAGATCTATATTAAAAGTCAACAGCTGCCTTTTTGCTCAATATACACAACAGCAAGTGTCAAAATACCAAATGTGACCTTTTATTTATAGCAAAGCTAGTAAAAAGAGACACACAAAAAGTGCAGTCTTTTCATCTCAATTAAAAAGGAAAAAAAAGCAATTCAAAGAACTGTCAGTTTGCTTCAAAACTGAAGTCATTAACTGAAATGTCACATAAGTAAACTATACATTCCGGTTTATACATACTCAGAAATACATGTAAGTATCATTGACAGCAACACCCAAATCTTTATGCTTCCCTGTCAACTCTAAAGCAATAAACCCCAAAGGACTATTTCATTCTACTTGCCCATGGCATATCCAGTAAGGATATTCAATTTAGCTGAGATTTACAGCTAATGAGAGAATACATAATAAATTTTAGAGAGGTATGTTATTGAAAAGTGATTCTGATCCAAATACTTAGTTTTAGGTACTTTGATTTTCAAGGATCCTTAGGTTCCCTCATTCTCTTATCTAACCTCTCTACTATTTCAACAATACGTTTGCTAAATATTGGGCTCCCCTGGTGGCTCAGACCGTACAGAATCTGCGTGCAGTGCCGAAGACCCAAGTTCGATCTCTGGGTCAGGAAGATCCCCTAGATCGAGTGGCTATATACTCCAGTGTTCTCGCCTGGAGAATTTCATGGACACAGAAGTTAGCGGACTACAGTCCATGGGGTCACAAAGAGTCAGACTCAACTGAGCAACTAACACTTTCACTTTTTCACCTTGATTTTCAAGGATCCTTTCCTTGATGCTCTTAGCTAACTGCTCTATTTCAACAATGTTGTGTTAGTTAGCTATTTCAACAATAGCTTTGCTAAATATTAGCTTTTCATCAGTCTACAGTGAATAAAGAATAAAATAATGCTACCACTATCTATAATCTATTGTTACCAAGCAGACCATGCTTTTGAAGTATCAACTTTATCAGCAGCTACTTGCTAGCTGGGCAAAGAATTCTAAAAAGTACACAGAAAAACATGTGTAACTTCAGAGCTTGACAATAAAACATTCTGACAATCAAAAAAATAATGAATGTTATGCTTATGTAAATAATCATAAATAAGTTGTAGATACGAAATTTACACCTATATATTATCACTGCTGTCACTGTACAACCTAATTTTTTGGGTTATTCAGAGGATATAAAACAAGGTCACTATGTAAACAATTATCCATTCACATTGCATGATTAAGCTATTTATAACTCAATAACAATAATTTCATGAACAGCAATACTTTATTACACGTGTAAATTTCCCCTGTAAGATTATGTAATATGGCCCACTGCTTAAGTATGCACTGAAATGGAGTATGGAAAAATTCATAAACTCACAGGTACATTGAAGATGGCTAATGACAACTAGAAGAAATTTTATTTCATAAACGAAAACTGAAGAATTTTCAGTTGTACTATTTGCCAGGTTTCTATCAAGAAACAACTATCTCATATACCTTAGACTTATTTTCAGCTTTTGAGGTGAGACTAATTGACTATACTCTAACTGAAAGCTTTACAGATCACTATAGTCCTTTAAAAATAATTTGGGAAATATATGATTTTCATAATTCACTGCAGACACTACTCTTTAATATATTTGTTGTTCAGTCACTCAGCAAACCAGTCAATTTTTAATATATAGGAGAACAGAAAGTTGGGGTCTGAACCTGTGCAGCAATTGGAAATTCGACAAGAGGTAGTAACCACATCTAACTGATATAATTTTGGTTAACAAAAAATTATCAACTACGACTTGTCTAAGATGAATTACATGGCTAGCAAATTGTGGGACTGGGATCTGACTACATGTTGATCTAACCCAAAACCCGTGCGCTCTTTCCACCATGGTAGGCTGTCTTTCAGTTGGAAAACCTCTTTATCTGTTTCAGAAACATAAACCCATGCATTCCTTGGTTTTGGTACTTACATAAACCCCATGAAGTTTACATCGCCGCTACAATTGACTTCACAGTCTCTTTCCTGGAAACCTCCCTTCCCCAAGCTGGATTTCAGAAATATTCACCACAGACACACTATTGCTTTAAATCTCTCTTTAGAACAAGGCAGGATATAGGAAAATAAATAAAACAGATAATACAAAAGGGAAACATTTTTAAATTAGGATGTTTTGACCTTTCATATAACAATGACTAACATTTGAGCATTTACTATATATTAGACCATGTGCTAATTCTTCATATGCTATATTTTATTTTCTCACAATCATCTTTTGAGATAAATATATTATTTGCAGTTTTATAGCTGAGAAATCAAATTACATGCCCCAAATCATAAAATTCATAAAAAAGGAATCAAAAAATCAAATCTAGATACGTCTGACTCAAATCTCATGGGACTATTTTACTACACTGCAACTCCAATACAAACTCAACATTTATGAGGAAAGGGGTTAAACAACAGAACTATTTTAAGTTTATACTAAGCTGAACAGTAGAGGACTGATGTACATTGCTCTTACTATGCCAGCTTTGAAAGGGGTCTGGCAGCCAAGTGAGGAAGAACTCAACAAGTCTCAATTCAGTTCAGTTCAGTTCAGCCCCTCAGTCATGTCTGACTCTTTGTGACCCCATGAATTGCAGCACGCCAGGCATTCCTGTCCATCACCAACTCCCGGAGTTTACCCAAAGTCATGTCCATCGAGTTGGTGATGCCATCCAGCCATCTCACCCTCGGTCGTCCCCTTCTCCTCCTGCCCCCAATCCTTCCCAGCATCAGGGTCTTTTCCAAAGTCAGCTCTTCGCGTGAGGTGGCCAAAGTATCGGAGTTTCAGCTTCAACACCAGTTCTGCCAGTGAACACCCAGGACTGATCTCCTCCAGGATGGACTGGTTGGATCTCCTTGCAGTCCAGGGGACTCTCAAGAGTCTTCTCCAACACCGCAGTTCAAAAGCATCAGTTCTTCGGCGCTCAGCTTTCTTCACCGCCCAACTCTCACATCCACACACGACCACTGGAGAAACCACAGCCTTGACAAGTCTGGTCAGTCTAATAAATGCAATGGCTGCCATCGCTCTGTAATCCTTTCTTCAGAACTTCCTTCCTCTTAAGATTTTTTCACTCTCTCATGACTTCTGTCTATGTTCTTGGTCCCAAATTCCCCTTCACCGAATCTTTTAGGTCAACTAGCTTATATCCTTCATCCTGAAGGGCCTACATCTCTGTTGATAATAGTAAAACAGGGGCTTTTTGGAACTAAGGTTGTAAAAAAAATAAATGCTTTGTTCAGGAAAACTCATCTCATATTGGAAAATCTGGACTATGCTGTGAATTTCACAGTATTATAAATTATTTCAAGCTTCAAGTTTGACCTGTGAATACTGTAAAAAGACTGGTCTTTGAATTTTTATTCAAAGTTCTTATTGGATATGCTGAAATAAATAATACTGATGATGTTACTTTTTAAAATACCAAGGAAAAAATTTTATACCACTTTACCATTATGAAGAAGTGGTATTCTTGGAAGGCAAAGAAACTGACTGGCCCCAATATCCATCAACTGATGAATGGATAAATAAATGGGGATACACCACACAGTTTGGCAGTAAGAGGAAATGAACTACTGATATTTGCTGTACATTGAAAACATTATGCTAGGTGAAATAAACCAATCACTAAAGACCACACATTGCATGATTCCCTTTATATGAAATGTCCAGAATAAGCAAATCTACAAAGACAGAAAGCAGTCTGCTTAAGACCCAGGACGTTAGGGGGTGAAGGGATCTGGGGTTTCTTTTTGCAGTACTGAGAATGTTCTAAAACTGACTGTGGCACAACTTTATGGTTATGCTAACTACTTCACTGTTCACTTTAAATAGGTGCATCTTACGGTTAATGGAATTATATATCAAAAAAGCTGTTTTAAAAAAGAAATTTACTGGAAAAAGACTCAAAAGGCCACTGAAGAAGTTTTGTTAATGCTTTTAAAGTTAAAGAAGGGTGCAATCTCAAGATTTTTGTTTTCTGAGGTAAGCCAGTTCTGTCCTTCTCTACAAGTCATGTCCAAAATGATTAACACAACAAAGTTCTAGACAGTTTAGTTTAACAAATGATGTTACAAAGCTCCTTCACACCAAACCAACTCTGATTACTGAAGTCACAATTCAGGAAAAGGGCTTATCATCTAATAACTTTCTACTATTTAATAAACAGATGTGCTTTGGAAGCTTGTAATTTTAATGTTTTAAACCAAAGGCCTACCAACTTGTAGGCTAGGATCTACCTAAAGATCTTGAACTCTTATGTGACAGATGTCAAGCCCACAGTGTCCTATCTGAGGTTTACCAGGATTTTCTGTGGAGAGAGTAGTGGGTAACAGAATGGGAAATGAAACCCCTCTGTGTCTTTTTCAATCATCTGCCAGTCTTCGTACTTGAGAAAAAAGAAAATTCTTCCTTGCAAAAGGCTAGCCATCTCCTAGGTTTCAATTAGCTAAGGCTTTCTTCCCATTTCTGATGTTTTTATCCATGAGGGGTGGGGTGGAGATATGGTGTTAAGAATATCTAAGTTTATTTATGTCCTTTCACTCAGTCTTTCTCAGGTCAGGAGGAATGATTTCATTTGACTGGCAGTGTAGGATAAAAAACTGGGTATAAGTGGTCCAACTTTTTGCCCTTGGGAGCAAGTTGCCTAAAGGGAGTACTCACCTCTTTCATTCTTTCCCACTGGAAGTCCTACAGAGCAAGTCCCCCAATCCTGCCTGGGATTGGATAATTAAGTCTGCTCAATTTTGAGGCCCAGTAAGAGGAAGTTGGAGAAGGGAAAGGCTACCCACTCCAGTATTCTGGCCTAGAGAATTGCAGGGACAGTCCATGGGGTCGCAAAGAGTCGGACACGACTGAGCGACTTTCACTTTCAAGAGGAAGTTACTTGTCCAAGGATATAAGTCACATTCTCCAATATCCTCTTTATCAATATTAAATAATATTTTGGCTCCTAATTATCTTATTTTTTTCTCAATTAGTTCACAATATAAATAAGGAAGAGGATGTGAATGAGACTCCTTAAAAACTCTCACATCCAATCTAATTTTAATAAGGACAAGAGTGAAGATATTTTCAGAAATAAATACACTATGACAGACTATAATCTGAATAAGAGAACCAATTCTAGAGAGAAAAATTTTGCTTAGATATAAGGAAGAGGTTCAAGTTCCTTCATGTGCTAGAAGACTCCTGGGAAATACTTGGAAATCTTCATAAAGAACCCTAGGTAAATATATCTAGGATGATATAGGATGGTAATAATCCTCAATGGTTGGGCTTCCCCAGTGACTCAGCAGTAAAAAATCTTCCTACAATGCAGGAAACACAGGGTTGATCACTGGGTCAGGAAGATCCCCTGGAGGAGGGCATGGCAACCCACTCCAGTATGCTTGCTTGGAGAATCCCATGGACAGAGGGGCCTGGCAGGCTACAGTCCATGGTTACAAAGAGTCGGTCATGACTGAAGCAACTGAGCACACACAATCCTAAATGGTCACTGAAATCCATGCCATAAACGGATGATGCCTAGAGTAAAAGGATCTCTAGATCACTTATATTTATCAGAAGGAGCTTTGTTTGTTGATCTTGTTAAAAAGTTTTTTCTTCACTAAAAATTTGTCTCTTGAGGGATGAGAAAACAGTAAGTGTGAGGTTAAGGTATTTGTACAAAGTGCAGGACATCCCTTTAATACTGAAACCCAAATATCCTTTACCTCTTCTGTATTCTGGCAAAAATTTTAGCCACTGATGTGTGCACAAATTCCTACATAGGTAATACTTTGGTGAAGAGTGCTCTTGAAGGGAGACTTTGCAACCCTGAAACTCAAATCTCATGTGCAAAGCACTGACTTATGGGGGAAAATGTAGAAATGACTATTTAACATTGGCCAAATATAAGAACCCTAGGGAATCAAATCAAGTCATAGATGTCAAAGTGCTTCAAAAACTATAAAGCACATAAAATATTGTCTTGATACTGAGTTCCAGTAACCAGTAGAAATTTGACCCTAGCAAAGCAGAATTAATGTAATTCTGCCATTATATTTACCTATCATTTAATACTTTTTATTACATTAATAGAAACTTCTAAGGGTCCTTACTAAAGTATCCCCCTATGTATATTCCCCATACAAATGGACATCTACTTCTGTTACACTGTATCTTTAGAGTTCGCCGGTGGTCCAGTGGTTAGGACTAGGGGCTTTCACTGCCATGGGCCCAGGTTCAATCTCTGGTTGGGGAACTAAGGTCCTGTGAGCCACTTGGCTTTTGGGTAGCAGTCATCATATCTTTAAAAGTTTGTGCATAATCCACAAGCTATTAGAACAAATTCAGGAAATGCTATCACACACAGATGAAAATGAAAGGAATACAGTTTCTCTGTATTTGGGCCAATACTATAAAAACAAATACTTCCAAATAGGAAAAGGAGTATGTCAAGGCTGTATACTGTCACCTGCTTATTTATACGCCGAGTACGTCATGAGAAACGCTGGACTGGAAGAAGCACAAGCTGGAATCAAGATTGCTGGGAGAAATATCAATAACCTCAGATGTGCAGATAACACCACCGTTATGGCAGAAAGTAAAGAAGAACTAAAAAGCCTCTTGATGAAAGTGAAAGAGGAGAGTGAAAAAGTTGGCTTAAAGCTCAACATTCAGAAAACTAAGATCATGGCATCTGGTCCCATCACTTCATGGGAAATAGATGGGGAAACAGTGGAAACAGTGTCAGACTTTATTTTCTTAGACTCCAAAATCACTGCAGATGGTGACTGCAGTCTTAAAATTAAAAGACGTTTACTTCTTGGAAGGAAAGTTATGACCAACCTAGACAGCATATTAAAAAGCAAAGACATTACTTTGTCACCAAAGGTCTGTCTAATCAAGGCTATGGTTTTTCCAGTAGTCATGTATGGATGTGAGAGTTGAAGTATAAAGAAAGCTGAGTACCAAAGAATTGATGCTTTTGAACTGTGGTGTTGGAGAAGACTCTTGAGAGTCCCTTGGACTGCAAGGAGATCCAACCAGTCCATCCTAAAGGAGATCAGTCCTGGGTGTTCACTGGCAGAACTGGTGTTGAAGCTGAAACTCCAATACTTTGGCCACCTCATGCGAAGAGCTGACTCATTGGAAAAGACCCTGATGCTGGGAAGGATTGGGGGCAGGAGGAGAAGGGGACGACAGAGGATGAGATGGCTGGATGGCATCACCAACTCGATGGACATGGGTTTGGGTGGACTCCAGGAGTTGGTGATGGACAGGGAGGCCTGGCGTGCTGAGCTTCATGGAGTCGCAAAGAGTCAGATACGACTGAGCGACTAAACTGATACTGACACTGATTTTACTCAGCTTTTTGTTTTGGGATATCTCATGTCCTTTTGTGGTAGTTCAAGTAGAAGCTGAGGAGTACAGAGACTAGAAGTTGGAAATGAGAGACTAAAAGAGGAGAAAGAGGGATGGAGGAGTCCACAGCCAAGAGGGAAGACAAATTTATTTGACTTGCGCTAAGCCTTGATGTTTCCTCACTTCCAAGCATCTAAAAAAGAAATTGTGTCAGTTCTCAGTAATAAGTTCCGAGCTTCAGTTTCAAAACTGGTATTCTGACACCTGTTATAAGCTTGAACAGTAATACAACAATATCTAACTTTTACTGAGCACTTACTATGCATCAGGCACTGTTTTAAATGTTTTACATGGATTAACTCAATCATTACAATAACTCACTGAGATGTTATCTCTATTTTACAGAAGGGGAACTTTATAGAGAAAGGCCAGGCAAGTTAACCAAAGTAACAGAGCTACTAAGTGGTAAAGTTTGGATTTGAATCCTAAACTTTCCCTTACTAGTTTACTGCAGTGATTTTCAAACTACATTCTGAGGAACCTTTCAGCTCAGGAGCTCTATTTTCAAAATATACTTTGTTCATTCAAAAAGCTGCAGTAAAAACATCACAATCAAGACTTTTGTATGATGTATAATGTACCAAAGAGAATCAATAACATATTAACTTTTTGCTGCCAGGTTAAAGTCACTTTTTTGCAGATCTTAGCATAAAGCCAGTCCTGCCACCTCTGAAATCTTAACTGAACTTCCTGTAAGTGTTTCATTGATTTGGAAAGTGTAACTCTGCACTATTTTTTTTTTGTTTAACTCAAGACTAGATCTGTCTGTTCAGGTAAAAAGTACAGTGAGCATATAAGCTCAAACACTAGGCAAGATTCAGGTACATCTTACCACAATGCAAAGGCACAAGAGTGATCAAAGAAACATACTACTTCATTCATTTTAAGTTTTGGGGAGCTCATTGTCTGACATATTTAACCTTAAGAAATACAGGTTAGGGAATTCCCTGGTGGTCCAGTGGTTAGGGCTCCATGCTCTCATTGTCAAGGGCCCTGGTTTAGTCTCTGACTGGGAAACTAAAATCCCACAAGACACAGCCAGAAAAAGAAAAAAAAGAAAAATGAAAAAAAGAAAGAAATACCAGGTAGATATGATTTTGAAAAAAATCTCCAGTGTTCTTACTATCTCTTTTTATTCCTCTTGCTAAACACAGAATATTTAACTGAAAGTTATCTTGAGATGGCAACGGAAACTGTTAGAAAAAAAAAAAATCACCTCCTCCACCCCCACTTCAACCATACATCACCAGTCACAGTCTGGACCTTGTGCCCCTAATCCCCTGCCCTTCCACTCTGCTGTATCAATAATTCTCAATGAAGTCTTCAACTCTATGGCTCTAAGTCAACTATTCCCCTGACCAAATGCCATCTGGTATTCAATGCCTAAAATTTATATAACAGCTTTCTTTTTCACTTTAACTCTTTATCCAGCTGAGATTTAATGAGCTCTCATTACAATATTTTGACCAATGCCCTAAACACTTTTGCTCCTCTGTCATTTTGTTGCATGTATCTGGCAAACCACAACTCTGAATGAAGCTATTGGCTTTCCTTATACACTGGGGCCAGAGTAGCTGAGCACCACCAGAGGGTCAACAAAGCATAGATTGGTTATCACACTTTATGTTCATGAACACTGACTTCAATGAAGTTTCCACGCTGCTAGATAATCCTATTGTCTCCAGCTGTCTCTCGCAACTATTATTTCAAACATTTTCTACTTCTTTCAAACCTTGGACTTCTGTCCCTCCCATCTCCAAGGCAACTCACAGCTGATGACTTTGCCTAATTTGAAGGAGTTGTATTCATCTTATTCTTGTTTTCTTTCAAATATAATCGAGTATAACATCTTCTCAGGAATGTTACGAGATTACTTATCTCTCTCTCCTCCCTTTCTAAGCTGTTTCCTTCCCCTGGACATTCAGTCTATTTTATATACTGGGATTCCACTTGAAACTTCTTCACAAAAGGAGACACTACACACATATTCAGATTAAAAACAAGAAGTCAGGAACTGGATGTCACACATACAACTTGTAACACTGACATTATCAACATTTTCAGAAACAAAGCCCGAAGTTTCACCAAATTTGAAATCATTCTGATATTTTCTTTATATGCTTTAGTTTTTAAAAAAGATATAATTAACATATAAGATTGTGTATGTTTAAGGTGCACAACGTGTGTATTTGATACACTTATAAATTGCAACATTACCATTGTAGCAATAGCTAACACTGCTACAGGGTCACATAATAATCATATATATTTTACAATTAAGAGCTCTGCTATGACTATACAGGCAAGAGAAGGAGCAGAAATTTTTAGAGTGTTATTTTAATAACCAGTAAATCTGACAGCATGATTTTGTTACTAGGTCTAATGGGGGAGAGAAAGGAGGAGGAAGCAACAAATGTCCCAGCCACAGCTTTTTTTAAGAGCTAAAAATACTGCAGGATAAATACAGAACCATAAGCAATACTTAAGAAGCAAGTCTGACAGCACAGTGATACATTCTTACAACAAAATATTCATGGAGGGAGTCTGATAGTCCCAACTCTCATCATTCCTTTCACCTGCACTAAACAAGCAGTTAGAAAAGAAGTTTATTCCTTTACTTCCATCAGCTCTCCTGGCAGCTGTTACATTAATTACAGTTTTCCTCTTACAGGTCTGGGTGTGTGAGTGAGTGAACGTGTGTGTATGTGTGTGTGTGTGGGGGGGGGTGTAGTTGGTGGCCAAAGCCAGGAAAAATCCTGCAAGGGCATTCACCTGGGATACCCTTCACAAAGATGCCTACCTCTTTCCTGAGGGCACCATCTCATCGCTGCTGCCCACAGTTCGGTGGTGTTACAGCAGGCACTGTTTGCTACTGGGCTGCCTACAACTCTAATGTGTTACTTAATTTTGTAACTACTAATAGGATCTCGAAAGCGTTTTGTGATGCGCTGGAATGAAAGATGCTCCATAAAATGAAGTTTATTATTAGGATTATTACAGCTCCAGGGTCTAAAATAAAGCAAAATTATAACCGTATAGGCTTCAAAGGGAAAATCGGAAGCCACATGCATCTCAAACACTGCCAAGTGGGCAGGGGCTGGGCAGGGGCGCGGGTCTGAGGCTCTCATCCGGCGCCCCCACCGCCAGCAGCTCTCGCGGCACCATTAACCCGGTCCTGCCCGGACCTCTATCCCGGACGCCGCTTCTTAGGGTGCGGGACGGGGGTCAGCGGTCGGCCCCGACTCCTTTCGGCCCCTCGTCGCCCGTCAGCTCAAAGGGGCCTCTCACACCCCGACAGGCTGCCTCGCTCCGGGCCCCAGTCTCACCGCCTGGCTTCTAATTCCTTCACAGGCGCCTCAGTTTCCTCCACATCGGTTTCCTCCTGTCTCCCACCTTGACTTTTTTTTTTTTAATCCAGGACGACGCTCGATCCTCCCTCCGCTGTCCCTCAGGTTGGCGGCTGCCTCCCTTCACCCCCTCTCCCGGTGCAGGACCACAGCCCGGTCCAGATCTCCTCGCCCCTCGGCCACTTCGCACTCAGCCCGCGGTGCCGCTCCGCTCCGTCCGGGGGTCCGGCTCGCGACCCGCGGGTCCCCTTCGCCAGCCCCTCGGCCAGGCAGCCAGGGTCGCCCCACCGCCCCCTTCTCAGGCTGGCCGCCGCCGCGCATCCTCCAGCCCCGGCTTCTCCCGAGCCGGGTCTCCCCTCCCCTCCCTTCGCCCGCAGCCAATCCCCCGGCCGGCCCCGCGCGCCTGCCGCTCGCTCACCCGCGGACTCCCCGGTGTTGATCCAGTCCGGGTTGGCGATGCTGGCGATGGCGAAGATATCGGCGGCCAGAAAGAGACATCCTGAGATGATGGTCAGTTTATCCATCTCCCCGCCCCGCTCCCCCCACCCCCCGAGCCCCGGGCAGGCCGCGGCCTCACGCCTCCCGCCCCATGGGCCGCCGCCGGGGCCAGAAGACCCCACGCCGCCGCCTCGCGCCCCCTCGGCCCCCGCGCGCCGCTCGCGCCCTCCGCGCGCCCGGGACTCGCAGCCGCGGCGCGGCCCGCACAGCCGGAACCGCCGCCCGCCCCGGAACTGCTCCGCCCGCCCGCCCCTCACCCGGAAGCGAAGCCGAGGCGCTGGCGGGGCCGGCTCCGGCCCTCGGCCCCCGGCGACCCCGTTCCGTCCTCCCGCTCCAGCCCAGGCCCGCAGCCCCAGGCCGTCCTCCCGCCCGCCTCGGGCCTTGCTCCGCCCGGCTTCGCCTCGGCCGCCCGCCTCGCTGCCCCGGACTGGGCAGGAGCCGCTTTTCTTCCAGCGGGAGGCGGCCTCGAGACCGCCGAGGGATGCCGATGACAAGCTCTTGGCACCTTGTGTTACCGTTGCTTCGGCCGAATTCGTCAGCCCGGGACTGCCCCATTTAGGAAATGATTGTGGACTCCTGCTTGCAGCAGGCACTGGAGGTGCCGGAGTGGACAGGAGAAACAAGTCTCCTGCTCTCAGAACAGAAACTTTGTTAAAAACGGATCTTTAATGCTAGGTGTTAATCTGTTAATTAAATTGGGGGCCGGCCTGATGAGAGGTTTAGGGGGCGGCGGTTTGATGATACTTAGGATGACCAGGGAAGGTTTCACTGAGAACGCCACGTTCATGAAAACCTCATGCGTGAAGATCTGGACTAGACTGTTCCAGACAGAGAGAAAAGGAAGTGCAAAGAAAGTTAGGGAAGCGGGCAAGGAAGAGGTTGGGCTGTTCAAGGAACTGCAGAACGGCCCGTGTGGCTGGAGAAAAAGATAGGCAGAGATCAAATGTAGGGCTTCAGGAGCCGTGATAAAGAGTTTGGATTTTGTTCTAAATGCACCAGGAAAGCACTGGAGGGTTTAAAGCAGGAGAGTGACAGATCTTATTCAATCTGTAAAAAGAGTGTGGATTGTAAGTGGGGAGGGGCAAGAACAAAAGCGGGGATACCAGTTAAGCACAGTAGTCCAGGAGAGAGACAAATGTAGCTTTAGCTAGAATAAGAGTAGTGAAGATGGGGGACAATGGGCAGATAGGGATGTTTTTTAGGCAGAGGAAAGGACGCGCTGATAAATGAGGGGAGTTGAAAGAAAGAGAGGATTCAGGGAATGACTTCTAAATTTTTGGCCTGAGTAACTGGGTGTTTGATGATACTATTTACTGAGGTGGGATGTGGGGAGGGGCTTAAGTTGGATGGAGAAACAGAAAAAGAGAGGGTTGGCAAAATTTGTTAGCGACACATATGGTCTACCACATACGATTTTGCTATCTAGTGGAGGTTTCCTTTTCTTCCATGACTCATGTGCTAAATCACTATTAACCCTGACGTTGAGTCCAGCTCTTCCCCCCCCCCCCCATAGTTCTCCATTCAGCGAACAGGAACTGAGATGCTTATTTTCTCCATAAGGGCCACCTAGGTCATCTTTAGAAAGACCTAGAAGAGTGATATCTGGCTCTATTTTTGGAATGCCTACATGTCCACAGAACTCAGCAGGTTTCAAATTCCACCAGTCTAACAGCCTTGCAGAAATGCACAGAGTTATCAGTATCACCACATAGATTGGGTAAGGAAGTTCAATTGCTAGCCTATAGACTTTCCTGTCCAAACATTGGTCTCTTATGGGGGGGAGGGGAGGGGTTTTATTGTTATTATTAAATCATATATTTTTCCTCTGCCACAGAAATTGACATAAGCTGATTTATATGTTCCAGGAATTTAGACATAATGCATATCACATTACTGCAGGAATTTTTCACTGTTTGTTGTTGTTTAAACACTGGAGAGCTTTGGCGGAGTCATTTTCTTGGCTTCTTTCTGGTGTTTCTGCTGCCAAGTAATAGAAGAAACTCCAACTGTACAGTTCTGAATTCTCAAACAGTGCCCACGTATGTTCACCATTGGGCCAGTTGAGAATCTTAGGGTGAAATGTTGGAACACTTGCCTGTTCTGACTCCAACTAAGTGGAATTATGACTTGATTCTTGTGTTTAAAAAATAAAAGTATAAATGCCTCCTTCTACCCAGGCATCCCTTCCTGTCACTCCTACCTTTGCCCTTCCATGAGAGGTCTGAATCTAATACTAAACCACAAAAACAACTATTACAAAGTTAAAAGAATTTAAAACTTTTTTCTACCAGATTAATAGCTGCACATCACTACAGACAACAGCCACCTATCCCATTCCTTACCAGTCAGGATGTGGGACGAGAGGGCTGGGCAGGGACCAAATTCTCTGTTTACGGATTTCCTGTTAGTCCCAATAATTTGGGGCTGGTTTTAACCCCCAGTTTCATTCTTGCTTGCCAGTGTAGTGTTTCAGAGTCCCAAGACTCTCAGGACAAGACAAATCAGTCTGTTTTCTATATCTCAGTCTAGATTTCAGTAGAGGCAAACCCTAGGGGTTAGGGAGACATGGTAGAATGGAGTGAAAATGAATACAGAACCATATTTCAGCCCCACCCATGCTACTAACTTGAACTTGGGAAAGTTACGTCACCTCTGGGCCTCTTTCCTCTATCTGACCAATAGACTCCCAGAGTCAGGCCCTCGGTTTCAGTGATAGAACCTCCTCATCTGCACAGGTGAGACCTCTGTGCAGAGCAGCTAGAACTTTTGTATCCAGAGAGAAGATAAGCCACAAGGCTCCAAAAGGCAGAAGGTCCGTAAGGACCCAGGAAAACAGAAGGTCCCCAGGAGGGAGCTCTGCTAGCAGCCCGAAGTCACAGTCATCCTGTGGTTTTTAAAGGGCTCTGGACATAGCATGATGTCATGATGGATGTTAGACCTCAGCCCAGCAGAGGCTGAATCCAGAGGGAGCTCAGGGAAAGCTGTGGAGGGGACTGTGCAATCACTCTTCTTTTTAAGGAGGATCCTTGGCCTGACAGGGTCAAGAACACACTGCCTCCCTGGGGATCCGGTTTACCATGCAGGCTAAGGATGTGGTGAATGCACCATACATGTTCACCTGGGGTTTCTGGAATTAGATGAAATGAAAGAGCTAAACCCAGAGGCTAGTAACTTGTGCCAGGGCTCACATATCATTTAGTCTCTTGGATTGGGTTCTGTTGAAGCTGACTTAGAGACAGATTATTGATTACAGTGCAAGAAGTTTATTAGGGAGTGCTGTTAGGATCAACTCCTATGGAGGAAGGGAAGGAAGCAGGACTGGGCAGAGGAAGCAGTTTGACATGGTGCAGTCACAGGAGGCTTTGGCGAGCCCACAGGGAGCTCTGAACTGGTGATGGCTGTTCTGAGCTGTTCTGAGCTGGGGTAAAAGGGCCAACGAAGCCTTGATATCTCTGCGTGGACCAGTCATTGGGTGCTAGTCGTGGGGCATGACCTCGGGTAATGGGGCTCTTCAGCCAAAGATAATTCCTTGAGAGGGCTGACAGCTGAGAGCTGTCAACCTACAACCTCCCCAGTAGCTGGGGCATCGGTCCTCCAGTCCTGAAGGGGGACTAGGTAGGACAGAGCAGCATTTGCAACAGTGCACCCGTTGTGCTGCACAGACCCACTTGCTTCTTTTTAGTTCTGAGAGCAGCACCTTCAGGGACCCAGTGGAGTCTTCTCCTGTGGGAAACTTACAAGAGGAAGGTTAATGGGACAAAATAGAACTCTTGCTGCTGCTGCTGCTGTAGCTCACCTTAATGTATAACTGACATACTCATCATTTCCTGCTTCTCCTTTCCATCCTAGATTCCTCTCACCCTCAGCACCTCTAGGTGGCTTACATGGTGGCATGGCCCAGACCTCCATCCCCAAGGGTGTTGAGCCTCTGGTTGCCATGTACCTCTCAGGCTGTGGCTGCTGTATTTGTCTATTTAAAATAGGGCAAAGGAGAACTGAGGCACCCAGGTAGATGATGTGGGTGCCAAGCCATTTTACTACCGGTGAAAAACTGAACAATCTTAGCACTTCCCTGTGCCCAAGTCTATGTATCTCTGTGGGGGATGGGGTCCTCATTATTACCCGGGCAGCAGGTCCAACTCCAGAATCCCGTCTTAGCATTTACTCATTCGTGCTGTCCCTGGCACAAGCTGTTACAGGTTGGGTTCTCTGGGAATACTCTGAGTTGCAGGGCATTTACTGGGGCGTACTCTCCATCAGTGGACAGAGAGAAGGAAGCAAGGCCTGGCAGAGGGAGAAGTCTGGTTGCCGAGCAGCGATAGGAGGACCTCAGCTGGTCCCTTAGGGAGCTCTGAAGCTGAGGTGGCCCTTTACAGTGTTCAAGTTGGGCTGAGGGAGCCAGGTTTTTTTTACCCTGCATCGATCGGTCACTGGATGCTAGCTTCCCTGGGTAGGTGTGATTTCGGGCAAGGGCTCTCTTCAGCTAGTGGCAGGTTTGACGTGGAAGAGAAGGAATAGATCCTCTAGTCCTGAAGGGGGATCTGGGCAGCACAGCATAGCATCCACAACAGTTGGTACCTTTCAGTTCCACCAGTCAGTGTGATCTTGGCATTTACTATGAAGAGTTTTCAGTCTGGGATGGAGGGAGGGTCCAGGAACCCTGTGTGCCAGGTCCCTCACAGGACCTTGAAGGCTGGTGTACTTGATTCCTACAAATGCTCACCATTCTCTAACTGATAGGAAAATGGAGGGGAAGGATGCATTTTATGATAGAATTAATTTAGTGTCTGGACAGAAGCCTCACCAGACTGAAGGAGGAATCAGGCAATCTATCACAAGGAGCTACCTGCAGGAGATGCCTTGAGGCTGAGAGTAACAGGGAACAGGATGGCATTTCCTTCTGAATCAGCCACCTGAGCACAAAATTTATCCAACAAGAAGTCTGCCCCTGGTTAACTGTGTAAAGCCACAGAAGCAGCTGAATAAGGTGGGACCTCCCAGTTTACCATGGAAGTCTTTGGACAGTGCTACACCCCATAGGTGCTTGATTATTGTTTGTTGAAGGCATGAACACAAGAGACTTTGCCTTTTGGTTTTATCAGAGTCTGGATGACAGTGTGTGCGTGCGTGTTAAGTCGCTTGAGTTGTGTCTGACTCTGCAACCCTGTGACTGTAACTCACCAGGCTTCTCTGTCCATGGGATTCTCCAGGCAAGGATGCTGGAGTGGGTTACAAGGGATCTTCCCAACCCAGGGATCGAACTCTTGTCTCCAGCATCTACCTGCATTGGCAGGAGAGTTCTTTACCATTAGTGCCACATGGAAAGCCCAGGGATGACAGTAGTGCTGCATTATTATATTGTTTTCTATTTCTTATAGAATTTATTTTTGACAATTTATACTTTCCTACAATTGTTCACTTCATCTGTTTTTTAAATCTTAAGTTCCAGGAGGATAGAGCCTATATTTGTTTTTTTTTTTTTTTTTGTCTACTGTTACGTCCTTTGCATCAGCAAAAACCATGTAGCAGGCTTCCAGTAAATATTTGTTGTGTGAGTGAATGTGTGTGTGTGTGAAATGGATTATTTTGGAAAAAAGGAAGAATTAATTCCTCTCCTAATCATGACTCATATTTTCAGGCCACCCTTGGCCTTTTCTCATTCAAAACATTCATGAATGAAGTGCAGTTCCAAAGCAGTTGGCGCTGTGATATAACAGTGTTTGAAAATACCATTATTGGGAGCTCAGCAGGACATCTGTGCTCATCTATGAACTAGTCATGATATTCTGCAGACCATTCACATCTTTGAGGCCCCCTCCTCGAGGTTTCCTCCCCACTCTCCATTTCAGTAGTTTCCCAAGAATGGGTGATGAACCCACTGTGAGCCAGACATTGTGTCAGTCCCGCAGTTTTTTTCTGCACCAAAGTGCTCACATACTGCGCTTTCCAGAGTCTACTGAACATTGTAGTGACCGCTCTGCCGCGCAACGTCTAGGAGGCGGCGTCGCAGCGCCCCCTGGGGGCCAGCTCGAGATCTCCTCGCCACCGGCGATCAATCCGCAGTGCGCCGGCTCCTGGTTCGAAACAGTTGGGAGATGGACTGACTCCAGCTTCCGCTCAGGGAGGCCCTCCTGAGCGGCCTGGCCTCCCAGGGCCATGAAGAAGTCCATCCAGAAAAACGTTAAAGGTAACTGGGTATGTTCTGGAGACCAAGACCCCTTCACTTTTCCTCGTCTGTAAAATGGGACATCACACTCTTGGCTTCTGAGATAGCATCTCACCATCCTTTATTAACCAAACTACAATTCACATACAGGAAGAGCTCCCCTCCTTTTTTTTTTTTAGTGTACAGCTCTACGAATTTTGATAATCATATATCCGCATTTAATCCCCTATAATCAGGACGTGGCAGTTCCGCAACCCCTGAAGTTACCCTGTGATGCCCATTTACTGCCAACCCCTTTTCCACCCCAGCTCCCAACATTTCTGATCTGTTTTCTATAGTTTTGCCCTTTCTACTGAAAATGTCACAAAAATGGAAGCACACAGTATGGAGTCTTTTGAATCTGGCTTCTTTCACTTAACCCTGCTGTCTTTTGTGACTGGGCTTCATAGATTATATCAGGAGCATGTTTAATTTGCAAGCTGAGGTTGGAACTCAGACCCTGTCTATGATGCCAGTTCTCTGTTTGCTCAGGAGCCATAGACTTGAGGAGGGAATGACCTGTTCCAAATTGCTCCTGTAATCCTGAAAAGTCTCAGAGATGGTGCCTTCTTTATACTAGGAGTCTTGCTTGGAGAATCGCCACGGACAGAGGAGCCTGGCGGGCTATAGTCCACAGGGTTGCAAAGAGTCAGGCATGACTGAACAACTAAGCACACACACTTAATTTTCCAGTCAGAGAGCATCTGTGGTTGTGGGGAGGGTGAGGTTGGAGACAGGCAAGGACACTTGCTTGAAGTTCAAAGGACTGTGAAACCCCTGGAGATGTGGGAAGCCCCTCCCCCAACCGTGGGGAGGACTCCTGGACTGGCTCTCCCCACCTCCAAACACTACAATCACATGGATTTGGCAAAGGTTTGGCAAGCAGCAGTTTGTCACTTCTCCTGAAGGAAACGTGTTGGGTGTGTGAAATGCTGGATGAGTGTACTGGAAACAGGTTTCCCCGGAAGCTTCCTGTGAACCGAAAATGAATCTCAGAAGCTTCCTCTTGGAAAAACAATTTGTTGTTCTAAATCACTCCTTAGTTTTTGAAACTTTTCTCGTGAGACTTAGTTCTGTATAAAACATATTTCAATTCCTCACTACCCATTTTCCTGGATTTTCCTCCCAAATGCTTCTTTTCTACTGTCCATTTCCACTGACATCGTCATGACATGCCTGGGTGAATGCAGTAACACTTTCTCTCTTCCAGTCTGGACCCCACAGTCCATATAGCAGCCTGAGGTGTTCGTTTCTTTCTTTGAATGCAGTTCTTAGCTTGTCCTGCCAAGTTCGCCTCTAAGCTTTTCCAGTGAGGTAAAACAGCTGAGCAGCCTGTCTGCGACGGCTTTGCTCCTCCTGTCTGCCCCCTACTGGTCTCCTTTTATGTTCTTTCCTGTCTCAGAATCTTATTTGTTCCCTTCCACCCTGCTTTGCTTAAAGCTCTCATATTGGGCCTTTCGACCTCAATTCAAATTTTACCTCCTCTGTGAAGCCTTGACCCGTCTTCCCCACAGAAGACTTAACCTGTTGGTCACCCCCAGAGCTCTCTGTATTTTTCCTTCATAGCATGTGTTACAGTTTGTTGTTCAACGTATGTTTACACAGCTCATTGACATTTGTCTCCTCCCCTAGGCTGGAAGATTCATGAGGGCAAGAAACACTTCAGTTTCCTAGCACACTGCCTGTATCAATAAATATTTGTTAAGTGATGGATAATAATAACTAACTTTAATTAAACATTCACAGTGTGCTAGGCACTGTGCAAAAGCCCTTTAACTGTCTCCTTTAAGTCTTATAACAACCCTCTGAATGGGTATTTTTATTATCCTCACTTTACTGATGAGGAAACTAAGGAAGAGAGAGGTTAAGTAACTGCCCTAAGATTCTGGCGTAAGAACCCCAGTTATTACTGTCATGCTGATATCTAGCAGAAAGACTAAAACAAATCTCTCCATTTTTAGGAAAACAAGCCAGCCTCAAGGTCAAGCCATCTGTACATGACTTGAGCAAAACTCATCAGACCAAACTCACTGTGGGTAGTCTGGGATTAGGCCTGATTATCATCCAGCATGGGCCCTACCTTCAGATCACCCATCTCATTACGAAGGGAGCTGCAGCCAGGGATGGAACGCTCCAGCCAGGTGACTGTGGTTCCCCCAGGCCTCCCAACCCCTCTGCTTCTGCCTCCCTTTCATCTGCCTTCAGGGAGACTCAGGTTATTAGGTTCCAGTGTAACAGTGATGATGGTGCCGTTGTTTGAGAGCTTTCAGTGGGCAAGCCAGCTGCTACTGCTTGTATAACCCTCCCTGTATTTGTTCGTTGAATCCTTTTACTTATTTATTTTTGGCTGCACTGTTCCTGCTGCCGTGCGGGCTTTTCTGTAGTTGTGGTGAGCAGGGGCTACTCTCTTGTTGCAGTGCTTGAGTTTCCCACTGGTAGTGGCTTCTCTTGTTGTGAAGCATGGGCTCTAGGGCGCACGTGCCAGCCGTGGCTCCAGGGCCCTAGGGCACAGGTTCAGTAGCTGTGGCACACGAACTGAGTTGCTTCACCGCGCAGGGAATCCTCGCAGCTCAGGAATTGAACCCATGACTCCTGCTTTGGTAGGCGGATTCTTTACCACTGAGCCATCAGGGAAGCCCTATTTATTGAATTCTTATAATAACCGTTTAGGTAGGAACTATGATTATCATCCACCTTTTACAGATGAGGAAAATAAGGCTCAGTGAGACTGAGTGCCTTCTCCGGGTTCACCCCCAGCTAGAAGGGATTCATAGACAGGAATAGTGTCACTCCAGCATTTATGGGCCTGTGTGGATAGGGCTTTCTTCTTTGTAGGCAGTATGAATCATCATTAACGTTCAGACATGTAACCTCATTTCACCTGGCTGACAATCCCCAAGGTAGATTCTACATCAAACTGATACACAGATGAGGAATCAGATATTTAGTAACTTGTGCCTTGTCACATCAAGGAGTGGAGGTTTGAACGCTGTCTTTGTCAGGTACTGCCCTGCTTCTCTTATCTTTAGATGAATGAATTTTCCATCCAATTCAAGACATTTTCCCAGTGCCTTCTCTGGACTGTGCTCAGGAGTCAGGGACGCACAATGGGATGGTAAGGTGGTGGAAGGAAAAACCATTCAATGTGAGCTGGCCCGATTTCAGGTCCAGGCTGTACCTCTTTTTGGTTCTTTGACCTTGGACGAAGTCCATTAACTTTCCTGGCCTTAGTCTCCTCATCTCTAAGTTGGGATAATACCACCTTTGTCAGAAGTATTTGATGAGATAATCTTAATGAAAATGCTTGGAGAGCCACAATGCTATGGAAATATTGCCAATCCTTTCTGTAAGGCTGTTCTTAGAGATTCTCCAGACTTGCATCTTGTTTTGTTGTTAACCAAAAATGATTGTGTATTGGCCAAAGTATTGGCTAATATTTTTGTGTCAGGTCACCTGATGCAAAGAGCCGGCTCATTGGAAAGGACCCTGATGCGGAGAAAGACTGAGGGCAGGAGGAGAAGGGATGAGATATTAGGATGGCATCATCGACTCAATGGACATGAGTTTGAGCAACCTCCAGGAGATGAAGAGGGACAGGGAAGCCTGGCATGCTGAACATGACTTAGCAGCTGAACAACAACAATAAAAATGATTGTGGTACCACAGCCCTAGTGGATTAAACCCCTGGTTTGTAACTCTGGTAACTTGTTAGAATCACCCAGAGACCTTTTAAAGTAAAAATGGCTTGGGCCCATCTCCCCAGAGGTTCTGATTCAGTTGGTTTGGGGACAGGGCAATTCATGGTTTAAAAGCTTCTCAGGTTAGTGTTAAATGCAGTGGATTAAAGAATTAAGTGGATCAATGATGCTGTTATGAAAGTTTACCTCACCTTAAAATCCAAATCATTTTCTCCACAAATCACTATTTTGGTGCTAGGGAACAACCTACCAGAAAGAAAGTTCTGGACTTTACATCCAAAAGATCTCTAGGCCAGGTCCCATGGACCTTTTCTGCTTGTTTTCCTTAGCTTTCCTGGAGTCAGGGGACAGACGCTGGTTGATAAGCATGGTGCACACTCATTGGAGTGGGATGGGAGTATGCTTTCATGGAACAGAATCTCCTGGTGGGGTCATGGTTAGTGGGCTCCTGGAGGTCAGAGTCAGTCTTGAATTCATCTTTTAATGAATTCAAGGGACTTGCCATTAGCACTGGCGTGTTTATTATGTCTGTGCTTGATAAATGAAGAGTGAGCATTTGTTTTAGGCTTTTTGCAAGGTGTTTCCACATCTATTATCTAATCTTTGCAACACTCCTAGAAGGTAGATAACGAAATACAGAGGCTTAGAGAGATGAAGTAAATTGTTTAGTACAGAGCTAAGTGGGTGGTCAGAGCTGATTTGAACCCATGTCTGCTTAGAAAGCCCATACCTTTGACTAAAAAAGAGATTACAATATGGAGTAAGTCCAGAGCCCCAGATCACTTCACGACAAGTCAGGCACTTCTCTTCAAGGTCTGGGATTCAAAGGCTCTGTAACTCAGTCCCTTTGACAATGATTATGAGATTTTGAGAGGTGATGGTCCTAGAAAACTAATTTTTTTTTTTACCCCATTACCTTCCAGCCCTATTATTTCTTATGTGCTTCGAATTTCTCTCCTTTTGCTGTTTCTAAATAGGGCTTCATCTTGATTTCCTAATTTATTTTGGCTAAACTTTAAAATCCCCTTTTGGCTAGCATAGTTTTAGCAAACTCTGATATCCAGAATCTTAAGAAATTAATACAGCATTTTTCTTTTTTTGGAGAAATTAATATAGATTTTTGAAAGTAAACACAAGTTGTGTACTGGTCACCACCCTTACTAGGCCATATTAATTCAGTAAGCATTTCCTGAATGCCTGCTGTGTGCAGGCATCAGGAACTGGGGTGTAATGGTGAGCCAGGTATATGTGGTCTCTAACCACACAGAGCTTGTGAAATTTACAGCCTAGTTGAGAGAAATGGGAGAAAAATAAAATCTACTTTTTGGTAGTGGCTTGGCTGCTGAAAAGTTGATTAAATATAAATAACTGAGCCAGTTTATACAATGTGGTTCCTACAGCCCATTAAAACAGGAAAAAATGTATAATATTAATATTCATAAATACCAAATTGGTGCTTCTTTATGAAAGGCAATGTTAATGTCTCTTGTTAGAATAATCACATTCATACAATGACACCTTTGGTTTATAGCCAGGACTGTCAGGCAATTAAGCTGTTTATTTTCTGCCCTCTTGATAAGTCACCTTTTTAACAACATAATTAAGCAGCATGTCAAGCCATAGCTTTCAGCTATAAACACCCCTTTTAACATTAGGCAAGTAAGCTTATCCTGTGAGGGTTTCTTTTTTTTTTTTTTAGCCATTTTAATTAACCTCTATAGGGTGAACAGCTGTTTCAGATTACGCTATCTGCAGGTAGCTGGGAGAAGCCCTGTTTCATTTTGAAGTTAGCCACAGCTATCTTTAAAGACCAAAGCAGAAGCTTTTTTCCACCCATCTCAATATTCGTTTTCTTTAAAACTGTGACCTTTTGTTTCTGATAGAATCTAGCACTATGGAAATTTGTCCTTGGTGTTCCTTGGAGGCTTCCTTTAGGATCAGCATAATTTCCAATTATAGAAGAGTTCAGAGTAGTGCTTCCCAGGTGAGACTCAGTGGTAAAGAAGCCACCTGCCAATGCAGGAGACACGAGACGCAGGTTTGACACCTGGGCTGGGAAAAACCCCTGGAGGAGGACATGGCAACCCACTCCAGGATTCTTGCCTGGAAAATTCCATGGACAGAAAGCCTGGTAGGCTACAGTCCATGGGGTTGCAAAGAGTTGGGGAGTAGTAATAGAGAAAGTACTTCATCTTGACTCTTCTACTCTGAGGTTAGACCTCAGCTGTCGTGGAATGAGGTGATTGAGGGATCCCTAGCTTCCCATGCACAGTGGATAAGCATTCTTTGGGACTCATTAGGGTCGCTTTATCTGATGTTAGCTGTGAAGTCTCCATGACCATTTGGCAGGACGATAGTACTTGTACGAGCTGATAACTAAGATTTTATTTACCCAATGTGAATCTGTCCTAAAAAATCAGTTTCTCTGTATTCCTTCTTCTCTTGCTAGATGCCCTTATAGCAGTCACGGGTCTTAACTTCAAGCAATAAAGAAGTTCTGTTGTTGTTGTTGTTCAGTCTCTAAAAATAATCACGTCCAACTCTTTACAACCCCATGGACTATAGCACTCCAGGCTTCCCTGTCGTTTACCGTCTCCCAGAGTTTCCTCAAACTCATATCCTTTGAGTCAGTAATGCCATCTAACCATCTCATTCTCTGTTGTCTTCTCCTGCCTTCAATCTTTCCCAGCATCAGGGTCTTTTCAAATGAGTTGGCTGTTTGCATGAGGTGACCAAAGTATTGCCCTTTCAGCATCAGTCCTTCAAATGAATATTGAGGGTTGATGTCCTTTAGGATTGACTGGCTTGATTTCCTTGCTGTCCAAGGGACCCTCAAGAGTCTTCTCCAATACCACATTTCTAAAGCATCAATTTTTCAGCACTCAGCCTTCTTCATGGTCCCACTCTCAAATCCATACATGAATACTGAAAAAAACATAGCTTTGATTATACAGATCTTTGTTGGCAAACTGATGTCTCTGATTTTTAATACTCTGTATAGCTCTGTCATAGCTTTTCTTCCCAGGAACAAGTGTGTTCTAATTTCATGGCTGCAATCACCATCTGCAGTGATTTTGGAGCCCAAGGAAATAAAATCTGACACTGTTTCCATTATTTCCCAATCTATTTGCCATGAAGTGATGGAACTGGAAGCCATGACCTTAGTGTTTTGAATGTTGAGCTTTAAGCCAGCTTTTTCACTCTCCCCTTTCACTTTCATCAAGAGGCTCTTAGTTCCTCTTCACTTTCTCCCATAAGGATGGTGTCATCTGCATATCTGAGGCTATTCATATTTCTCCCAGCAGTCTTGATTCCAGCTTGTGATTCATCCAGTCCAACATTTTGCATGATATACTCTGCATAGAAGTTAAATAAGCAGGGTGACAATATACAGCCTTCTCGTACTCCTTAACCAATTTGGAACCAGTCTGTTATTCCATGTCTGGTTCTAACTGTTGCCTCTTGACATGCGTATAGGTTTTGGAGGAGGCAGGTAAGGTGGTCTGATATTCCCATCTCTTTAAGAATTTTTCACAGTTTTTTGTGACCCACACAGTTAGTCAAAGGCTTTGGTGTAGTCAGTGAAGCAGATGTTTTCCTGGAATTCTCTGGCTTTTCTATGATCCAGCAAATGTCGGCAATATGATCTCTGGTTACTCTGCCTTTTCTAAATCCAGCTTGAACATCTGAAAGTTCTTGGTTTACATACTGTTGAAGCCTAGCTTGGAGAATCTTGAGCATTACTTTGCTAGCATGTGAGATGAGTGCAATCGTGTGGTAATTTGAACATTCTTTGGCATTTCTTTTCTTTGGGATTGTAATGAAAACTGACCTTTACCAGTCCTGTGGCCATGGCTGAGTTTTCCAAATTTGCTGGCGTATTGAGTGCAGCACTTCCACAGCATCATCTTTTAGGATTTGAAATAGCTCAGCTGGAATTCCATCACCTCCACTAGCTTTGTTCATAGTGATGCTTCCTAAGGCCCACTTGACTGTGCACTTCAGCATGTCTGGCTCTAGCTGTGTGATCACACCATCGTGGGTTATCTGGGTCATCAAGATCTTTTTTGTATATTTCTGTGTATTTTTGCCACCTCTTCTAAATCTCTTCTGCTTCTGTTAGGTCCATACTATTTCTGTCCTTTTTTGTGCCTGTCTTTGCATGAAATGTTCCCTTGTTATCTCTAATTTTCTTGCAGAGAGCTCTAGTCTTTCCCATTCTATTGTTTCCCTCTATTTCTTTGCATTGTTCACTTAAGAAGGCTTTGTTATCTCTCCTTGCTGTTCTTTGGAGCTCTGCATCAGATGGTTATATCTTTCCTTTTCTCTTTTTCTTTTTGCTTCATTTCTTTTCTCAGCTATTTATAAGGCCTCCTCAGACAACCATTTACCATGTTGCATTTCTTCTTCTTGGGGATGGTCTTGATCACTGCCTCCTGTACAATGTCATGAACCTCCATCTATAGTTCTTCAGGCACTCTATCAGATCTAATCCCTTTAATCTATTTGTCACTTCCACTGTATCATCATAAGGGATTTGATTTAGGTCATACCTGAATGGCCTAATGGTTTTTCCTACTTTCTTCAAGCTCTCTCTTGAAGTTTAAAGAACTTTCTTCAAGTTCTGTAAAGGCACTGAATTTAAAACATTTAATCTGACAGAATTCCTGGAAAACCTTGAGAACCAGGTTTGGAAAATGATGAGAGAACAAAAGGCCATGGAAACTGGATGCTCCTGTCGCTTCTCCGTGTCTCCTGCTCCAGGTTTAGTGACCCAGGGGACTGACCAATAGCTGCACCTAGTCTACATGTCCATGCCTTAGCTGCAGGGTACAGATGAATAAATTGGTCTATTGAACATTCAGTTGGGAGGTCCAGGGACTTGGCTGTCAAGATGCGGCTCTGTTTCCATTGGCTGGGGGCTCCGAAGCTATGTGGCTGGCCATCATACTCCCCTCCCTGTTCAACTCTGTCCTATGGTAGGGGACCTAGGTGTCAAATCTCTTTGAACTTCCATACTCTCTGTATACACATCTTCAACTTAATTAAAGCATGCTAAATTCCAGTGTTATATGTAGAATTACTTGCTCAATGAATACTGCATAAGGAAAGAACATTAAACTGAAAGGCTTGATGTTTAATATGGTCTGCTCACTGTGGAGGGCTCTGGCAATGGCCAGGCAGGTATAACAGAAAGTAGGTCATTTGTTCACTGAGTGTAAGTGAATTTTTTTCTTTAATAGTAGTATCCATTTATTTTACTTGAAACAAGCACATTTTTAGAATCTTCAAGGATGGTTCAGATTATAAATCATTTTTAGCCTTTGTCACACCAAGGACTTCAGAAATGTTCTAGAATCATGCTATATCTACCATTACACTAACTATTAAGAAGTATCTTGTATGTATTCATTATTCACTGAGGGGATCTTTTTTTTTTAAATTAAATAAAGTTTGAAGCCTGGTTTTGGTTCAGAATGAACCAACAATATGAACCTATAAAATGAAATACCTCACCAAAAAAAAAAAAAAAGGAAGAAACTTTGCACAATGAAGACAGAAATGGCATGATCTTTTTTAAACCATTATCTTAATTTTACTGAATTTTTTCCCTTTTTCAGGTGATGTTTTGATTAGTGTTGGCTATGCAAATGTGTTAGGTTATACTCTTCGAGAATTTTTAAAGCTTCTGCAACATATCACCATAGGAACAATACTACAAATAAAAGTTTACCGAGATTTTGTAGACATACCCCAAGAATGGCAAGAAATATATGATTTAATCCCTGAGACCAAATTCCCAATCACACGGTAAGTAGTTAAGTTTAGGAAATCTTTGTTATACTACAGAACTCCCCAGGGTCTATGAAGCACAGAGTCTTAGTTAAATGTGAGAATTATCAATGGGACCATGTAGGGGGAATTAATGACACTGTCACAGTTCAATGGGTTTCTAAATCCTTTCGGAAAGTACAATCTGTAGGACCTAATATGAGGCAGAATGATAAAGGCAAGAAAGAGCCTTGGACATGGAGTTTAAAAAGGACCAAACTACATAGTGGCAACTCTGCCTTCAAACTTAGATATGTGACCCCCCCTTTTCCAAAGTTAGCCCTTAAACATGTGCTGTGAATCCCTTTCCTCGTTTGTCTCCAGCATATTCAATGTTCTCTCTGGATCCTTCTCAATAACCGTTAGGCCTGTTTAAAACTCTTCCCTCTTAGCAAAGCCCACTTTAATTCCACTCTTCTCTCCTTCCCTTACCAGCCATTGCCCTGTCCCTTGACTCCAAAGCTGTTGAAAGAGTTGTATTAGACATTACCAGTTCCTCAGGAGACACCATATCCCACCTCGGTGCAGACCTTGGCTGAGAGCTCTTCGCCCCAAGGTCACCTGCAGCCTTCATACTGCTGATCCCAGTGGGCTCCTCTCAGTCTCTAATTTTGCTTGGCTTCTGAGCAGCAGCAGGCACTTTACAACCTCCCACCTCAACTCTTGTTGAAATATAATTTTTCCTAGACTTCTGGAATACCATACTCCCTTTTCTCCTTTTGTCACTTTCTCGTGATCACCTTTTACCAAGCCTTGTTTCTGGCTTTCTTCTCTCAATCTTCTAAGCAAACTCCTTGGTTTCTATTATTATTCATACATTAATAATTTCCAAATTGTATTATATCTGTATTGTATTCCCACTTGATATCTGTATCATAAGCCCCTTAAACTCACTATGCCTAAAATTAAAAGCCAGTTTGCCATTGTCTTAGTGGGAGAGCATTTGCTTAGTCAAACAAGCCAGAAATTTAAGGGCTGGCTTACTTTCTCTATCTCCTTTTTCTTTAAGTGGCACATTAAGTATTCTGATCTTAATGTTATCATTATTAATTCTGAGCAGATCCCTGCGCACTAGCTGCTACAGCTGTGTACCTTTGCTCATTTGGATGTGCTCAAAGAAATATGGCTAGGGGCTCTTTACTAAGATTAAAAAATGGCTCTATTACTTCAGAGTCCAACTTGTGGCCACAGGTACTGATACGGTTCACAGATACGCTTTGCTTATCTTCCTCACTGTTTTAGACAGTGTTGAGAGCAAGGAGGACATATAGGAGGACTTTTTCCAGGGGCCAGTAATACTTTATTTCTTGACCTGGGTGGTAGCTACCAAGGTGTTTAGAATTTTTTTTCATTCACCTTATTTACATTAAAAAAAAATTTTTAATGAAAAAAATTGAATTGCTAAATTTACAAATCTAAGATTTCATGTAAAGAATCATCATCTCTGGTTTCCCTGAAAAACAAAAGATGGGCTCGCATTCCCACATGGTAACAGTGGACCAGAGCTGGATAGCAGTTGTTCCCTTCAGATCAGGTACAGAATGGGGAAAAATTTTCTCCCAATAACTAAACCAATCCTGCTTTGATTAAAAATCATTAATGATAATACTGGACTTATTGTTTACTATGTGATGAACACCGCTTTACAAGCCTTGTACCATTTAATCCTCATGACAGTTCTACTTATCCTCTTTTTACAGATAAGAAAACTGAAGCCAATAGAGTAGGTAAACTTGCCAGAAGTCACAGGGCTAAGTAGTATACATCTGTTTTCAGAGCAGCAATATCCAATAAGAATTCTCTATACTAGTCAAGGCTGTATACTGTCACCCTGCTTATTTAACTTATACGCAGAGCACATCATGAGAAATGCTGGGCTGGAAGAAGCACAAGCTGGAATCAAGATTGACGGGAGAAATATCAATAACCTCAGATATGCAGATGACACCACCCTTGTGGCAGAAAGCGAAGAGGAATTAAAGAGCCTCTTGATGAAAGTGAAAGAGGAAAAGTGAAAAAATTGGCTTAAAGCTCAACATTCAGAAAAGTAAAATCATGGCATCCAGTCCCATCACTTCATGGCAAATAGATGGGGAAACAGTGGAAACAGTGTCAGACTTTATTTTTTGGGGCTTCAAAATCACTGTAGATGGTGATTGCAGTCATGAAATTAAAAGACACTTACTCCTTGGAAGGAAAGTTATGACCAACCTAGACAGCATATTGAAAAACAGAGACATTACTTTGCCAACAAAGGTCCGTCTAGTCAAGGCTATGGTTTTTCCAGTGGTCAGGTATGGATATGAGAGTTGGACTATAAAGAAAGCTGAGTGCCGAAGAATTGATGCTTTTGAACTGTGGTGTTGGAAAAGACTCTTGAGAGTCTTTTGGACTGCAAGAAGAACCAACCAGTCCATCCTAAAGGAGATCAGTCCTGGGTGTTCACTGGAAGGACTGATGTTGAAGCTGAAACTCCAATACTTTGGCCACCTCATGTGAAGAGTTGACTCACTGGAAAAGACTCTAGTGCTGGGAAGGATTGGGGGCAGGAGGAGAAGGGGACTACAGAGGATGAGATGGTTGGATGGCATCACCAGCTTGATGGACATTGGGTTTGGGTAGACTCCGGGAGTTGGTGATGGACAGGGAGGCCTGGCGTGCTGCGATTCATGGGGTCGCAGAATCAGACACGACTGAGCGACTGAACTGATGATAGTGGAAATGATCTGTATCTGTGCCATCCTGTGTGGTAGCCATTAGCCACAGGTGGCTACTAAGCCCCTGGAATGTGAAGATTTGTAACTGAGGAATTTTAAATTTATTCAAGTTTAATCAGTTTAAATTTAGCAGCCACACATAGATGGTGGACGCTGTATTGGAGAGTTCAGCTCCTGAAACTAAGCTCTTCACCATTTGCTTATGGAACAACTACATTCTGAGTAGAGTTTGAGATTCAGAATATTAAAAATCTAGGGATGGCAGGTTGACCATTCAAAAGCAAACACAGAATAGCACAACTTAATTTATGTGGCTGAAATCCACAAACTTAGGAACACCACCAGTCATGTTCTGAATCCCTTAATTAAGCAAAGGGCTTATAGCTAAGGCATGTTAGCATTTTATGTGGGAAAGGGTAAGGAAGGGGCAGAAGGGGAAGAAAAAGGTTTACTTTGGAAAGTTGTAAGGCTTCTTTCAGGAGCAAATAGCACTGAATGCACAATTTGCCATATGATGCTCTGGGCAGGCCTAGGGTATTAAAAACTGTTTGCAGTGAACCCTGACCTCTGCTGGCTTGTGGCGTTTCTATCTAATGCCAGTTTAATAAGAACCTGGCTCTGCCACCTGTCTTTATGGTAATCTAACAGAGCTACAAAGAAGGACCTTTGAGTCTGAAGGCAAACTGTTCTAGTCCTGAGATCTTCTGAATCTCCTTGCACAGCACTACATCAAGGATTAAAGAAAATCATATAATTTAAGACTAGTGTCTTTCAGAAAAACATGACTCAATACCAAATGCTATTACCAGAAGAGAGAAACTTTAGGGAAGATCTGTTCAGATCCTTGGGAGCAAGCAAACAAAAAACCCACAAGCAGGCCTCCAAGGATGTTAGAGAAAACACTAGTAAGTCTGAGAGATGGGAGGGACTGGGGTAGGGAAGAAATCCATTTCCTATTAGCAGGACAGAAGGTAACGAAGGTTCATAATGACAAAGATCTAGTTTTGGATCTGCTGGGTAATGGCACCAAAATAGTGACAGCATTTGTTCAGGAAGATCATAGCAGGTGCAGGTGCTACAGGCATTAGGAAAGTTCAAGAACCCTGTTGTAAGTTTTTGGATGCCGACAGCAAGGTGGAATAGTGCATGATGAGACATCTGGGTGGAAGGGTGTTCTACAGATCCACATTTGTAAACCCAATTGAGAACCAAAGAATGATGCTCAGGGGCAAAAATAAAAAAGATTCAGAAGAATAACCAATGATAAGCATATTGAAGATCTTTGAGGTCCATTATTTCTGGACACCGCCTCAGAAATCAGTAATATTCTATTATTGCTGACCCCATGAGACCCAGGAAAACTGAGTTCCGTGGATGAGATGGCCACGTTGGCCTGTAATTCTGTGTGAGGTGAAGTCAACCCACCCTCTAAGGCCTGCTAGTATTCTGGTCAGTAGTCTGGCTTAAGTCTGTGCAGTAATGTGAAATAATTTAGGACAGAATTTGACTTCCAATTAGGAATGTAAACAAATTTAAAGGTAATTTAAACAAATTTAAAGAGGATCTCAGTTCCTCTACCAGGGACTGAACCTGAGCCCTTGGCAGTGAAAGTATGGAGTTCTAACCACTGGACTGCCAGGGAATTTCTTAATTGTTAAAAGAGAAGGCTTTCAATAATACAGTCAGGTAGTGCTAAAGCTAAACTGTATTTTTTCTTTTATGAACCAAAGCAGGTTATAAGACATCTTGTTAGGTGATAATGAATGTGTAGACATTAAGAATCCATTTCATTCACTGGTCTTTCCATTTCAGCACAACAAACAAAACTGAGGAGGCAAAAGACAGATCTGTTACAAGCAGTGATGATGATGAAGCTTTCGATACAAGACTTAAGTACTATAGACATTCACGGCCCACTGGACATTACCCTGTAAGGAGACCGATGTCTATCTCCACAGAATGGCATGGATACAAAAAGAAGAACCATGTAATGCGTGTAGGAAAAGACATTAACTGTGACGTGATGATTCACAGAGATCACAAGAAAGAAGTGAGGGCCCCTTCTCCATACTGGACCATGGTGAAGCAAGACAATGAAATCTCCTCCTCCTCCTCCACCTCCTCTACCTCAGATGCATTTTGGCTGGAAGACTGTACCCCTGTCGAAAAGGGCAGTGGTGAACCAGTATCACAAGTTGGTTAGGCAGCGGTTTTCAAATCTGTGACCAAAGAAGCATTTATCTTGAAAACACCCATTGTTTTTGTGCATTGCCTTACTTTTGAGTGTTAGGTTGATAATCACTTGCAAGAGACGGAATAGAGACAGAAGAGGGAGAAGATGACGGGAAAAAAACACACCAAAACTGTGCCACAGGGAAGATAAACATAAAAAACGAAGCAGTGCAACTATAGACTGTGGCTAACAGGTAATAACATATTTTGCACAAGTAACTCTTTTGGAAAAAAGGCAAAAGGGGTTAAAAACCCAGATCATTTAACTGTTCTTACCCAAGAACAGACTTTTAATTGCTTTTATCTTTAAAAGCCAATAATAATCTGGAGATAGTAACTCTGATAGCCACTTAAGCCTTAATTTTAATAGTTTCTCATGCTTCTGTACTTTATAAATAGGAAAAATGCAAGAAAAACATTTAAATAGAATGCTTTATTGACTTCAGGTCAGCTGGGGACAATTACCTCCATTTATGCTTTATGATATTTCATTTCTTTGGAAAAAAAGATAGATGTTACGTTAGAGACTTTTCACTTTCATGTATTTGCTGCTCTGGGTGGAGAAAACGTTGCGTTCTTTCCTGCAATACGGGATTCATTGTTAAAACTCATCAATGAAAGGTGTATGCCCCAAATTTCCACTTGCTGCCATTGACTTCCGGCCAGCGACAAACTTCTTGGCAGCCTTTAAGACAGAAACAAAGACAGAAAGTTAATACAAATAAGCAAACAGACAAACTTCTGTCTATAAATATTCTGTTACTCTGAATATTTCATCCTTCGTGTGACTGAGCAACTGTGATGCTCTAAAGATGACAGTAGCTGTTAAAGAGGGAAAAGGAATTTCTGACACTACACAATAGTGTGGTCTCCTGGAGCAGGGCTGTCCGCCTCTGTGTCTATTACAATGGCAGATAGTCTGAGTCAATGAAAATACACCAATTGTTAACTTGTCAAAGTTACACTATATCCCAGTGTTCTTTATGCCACTACTTTCAGTTCAAAGTCTGTTCGTTTAGGTCAAGTGTAGTACCATGAGGAGTGGTACTTAGATCAGCTTTTTAAATAAAGATGGTGTTGGAGGCGGCTGGGTTGGACTGGTGACAGTACAGTATATAAGACAAGGACAACCATTTGGAAGAGTATACAATAATGATGCTCTATACAGTCAGCAAAAACAAGACTTGGAGCTGACTGTGGCTCAGATCATGAACTCCTTATTGCAAAATTCAGACTTAAACTGGAGCAAGTAGGGAAAACCACTAGGCCATTCGGGTATGACCTAAATCAAATCCCTTACAATGGAAGGGAACAAATCAAATTCCTTACAGTGCAAGTGACAAATAGATTCAAGGGGTTAGATCTGATAGACCAAGTGCCTGAAGAACTATGGACGGAGGTTTGTAACACTGCACAGGAGGCGGTGATCAAAACTATCCCCAAGAAAAAGAAATGCAAAATGGCAAAATGGTTGTCTGAGGAGGCCTTACACATTAGCTGAGAAAAGAAAAGAAGTGAAAGGCAAAGGAGAAAAGGAAAGATATAGCCATCTGAATGTAGAGTTCCACTGAATATTTGCCAAAGAACAGCAAGAAGAGATAAGAAAGCCTTCCTCAATGATTAATGCAAAGAAAGAGAGGAAAAAATAGAATGGGAAAGACTAGAGCGCTCTTCAAGAAAATTAGAGATACTAAGGGAACATTTCACGCAAAGACGGGCACAATAAAGGACAGAAATGGTATGGACTTAACAGAAGCAGAAGATATTAAGAAGAGGAGGCAAGAATACACAGAACTATACCAAAAAGATCTTAAAGACCCAGATAACCCACGATGGTGTAATTGTTCAGCTAGAGCCAGACATCCTGGAGTGCAAAGTCAAGTGGGCCTTAGGAAGCATTAATACGAGCAAAGCTAGTGGAGGTGATGGAATTCCAGCTGACCCATTTCAAATCCTAAAAGATGATGCTGTGAAAGTGCTGCACTCAATATGCCAAGAGAAAGCAATGACAACCCACTCCAGTACTCTCGCCTGGAAAATCCCATGGACAGAGAAGCCTGGTGGGCTGCAGTCCGTGGGGTCGCTAAGAGTCAGACACGACTGAGCGACTTTCCTTTCATGTTTCCCTTTCATGCACTGGAGAAGGCAATGGCAACCCACTCCAGTGTTCTTGCCTGGAGAATCCCAGGGATGGCAGAGCCTGGTGGGCTGCCATCTATGGGGTTGCACAGAGTCAGACACAACTGAAGTGACTTAGCAGCAGCAGCAGCAATATGCCAGCAAATCTGGAAAACTCCGCAGTGGCCACAGGACTGGAAAAGGTCAGTTTTCATTCCAATCCCACAGAAAGGTAATGCCAAAGAATGCTTGAACTACCGCACAACTGCACTCATCTCATATGCTAGCAAAGCAATGCTTAAAATTCTCCAAGCCAGGCTTCAATAGTATGAGAACCGAGAACTTCCAGATGTTCAAGCTGGATTTAGAAAAGGCAGAGTAACCAGAGATCAAATTGCCAACATCGGTTGTATCACAGAAAAAGCCAGAGAATTCCAGAAAAACATCTGCTTCATTATACTATGCCAGAACCTTTGACTGTGTGGGCACAATAAACTGTGAAAAATTCTTAAAGAGATGGGAATACCAGACCATCTTACCTGCTTCCTTCAAAACCTGTATGCAGGTCAAGAAGCAACAGTTAGAACTGGACATGGAACAATGGACTGGTTCCAGATTGGGAAAGGAGTACATAAGGCTGTATATTGTGACCCTGCTTATTTAACTTCTATGCAGAGTACATCATACAAAATGCCAGGCTGCTTGAAGCACAAGCTGGAATCAAGACTGCTGGCAGAAATATCAATAATCTCAGATATGCGGATGATACCACCCTTATCGCAGAAAGGGAAGAAGAACTAAAGAGCCTCTTGATGAAAGTGAAAGAGGAGAGTGAAAAAGCTGGATTAAAACTCAACATTCAAAAGACTAAGATTATGGCATCCGGTCCCATCTCATCACTAATGGCAGACAGATGGGCAGACATGAAAACAGTGACAGACTTTATTTTCCTGGGCTCCAAAATCACTGCAGATGGTGACTGCAGACATGAAATTAAAAGCTTGCTCCTTGAAAGAAAAGCTATGCCAAACTTAATGTATTAAAAAGCAGAGATGTTACTTTGCCAACAAAAGTTTGTATAGTCAATGCTATGGTTTTTCAGTAGTCACGTATAGATGTGAGAGTTGGACCATAAAGAAGGCTGAGTGCTGAAGAATTGATGCTTCTGAACAGTAGTATTGGAGAAAAATTTCAAGAGTCCCCTGTACTGCAAGGAGATCAAACCAGTCAAACCTAAAATAAATCATTCCTGAATAGTCACTGGAAGGACTGATGCTGAAGCTGAAGCTCCAATTACTTTGGCCACCTAATGCAAACAGCCGACTCATTGGAAAAAACCCTGATGCTGGCAAAGACTGAAGGCAGAAGGAGAAGGGGACAGCAGAGGATGAAATAGTTTGATGGCATCACTGACTCAGTGGACATAAGTTTGAGCAACCTCCAGGAGATGGTGAAGAACAGAGAAGCCTGGCATGCTGCAGTCCATGGGGTCACAAAGAGTCGGACACAACTGAGTGAACTACAAGAACAGTGATGATGAGCTTAGAAGCCAAGTGAAATCAAGTCAGGATTGCTATCTTCCAGTAGCCTGCATTTTTTCCCTATCCCCAAGGGTAGAGCCCTTGGTGAGAAGATGGTTGAGACCGTGACATGAAAGGGGAGTTGGCATTTTTAATACAGAAAGGACTGATTTAGGGTTCATTTTGTAGTTCATGTACTTGTTAGGAATAGCAAGGAATACAAAGAGGTATAACACATAGTCCTTGCCCTCAAAACCACTCAATTTTATAGGAAACAATATGTGAAAGGAAAAAAAAAAAGATCAAGGGCAGGAGAATGTCTTAGGCTGAGAAGACTAAAGAAAATCTTGAGATAGTGGACTGTGAAGGATTGGCAGGATAGAAAGTTTATTTCGGAATAAGGAGGAAAAATACCAACTCGACAATTAGATTGAGTCCGATGAAACTGCCAATATTTTACTCTTCTTGACCTTTAAGCATTTAAAATAGTTTAACCTAATGGTAAGTTAGTTGAATGAGGAAGATACATAGACTTCCTGAGTTGACAGGGAAGCTATCTTGCACATCTGATGGGATTGAGCCCCTGCCTCTATACCAGGCAGACAGACACCAAATACCCTGAGAATAGCATATACAGTCCTTATGCATTCCTTCTGAAATGGCATCATTAAGGACAAGTGATGTGATGTTGAACAGATTTTTATTTGCTTACATTTACGACATCAGCGTCAGCTACTGCATCAATCTGCTGAAGGACTGTGGATGGCGGCGTGTATGAACCAGCAGCTAGAGCCTGGGATCCAACTTCATCCAGGAAACCCTCAGAAGACTCCACTGACATCAGGTACCCAGCTTTCAGCTTGTTCCTGTCCAGTGAGAGGTGTGTAAGTAAGGCAGAAGGCAGTTTTATGGAGCAAGCTAAAGAATGTTCCCAAATCCTTAAACATGTTTGGGTAAATATGCAAACTAACAGCTTTGAAATTTTAAGAGTGCTAAAAGTCTCCATTTCATTTCTTCAGTTTACCAACTATTTTATTATTTACATTATCATTTTGAAAGCTGCCATTATAAGATTATACTAAAAACCCAACAGAATGCATTTTGTTTTTAGACTAGAACTCAGATCTAGTTAAAAATATTTTAATGTGAAATCTTGATTACTGAAGGAATTCTAGCCTCCTGATACATTTTTGGTGATAATATTAGACATCTCTAGTAAAGAAAATACCCGTGTAGGCTCTTCTCATTGTCCCTTTAGCAGAATGCTGTGGGCTGCGATTTGTCTCATTGAGGACAGGGCAAGTGGGGAAGGAGAATATGGGTCTTTATAAGCTCCTATAGCTTAAATGTGGGCACAAAAGCATCAGTTTGAAATAAAATCCAATTCATAAATATCCCAGAAAGAAACTGGTGTTCAATAAGGCACTTGAGTTATTTAATTCAAACTCTGTAGCAAGACTTCCATTTAAACATAATTACAATTTAATGTAGCAATTTACCACACTGTCAGCTTAACTGAAAAAAGATTTTACTTGTAGTAAACTTTACCAAGAGATTATTAGTTTGTCCCTTCAGCAATGACACCTCAGTTTCTCTCTTTCAATACAGGAGGACTAAGAACCTTACCAAAAAAGTATCAACTCCATCAAAATGGCAGAAAATAAACAGAACTTGGCATTAATAATCAAAATTCTACACTTATTAAGAAAATACGTTTTCTTAAATAAATTAAGATTTGAAACAGATTTTCCCTAAGTTTATCCAGTGTTTCAATTTGTTATTAGCATTTGTTTCTGATGCAGTTGTAGAGCTGCATCCTATCAGTCCTTGGTTCCACATATACAACATTTAATAGTGTATTGTACTTATTTGAGATGCGCTTTTCAGTGTGTACAATATGAAAAAAGTAATAACACTAATGAGAAGAGAAATGGTAAAAGGTTGTTCCCTCATGAGTTGTAATTCACCATCCTAACTTCCTTTGTGGACAAAACTAAATGATCTTGAAGACGGAGTTTTAGGATTCACGTTTTGAATTGTCCTAAATGGATGAAGTCAAATTTAAATGTTTTAATCTCCTTTTGAAAATGCAAGCTGATCTGTAGCTCTGTCCATAGTTAAGTCTCTTTTAGAGAAACTCCCAGAACTACTGGGTTAACAGGTGTTTGTTGTTAGCACTTGCTGATAGCACAGTGAGGAGAGCGCAATTTAAAAACCACCTAATAGATGGATGCTGCAATTTTTTAAACAGGTATCTTTTATTGTCTATCAAATCAGTAAAGAGGGAAAAAAAAGCTGCTAATGGTTATGGTGGAACAGGCACTCCTGATGATGTGCTTATAAACTGGTACAACCTTTTAATACTGTGACTCCAAAATATATAAACACAAACATGTATTTTAATGCAGAGCCTTTCATTGTAATATTTATAACTCTTGGCCCCGTTGCAAATCCATACCAAAAAGTAATGTGAAATACAAAATTTTTTTAAGCCCAAAGATATCCTTTATAGTTTATAACTTCCAACTGCCAGTAAGTATATTCTGACATACCAATTAATTCAGTAATCTGAATAAATGAAAACAGGATTATAATGTTTAATAAAGAGGAATCACTGGTTGGCAATGAAAGATAATTTTCGTCTCTGTTTATAATTTTCAAATTTCTGTAAAAAATACTATTATTTATTAACTATATATGTTAATTACTTATTAACAACTATATATGCAGTATTAACAATTATGTTTAAAAATGGTGAAGAAGATATTCAAAATGTTAACAATTATATCTTCTCTAGGTGGTAGGAATATATTTCCCTCTCCTTTATATACTTTTTTGTACTTTTCAATCCTATTTTACCTTTGTTACAATAGTATTGTATAACTAGAAAAAATTACAATATTGAAAGTTAATATTGAAACTTACTTGGCAGCTTGGACATCTGGATTAGAAAGGTTTCCTTGAGCAATTGTTTTTACTTGGTTATAAGCAGCCTTGAGAACCTAGGATGGAGAAGTAAAAGCTGGTCATCTTTGATTGGTGCCAGTCTCCTGCAGTATTCCAGATGTCCTCTATGAGGCAGAAACACAAGATGGAAACAGTTGTGTCCATCTGGAATTTGTAGTCACTATGTCCTGCTTACACTTCCAATAAAACAGCTGTTTGTACAATATCCAAGTAGCCAAGCTTCTTATAAACATTACAGGGCAGAGGGCAGAGGATGGTAGTAGGGTTTAGGAAAAGAAAAGTCAGGGATTTATAATTGCTTATGAAGAATAAGCATCTTTTAAATTTCCCCAGGCTCTCAAAGTATCATGTAATTAATACTGCTATCTCTTACTATTTACTAAAAAGAAAGCACTAAACCATAGAGAGCAAATCTGTAAAGACTGTCCATGCCTGGAATACTGGAGTCATGAAGGAATCAAATTCTAGTGATGTGAGTGGGTATAATAAACCTGGCCCATGATTTGCTCCATCACAACCTTAGCATCATTTAGGGTCTGTTAACTACTTTACCCTCCGAGTGAGCTACCTATTTCCATAGTCATACCCCAGACCTGAACACTGAAATCCTCAATTTCAAGACCTCTGGCCTGTCTTTAATCATGCTGTCGGTATCTTCCATTTTTGCCAACATCTCTAGTTCCTTGATTTGTCCACTTTCAATCTATCAGGTCCCTCTGGCTTCATTTCTTTATTCTAAATCCATGAATTATCCTTTCAGCCACTCCTACCAGTGTTTCCAACTTCCCTGCCACCTCTTCATACGTGACCAGCCTACTTTGCAAGATTCCAACCTGGGATCAACCCTACAGCTTGCCTCCTCCATTTTTCCATTAGGCCAGACATCTGACTGGACTACGAAATCTGCTACTCTGCTCATTCCGTGTGCATCTAGGCAGGCACTCATCTGTCCCCAACCTCTTACTTTCTTTAAACTCTCCTTCTTTCTCTTATTCTCAAAACATGATTTAGCTTCCTACCTCACCAGGGATGTACATCTCTGATATCCTCTTCTCCCATCAGCCTTTATGTCCAAGGATAAAATGTCTATTTATACTTTGGCTCCTGCTTGCTCTTGCTTTTACAGATTTAATCCACCTATGATTTCCTATCTCCTATATGCACTCCAATTTCTTTCCTTCCAGTATGAATGTCTGCCTCTTCCTGCTTAATCTCTCAGTGTACACTCTACTAAAATCCCACCCACTCCCCTACACCTGCACCAACTCTGCATTTCTTTCTTCTCATTCATTTCTTAACATTATAAATTTTGGTTTACTGCCAGTAGTCTTGTAAAAACTGATCTTGTCTAAGTTTGCTAAAACTACCAGACTTTCCTGTGGTAACTAAAGAGATGTTAATACAGAGTAGATCAAAAGATTGTTAACCAGTCTCTCTTTCTTGGTCTCCAAATATACGTTTCTCTTCTTTTTGTTTAATTGGCCATGTTTCCTAGCTTGACCTTCAGTTTTCTTCTCCTACAAACTTTGGTATGTAACCCTGATTTCAACACACCTTTTCTGTTGAGGACTCCCAGTATACATCTTGGCCTTGATCTCACTTGAGTTCTCCATTTAGATACCCTAGAGGCAACTTAACGCCACATGTCCACACAGAACCAAAATACCAAGGAGGCATTTCCTCCCTCTTTCCTGGAAGGATTAGTATATACATTTTCCATTTTTAACTTTCTTCCATAGCACTTTAATGATATTACACTAGACAGAGAGCTGATAAACCACTGTATTCAAACATTCTATATTTTTACTATAAAAATGTTAATAGGAGAAAAAAATCTTGTGAGAAATTTTCAGTTTGCAACTTACATCTCCAGCAGATGCGGCTTGTGATATAGTGTAGAACCCAAAGAGTCCAGAATCGGAGTAACTGGCGTTAAGAGCGGAAACCTGAAATACAATGAAACGTCACCGTATGTCATCCCACCAGGGAAAACGGGGTACAGTTTCCTCAGGCTGTCTAGGAAAACATGTGCCTTCACAGTATAAGCAAAGAAATGAATTAATATTTCACTTAACTGGTTCCATTAAGGACTGAAGTATTCTGTACACAGGTTACCTTTTTCAGAACTATAATGGTTTTAACTTTTCTCACTTAACTCTTTCTAAAATGGATTGCTCACTTTCCTTGGTATTTTCTAGCCTTCTGATGATTACAGATTAATGCAAACAGTAACCTGTAAACATTACTACATTACTGCTGTAGATTCAGCACAGCTGAGTAATGCAGATCATGGTCCTTGACATTAGACAAACCTGCTTTCTTCCCTCTGCCGCTGGTGGTGACTTCCTTTTCACCAATTCACTTCTACTTTTTCTACAGACCAAAGTCAAAGGGTTAGAAAAATTTTTCTGCTTAGTAGCAGGTGTCCAGGGGAGCAAGAAGTTTAGCCTCTGGAAAACAGGGGTATTTCTGAGGGGTAGTCTGAGTAGAGTGTTAAGCTCCTTGAGGTGGATATGACATCCTAGTAAAGTGCTTTTCAGTGTTTATGTGGACCAATAACCTAAGGATCACTAGTGTGTGTCTGAGCACTCTGTGCTCAGCTGTATCTGACTCTTAGCGACCTCATGGACTGTAGCCCGCCAGGCTCTTCTGTCCATGGAAATTTTCTAGGCAAGAACACTGGAGTGGGTTGCCATTTCCTACTCCAGGGGATCTTCTCGACCCAAGAATCGAAACCGCGTCTCTCGCATCTCCTGCATTTGGCAGGTGGATTCTGTACCAGTAGTGCCACCTGGGAAGTCCAATGATCACGTGAGTTGTTATAAAAAATACACTTTCAGGTTCCCACAACAGACCTTCTCACTCAGATCACTACAGATGAAGTCTGGGAGCCCAAATTTTAAACTATATCCCAGCTGAAGTTTGAAAACCATGGGTTCGGTCCATATGAAGCACACAAAGCATCCACTTCAATCACGTGAAGTCTAATTACAATTTTGAGACTAACCTAGTCATTCTCCAAATTTTCTGGCCAAATTCTAAAGTAGGAATTTCTGTTAAATTATGTCACTGGATTAAACTCCAACTATCCAAACCATCATTAATGTTCACTGTTTAAGATAATGGTTTGAAAACTGTCCTCCATGGAACCCTAAGGCTCTGTTTAGAAGATTACAAGGGTCTCACTGTCAAGTAAGCCTTCTACTTTTTTAAAAGCAAAAACTTTTGTGTTGGGTACTGTGGTTGGGAAATGCTACTGGATCAAAAAAGGCTCCTCTGCTTAAAAATAAAAAAAAGTCTGACACAACCACTCAAGTATTAAAAGGAAGGATAAAAAGACTGATTTTAATTTCCACTGTTAAATGTCAAACAGCCAAAGGCTTACTAAAGCATAACCTATCTGTGCCATGTTCTATTGCCGAAATTATAAAGAATACTTAACCCTACAATTTTGTAATGTATTACTTTTTAAAGATACCATTGAGTACAGCACTTTAACAGCATCATCTTTTAGGATTTTAAATAGCTCAGCTGAGTTCCTTCACCTCTACTACCTTTGTTCATAGTAGTAATGCTTCCTAAAGCCTACCTAACTTCACATTCCAGGATGTACAGCTCTAGGTGAGTGACCACACCATCATGATTATCCAGTAATTAAGACTTTTCTTGTATAGTTCTTCTGTGTATTCTTTTCATCCCTTCTTAATCTCTTCTGCTTCTGTTAGGTCCTTACTGTTTCTGACCTTTATGGTGTCCATCCTTGCATGAAATGTCCACTTAGTATCTCCAATTTTCTTGAAGAGCTTGCTCGTCTTTTCCATTCTAGTGTTTTCCTCTATTTCTTTTCATTGTTCATTTAAGAAGGCCTTCTCATCTCTCTCCTTGTTGTTCTCTGGAACTCTGCATTCAGTTTTGGGTACATCTTTCCCTTTCTCCCTTGCCTTTCACGTCTCTTCTTCCCTGAGCTATCTGTAAAGCCTCCTCAACCACGTTACCCTCCTGCATTTCTTTTTCTTGGGGATGGTTTTGGTCACTGCCTCCTGTACAATGTTATGAACCTTCATCCATAGTTCTTCAGGCGCTCTGCCTACCAGATTTAATCCTCTGAATCTATTCGTCACCTTTACTCTGTAATCATAGGGGATTAGATTTAGGTCATACCTGAATGGCCTAGTGGTTTTCTCTATTTTCTTCAATTTAAGCCTGAATTTTGCAATAAGGAGCTCATGATCTGAGCCATAGTCAGCTCCAGGTCTTGTTTTTGCTGACTGTACAGAGCTGCTTCATCTTTGGCTGCAAAGAATATAATCAATCTGATTTTTGTATTGACCATCACATGGTGATGTCCATGTGAAAAGCCTTCTCTTGTATTATTGGAAAGGGTGTTTGCTATCACTTAAATGTTCTCTTGACAAAACTGTTAGCCTTTGCCCATATTCCAAGGCCAAACTTGCCTGTTATTCTAGGTATCGCTTGACTTCTTACTTTTGCATTCCAATCCCCTATGATGAAAAGGACACCTTTTTTTGGTGTTAGTTCAAAACTGGTAAAGGAGTACAACCAAGGCTGTATATTGTCACCCTGCTTATTTTACTTATATGCAGAGTGCATTGCGTGAAATGCCAGGCTGGATGTATCACAAACTGATGAAACCACCATAATGGCAGAAAGTGGAGAGAATGAGGGTGAAAGAGGAGGATGAAAAACTGGCTTAAAACTCAATGTCCAGAAAACTGAGGTCACAGCATCCTTTCCTATCACTTCATGGCAAATAGAAGGGGAAAAAGTAGAAGCAGCAGGCTCCTAAATCACTGTGACTGCAGCCATGAAAGTAAGACTCTTGCCCCGGGGTAGGAAAACTAAGACAAACCTAGACAGCTATTAAAAAGTGGAGACAGCACTTCGCTGACAAGGGTCCATACAGTCAAAGTTATGGTTTTTCCTGTAGTCATGTGTGCATATGAGAGATGGACCATAAAGAAAGCTGAGAGCCGAAGAATGGATGCTTTTGAACTGGGGTGTTGGAGAAGATTCTTGAGAGCCCCTTAGACTGCAAGGAGATCAAACCGGTCAATCCTAAACTATTGCTGAAGCTTAAGCTCCAATACTTTGGCCACCCGATGCGAAGAATTGACTCACTGGAAAAAATTCTGATGCTTGGAAAGTCTGAAGGCAAAAGGAGAAGGGGGCAGGGATGAGCCTGTTAGGCAGCACCACTGACTTAATGGACACAAAGTTGAACAAACTCCACGAGATAGTGGGGATTTTGGAATTTTTAAGCATTCAATTCTTCTTTTTATATTAGAATAACAGTAAGTTTTTGATAGACCCACTAAGGAACTAAAATTAAGCCTGGCTACCTCTTCAATTTTACAAAGACTTTCTTTGTGTCATCTTAAATTTTAAAAGCAGATTAACACTAAGAGCAAGTTCTCAGGACAACACTGTAAACAGTTAGCCTTTGGGAAAAAAAAAAGGAAAGATGTTCACTATTCAGACTCACATCAAATGGCTGGTGAATTCCCTTGGCAACAGCCTGGTACAGAGAGCTGGTGGCATTGCTGCCCCTCTTAACATGTGGTCCAGCACCGAGGACATGCTGGAGAACACTGAATGCATTTGCTTCTGAACTTCCTATGGCTGCACTCTCTGCTACAAGAGCAGCGTGGACAAGACTGTCTCCATTCTGTTCTCGAATTTCACCTGGGGCCACATAAAGAAAGAGCAAAGAAGAAAGTGTTTTTTGGTTTTATTCTTCAATATTCTCTATGAGACAGTATTACTGCATTAAGATGAAGCTTTTCTCTGGGCTAGTGCTCTCCCTGCTATCCTGCCCTTCCCCCAACTCATTCACAAACATACTTAATGCCCAAGCAATTGATACTTTCCACACTGATACTATCTCTTTCCACATGATACCCTTTGGTAGTCAACAATCAGGCCTATTATACTCCAATATGCTATTGTTGGGGAGAGGAGGCATCCTCATAAATTAACTTTAACAGAATAAAATGCTTACCTCCACGATACTTGGCTTTTGCACCAGATAAACCAAGGCCACCCCTTATGTTAAGAAACTGTTCAGCAACTTGCTTTAGAACAGGATGACTCACACCTATTTCAGCAGAAACAAAAAAAACTATAGAACCAGAATTTCTAAAGCACAACTGTAGAACACCTACTATTTTAAAAATGCTTAACTATATAATTCAAATATTATAATGCTACTCTTACAGAGATTATGCACTTATAGCTTTATTATATATTCATCTAGAACCTTTTTTCTATGTAAATATTAATTAATATTATCCTTTTTATTTTTAAAATGGTATCTTCTATTGATATTGTTTCTAACTTGTCTTTTGTAATTTACATCTAAGTGTAAATTAGTGTACACCAAACATTTAATGGTTATAAAGAATTCTATTATACCGATGTACCATCATTTATTTAATCAATCTCTTCTTGATGGACATCAGTATGTTTCTAATAATTGGCCATTAAAACAGTATTGCAGTATACATCAGGGGCATTTTCAAAAGGAATGAAGAGATACTCCACAGAATGGGAAAAATATTTGCAAATCATGTATCTGGTAAGGATTGGTATCCAGAATATATAAAATGCTCTTACAACTCAACAATGAAGAACAAACAACCCAATTAAAAAATAACCAAAGCACCTGAATGAACATTTCTCCAAAGGAGACACAAAAACAGCCAAAAAACACACAAAAAAAGATGTTCAATATTATCAATCACTACAATCAAAACCCACAGAGATACCACTTCATAACCATTAGGATGGCCATAATCAAAAACATATGATAGTACATATTGGTGAGGATGTGGAAAAACTGAAATCCTTATACACTGTTGGTGGGAAAATAAAATGGTTCAACTGCTTTGGAACACAGTCTGATAGCTCTTCAGATGGTTAAATTGAGACATCCTATATCCTAACCCTAGCAATTCTACTCCTAGGTATATACCCAAAAGGATGAAAAAGATATTTTGTTAAAAAACTTACACATGAATGTTTATATTCTTAATAGCCAAAACATTCAGGAACAACTCAAATGTCAAACCGGCGAATGAACAAAATGTGGTAATGAAATATTTTTCAGCCAGAAAAGGGAACGGAACGTTGGTACATGCTACAATATGGATGTACCTTAAAAACTTTATGCTAAGTGACTAAGTGAAAGAAGTCAGTTACAAAGGCTATTACTGTATAATTCTCTTTGTATGAAACATCCAGAATAGTCAGCTCTCTACAGATAGAAAGTAGATTACCAGTTGCCAGATACAGTGAGGTGGAACGAGGAGTGACTGGCTAATGAGTAAGAGGTTTCTTTTGGGGATGATGAAAACGTTCTGAAATTAGATAGTGGCAATAGCTACATAACTCTGTGGGTATGCCAAAACCCACAAACTGCACACTTTAAAAGGGTGAATTTTATACCGTATGAATCATACCTCAATTATTATTTTATAAAACAAATGAACAAAACCCAAATACTACAAACAATATTCTCATGCAAGTATTTTGTAAACTTGAAAAAATATTTCTGAAGGGTAAATTCTTAAAATAGACCTCCAAAAATGCACCAGTTTATGCCCCTACCAATAATTTTTGAGTGCCTATTTCTCCATACCTTGGTTAATACTGGGTAGTGTCAATCTTTTAATTTTTGCCAACTTCACAGATTAAAAATTTCTTAGTTATTACATCTTTTACAATAATTGTATACACAGAAATAGATGGGGAAAGAGTGGAAACAGTGGCTGACTTTATTTTTCTGGGCTCCAAAATCACTGTAGATGGTGATTGCAGCCATGAAATTAAAAGACGCTTACTCCTTGGAAGGAAAGTTATGACCAACCTAGATAGCATATTAAAAAGCAGAGACATTACTTTGCCAACAAAGGTCCATCTAGTCAAGGTTATGGTTTTTCCAGTAGTCATGTATGGATGTGAGAGTTGGACTATAAAGAAAGCTGAGCACAGAAGAATTGATGCTTTTGAACTGTGGTGTTGGAGAAGACGCTTGAGAGTCCCTTGGACTGCAAGAAGATCCAACCAGTCCATCCTAAAGGAGATCAGTCCTGGGTGTTCATTGGAAGGACTGATGTTGAAACTGAAACTCCAATACTTTGGCCACCTGATGTGACTCATTTGAAAAGACCCTGATGCTGAGAAAGACTGAGGGCAGGAGAAGAAAGGGACAAGAGAGGATGAGATGGTTGGACGACATCACCAACTCAATGGACATGGGTTTGGGTGGACTCCGGGAGTTGGTGATGGACGGGGAGGCCTGGCGTGCTGCGGTTCATGGGGTTGCAAAGTCGGACACAATTGAGTGACTGAACTGAAATGATAATACACTTTTTGCATGAATTGTTTGTTCATCCCTTTGTCGATTTTTCTATTAACCTGTACTTCAAAGCTCTTTGTAAAAAGCTCTTTGCTTAGAGAAATTTGCCCTCTGTCATAGGTTTTGCAAATACTATAATGAATTTAAAAGTTAGTACTTAAAAAAAAAAAGACTAGCTGTTTTCTTTTCAGAGTTGTGGAGGATTTATTTATATGCTACAAAACTGTGTTGGGGAAATTTTAAAAATTTTATTGATGTATAGCTGATTTACAATGTTAGGTTAATTTCTGTTGTACAGAAATTCAGTGATTCAGTTATACATATACTTTTTCATTATGGTTTACCACAGGATATTGAATACAGCTCTATGTGCTGTATAGTAGGACCTTATTGCTTATACATTCTATCTATACTAGTTTACATCTACTAATCCCAAACTCCCAATCTTCCCTCCCTGACACCCCACAGCAACCACAATTCTGTTCTCTATGAATCTGTTTCTGTTTCACAGGTATGTTCATTAGTGTTGTATTTTAGACTCCATGAATAAGTGATATATGGTACTTTTCTTTCTGACTTACTTCACTTAGTATAATGTTTACATCCATTCATGTTGCCGCAAGTGGCATTATGTCATTGTCTTTAATGGCCAGTAATCGTCTACTGTATATATGTACCGTATCTTCCTTGTCCATTCATTTGTCAGGGGACATTCAGGTTGTTTCCATGAAAGACTAGCCGTTAAAATCCTATCAGGGCTTCCCTGGTGGCTCAGTGATAAAGAATCTGCCTGCCAATGCAGGAGACACAGGTCTGGGATGGATTCCCAGATCTGGGAAGATCCCGAACACTGTGGGGCACCTGAGCCTGTGAGCCACAACTACCGAAGCCTTACAGCTGGTGCTCCACAACAAGAGAAGCCACCACAGTGAGAAGCCTGTGCGCGGCAACCAGAGTGGCCCCCGCTCTCTGCAACTAGAGAAAAGCCTGCGTGGCAGCAAAGATCCAGCAGAGCCAAATAAATAAAAAAAGTTATATATATAAAAATCCTATCACATACTGACTTTCTGACATAACATAGGATAAGTTCTCAAATTTTGTTCAATCCAGTACTCACATAATTCTAGCTTAAGGGACTACTCTTTTTTTAAGTAACTCATACAGAGACAGTGAAACAATATCTTTATTCTTAACTGTAAGTGCAACATCTACTAGGAGCACACCTTAGATTCTCTTTTTCAATTAACCACTTTCTAAAGTGAGGCAGAACAACATATGGAGAATTGTGTAATCAGAATTTAAGAAAATACCCAAGAAAGTATATTATAAACTGAGGCTGGTTACCAATACAGTGATAGAATTATAATACACTGGAAAGGTGTCCCCTTCACTACCGAAACAATTACAAAAGGAAAAGTCAGCAATCTCAGGGAATTTCCTGACTGTCTACCACTTTCTTTGGCAGCCAAGAACCATGAAATTGTAAGTTATCTAGATATTGATATAAGTGTAAAAGATGTATATATATATAATTACATATGATAGTATCTGATTTTACAGTTTCAAGGATAATTCTACCTTCTCATTGGATATAGTTTCCTGTGCTATAACATAGGATCTTGTTTACCCATTCTATACATCGTAGGTTGCATCTGCTCTTCCCAAACTCCCAAACCAACCCTTTCCTGCCCTTCCCCTTTGGCAACCATAAGTCTGTTTTCTATGTCTGAGTTAAAAGAACTACTCTTTTAAAAGAAGCAAACTGACATGCAGGTAACTGCCAACTTACCAAGTCCAATCAAAGCCATTCTTGCACTTGTAAAATGATTCTGTACATAGTCATGTAACTGAGAAAGTGAAAACATTTATCAGGTTATACTGGTATAAATATAAAGAACTATAAAAATGTCAAAGTGCAATTTAGCAGAAAATAAACAGTCAGGCTTAAAAGCTGCTGTAATGAACTATAAGGGACTACCTAGTACTGAATTAAATTGAGCTTTTGAAAACCATTGCTAGAACTGAATGTGGTGATGCTTATGTAACTCTGTGAATAGAATAAAATCCTGAATTGTGCATTTTAAATGGTGAACTGTATGGTATGTAAATTACATCTCAATGAAGCTGTTAATGGGAAAAAAACAAAACAAAAATCAGAGCACATATTGGCTTGAACTTGAAGAAATGGGACTAAGTTTATGCTTTGTATTATAACGTGATTTAAGTAGTACATCAGGTTCGTCTTTATACAGGTAGTAATAAAGCACTGTTGTTAACATTCTATTGTAGAACTAATAGTTATATCACTATATTCCTCTTGCCTGTCTCTGAAGAATTTTTTGCTATTAAGTTACTGTCTATACCAGGGTTTCCAACCTGGATGATTACAGAATTATTTGGGGAGCTTACAAAAAAATTCGTCAATGCCTCCCTACTAATATAGGCGATTCAATGTGAAATCTTGGAATCTTTATAGGGCTAAAACATACATTCTCAACAGGTATACTATTACTCCCAAGAGAGACAAAAGAACTTTTTGGGGACAGAAAAAAAAAATCCTTTATATAGAAAGTACAAATATACATACAGTGCATAAACAGATATACAGTATATATGTGGTGTTAAAGATTTATGGGGCGGGGTGGTGGGGGTGGTGGTGGCTGAAAAGGTTCCCTGACTAATGTTTAGACTTGCTGAAGCTCGGTTTGTTTAGAATTTGTGCCCTAAAACGAATGCTGTCTCCATCTATGGAGCCATCTTGGAAAGTCATAATCTATATTTCCCTGCTGATGTTTTCCTACTGAATGCTGCTTTTGCTCAAAGTGTTCCAGCATTAATTTCTCTAGAACTCCCTTTAGCCGAGGGATACATTTTAAAAATGCTAGTAACTTTGATAATCATGGTTAACATCTTGGTATTTGTTTATGATACACACACCTTACTTTTTGAAAAATGGGACCCCTTATTACATCCTATTTATAAATCACTCTTCTTTCCTTGAATATGCTATCAAAATTTCGTTATCAATTAATGCTCTTGAATAGTTGAATAGTATTCCATTCTACAAATATTTAATATGTTCTTTCGTTCTCTAATATTGGATATTAAACTTGTTTCTAATTTTTTACAATTATATACAATGCCACAATAGACATCCCTGTAGGCGAATGTTCTGTTATGTACATTCTTTTAGCTACCTCAATAATATACTGTCAATAATATATCTTCACAGAGTCAATCTGATTTCTGAAAAGCTTCAGAAACTCACTAGAGGTCAGTCTTTTGAAACATACTGGCTGTTCCAAGTTGGATGGTACCAGTTCTAAGTTTTTAAAAAAGTGCCATATGAATGGTAGGCATTAAATTGATAACTGAATAGTTTTCTTAACCAGGAAATAAGTCAAAAAAGGAAAGGGAAACAAAATTCAGTTTTCTATAGTGGATAACCAGAAATGAGAATAAAAAAACCTTAACTTCTAAGTCTCATGTACTTTGAAAGTGTTGATAATTCCCAGTTTTTCTCTTAATGTCTTTTGCTGAAAAAATTATTGGGGGGGGGGGGCCCTGAGTGGTAGGAGTAGGAAATTAAGATTATATACACAAATCTACTCTTGCAGATTTAATGCTTAATGTTCCGTATTTTGGAAGCAAAGTTCTATGATATACATGACTGTGACGTGACAAATTTGTACTGCCAGCATAGTGAGGCAGGTGTACAGGGGAAGGTAAAAGAGCTGGTGAGCTGGCTGATGATGGAATGGGAAGCAAGGGTGTGAAGTGGGTGGTTAGTCACGAGATTATGGTATTTAAATACTTATATACTGTTTAAAAGATACATATGCAAAGAAAAGGATCTAGAAGAAAAACATACCTAGGTGCTAGCAATGAGTGCCTTTAGACATCTGAGATTTTTTTTGTCTTTATTTTGCCTGTCTTATTTTCTGAAATTTCTGTAATGAAAATGCCTCTTTCATAATAAACACTTTTTTTTTTTTGAGTTGAAAGATACACAAAAACTGTTCAGACAGAATTTTAGTTAAAAAGCAAGTTGACGAGTGGGCAATTCCCTAGTGGTTCAGGACTCTGCTGTTTACTGCAGGGCACACGGGTTTGATCCTGGTAGGGGAACTAGGATCCCACAACCTGCATAGTATAGCCAAAAAAAAAAAAAAAGCAGCAAAGTGATGGGGGAAAAAAAAGCAAGCAAGAGAATCTCTTAAATTAGAAGACAAGAAAATTAGCAAACAAAACGGAATGGCAGATGAACATTCAGATTAATGTGAAAATAAGCACATTTTAAGGTGTAAGGTGTTTTATCAGTACCTCATCTGGTGTCACTTTTCCAATCCTATAATCAGGACAATATAAGGAATTAGCCAAGGCATTTCTGTAAGCGGCAGCATGCAAATTTTCAATGACGTCTGTAAAATAAGTAAAGAAGCAGTTACAGAAACATTTAAATAAAGACAACGCCATGTAGAGAGCCTGGAAAACAACTATACAACTTTGGTCTATCGCATTTAAGCATCAAAAATTTATTATCATTTAACCTCTAGCAACTTCTAAAATTCTGCCAGTCGAATGTGCTAACAAAAATAAGATTCTCTAGCAGCCTGTAAATGTCAGAAACCACCTAAACATTTCTCAAGCTTTAACCTACCTAGTATCATCTGGAAAGCAGAATGGCCTGGGCTTCAGATTCTGAAGTCTGAGTCTAATTACTATTCTGCCATCGACTTGCTGTGTCACCTTGATTAAATCAGCGGGTCTGGATTTTGCTTACTTCTAGGTTCCCTCTCTAGGTAATGAGGGAGTTGTCAGGATAAGAGAAAAGATATGAAAGTGTTAGTGTTAGGTCACACTGCTAGCTTCCAGGGGTCAAATGCTACTGCCAAGCTGCACGCCTCCCTGGCAGTGTCCCTACTTCCCTGGCTCAGTGTCTTTGCTTGAGGTGTGTGTCTTTTATCTGCTTATTATTTGGGCAGTCCCTCTATGCCAAGCACTGAGTTGGAAATATAGAGATAAATAAGACACACACCTGCCCTCAAAATGTTGAGGGGGAAACACTATAAAAGTATTATGGGTGTGATGTTAGTGGTATATCACTAGGGAAGGGCACTGAGAACTGGAAAGGAGGAAGAGAAGCAAAATCTGATATGAGTAGGTGTTTTCCAGGTGAAAGATCTGGGAACAACATTTCAGACAGAGGAAACAGACAAAGGCATAAATTATGACAAGTCTGATACAAAGGGGAACTGCAGCTAGGAGGGAAAGAGAGAGAGAGCAAGAAACAAGGGAGGTGGGCAGGTGCGCCAGATCACCAGAGTTAGCATATACTCTAAGTTAAAGACTCTGGACCTTATCTCATGGATAAGAAGAAGCCTTTAAAGGATTTTCACTGGATTTTCATGTCAGAATGATCAACTATAATGGCAACATGGAGGACGGATTGAAGAGGTATGTCTGGGCAGAGAGACACCAGTCAGGAGACTAAAGCAACTGTTCAGACACAAAGAGTGAGGGCTGAAGCCTCACTGCTACCGGTGGGGAAGGAAGCTACTCCGGACACAGAGTCATCTTTTCTACAATTTTTACTATTCTATTTTTTTTTTTGATAAAGGTTTACAGTTACAAAGTTATCACTATGAAATATAATATGAGCAAACAGGAGCCAAGCACTCACTATGTCCCAGACACTTGTCAGGCCTGCATGTGAATGAAGTCCATGCCCTTCTGAGCCCCTGCAGTTGGTCATCTGCTTATACCTCAGTGGTCTACCTGCACATTTCTGCTCCTACCAGAAGTTCTGTGACTTCTGAGAATCAGTGGTGCTTTTTTTATCTTATAGATTTGTTCTGCCAGATATGCTTGTCAAGATTATATAACCAAACATTCTATAAACACAAACATGAATACAAAAAAATTTTTTTTAACTAAGTTGATTGCTTTGGAAAAACCCAATAAAAGGGAGTTGGCTTAACAATAACAGCCATATATAACAGTGAAAGCAGCAGCAGCAGCAGCAGCAATAAATTGCTGCCAGATTTGGTGGAAGTACAACAATCATTAAAAAAACACCAGGGGGTGCTCTGACACAACCTAGAGGAGTGGGGTAGGGAGGGAGGTGGAAAGGAGGTTTAAGAAGGAGGGGACATATATATACACGTATGGCTGATTCATGCTGATTTAAGGCAGAAACCACCACAATACTGTAAAGTAATTATCCTCCAATTAAAAATAAAAGACTGTTAAAAAACAAAAAACACCAGGGAACTTCCCGGGTGGTACAGTGCTAAGAACTAATCTGCCAATGCAGGGTACATGGATTTGATCCCTGGTCTAGGAAGATTCCACATGCCAAGGAGCAACTAAGCCTGTGTACCACAAGTACCGAACCTGCAGGCCTAGCGCCCATGCTCCACAGCAAGAGGAGCCAGCGCAATGAGAAGCCCGCTCCCCCAAACTAGATAAAATCTGCGCGCAGCACTGAAGATCCAGTGCAACCAATAAATAAATAAAACAAAATAAAAAATCAGCAATGGGAGGATGGGCATAAAACACAGGTGAAAAGCCTAGGATTCTGTAATAAGTTTACGTATTAACATGATAAGTAATCAACAATACAAATATTTAGAAATAAACAATGTTTTAAAAAGTGGACATTTTTGGAAAGTGTATTTTCAAACCTAAGGAGAAAAAGAATTTTAACAGCAATTTTATTCCTCTACAAATTGATTTTTTTGAAATCCCAGTATCTTAGAAACAACGGAATATAATCTGAAAGTGCACTTACGCGCCTGTGGATTCTGAAAAGCCACAGCTTTGTCAATCCTTAGCTGAGACTGAAGGGTAGCTACCTCCCAGCGTCGAAATTCTGGTGCTGTGGTGACATTGAGCAGGAACTCCATTAGAATATCACTACAGAAGACATGAAGCTCAGAGTTACCAGTCTAAAATTGAAAACGAACATCCATTCTATATAATTGTAATACTCTTTTTATTAAACTTTAGGCAGGTTGTGAATAATAATACAAAACCAACATCAGAGGTCATGCCACATAAAAAAAAAAAAAAGAACTGAGCACCTAATTATTTCTTTAAAAGCAGATCTTCTAAATAAACACACACAGGTACTCACACATCATCCCGTAGGCATTCCACAGTATAGGCCATGTTTTCCCTTGTTGAAGTCACGCTGATTCAAAAACAAATTACAGTGAATTATCTAAATCAGAAGAATAAGCTTTCATTTATATCTTCATTAAATCAATCTTTTGGAAGCAACAGTTCGAAGTATAAAAAGTTTAAGTAATAGTGAACAAAAATATGCACATTCAACTAAAGATTTTAACTATTTAAAAAAATCTTCAATAAGAAAACAGTTAAGTATTTCAACTTGACAAAAAAGGAAGAAAGTCTTGACATGTTACACATGAATAAACCTTGAAAACATTTTGTTCAGAAAGTCAGTCATGAAAAGGTAACAAATACTGTTTGATTCCACTGATATGAGGTACCTAGAGTAGTCAAAATCATGGAAACAACAGAGAATGGTGCTCGCCCTGGGCTGAGGGAAGAGAAGGTAGTATTTAATACCTACAGTTTCAGTTGGGGAAGATTAAAACATTCTGGAGATTGGTGGTGATGGTTGCTCAATACTTATTGTAATAGAACTACACATTTTAAAGGTGGTAAATTTTATGTGTATTTTACCACAACTTAAAAAAGAAAAGGCAATTTTAAAGCTGAAGATATCTTTGTATCCTACCCAGGCTCTCACACTTTCTCCCACTTGAGACAAACATAATCATAACCATTACATATTATGTTAAAAACCTCTTCATACCTTCAAAAAAAATCTTAAAACTTGTTTTTCACAAAACATTTTGTTAAGTCTGCCATGTTGAAACAGACTGAATTCATTTCTTGACTGCTGTTCATTCCTAACTGTAGTAGTCCTAGCATATTATTGTATTATACTTTACTCATCCACCTCTTTAAAGACAGGCATTTAGATTGTTTCCAGTCACCGTAAAGATCAAGAATTCCTTTGTGCACGTGGATTAAAAACTGTTAGGCTGTAGAATATGCTCATTTTTAATATTAACTGATATTTGTTGATTCTTTCCTAAGTAGCTATATCAACTCATATTCCCACAGCAGTATAAAATGGTACTGAACTGTTGATTATAAGTAAAGATCATTGTTTCTGGCCTCCTCTTCTGGGAACAGCCTATTCCTATCTTTGTTCCTATCCATTTACTCTTGGGTTGTCTTCCTAATTTCTAGCTCTTCATTTTCCCAAATAATCCTCTCCATATTATATATGTTGCAAACACCTACTTTTAGTTACTTAGAGTTTTACTTTAAGGTATAAAGATGTTTTACATTTATGCAGTCAAATTCATCAGTCTTTTCTTTCTTGTGCCTTAAGAGACTGTTAACCACCTTGATAACACAGAAAAGTTCCTTTACAACTGATCATCTTCTGGTGCTTTCACTATTTCCGATTATTTATTTTTAACAAACCTTAATTTACCACCAACTGCTTCAATTCCACGGGTTATCTTGAAAGATGAAGCTCCTTTTGTAGTCTTGGAAAAGAAGAAAACAACCGTTTTTGGTACTTTTTAATGACAATTTTGCCAAACATCACTTTGTCAAAAATCTAATGTCACTAAATTCAAAAGGAACACTAACTAAAAATACTGCCTCCTTTTAACAAATACCCAACAAAGTTGACTCAAAAGCACAAGTATAGATTTTTATATAAAGCACATTTAGATAAAAATTCAATTATCAAATACATGCTTGTTGGATTCATCAATCTATTGTGAAAGAGATTTGCATATGAGAAAAAATAATTTTCTTTCAATTTCTGGCACTTCTTTTTAAAAATTAAAAATGTCCTTTTTTGGGTACATGATTCTTTTATTTTTTAAAAAATTAATTAATTTATTTTAATTGGAGGCTAATCACTTTACAATATTGTGGTGGTTTTTGCCATACACTGACATGAGTCAGCCATGGATGTACATGTGTCTCATCATCCTAAAAACATTGTCTTTTTACTGATTTCTTATGCTCTAGCATGAATATCCAGATGGACACTAATTTACTGCTACTCGGTGATAAGTATCCTGTGATTTTTCACGCTATATTAGGGGACTGTACTGGGTTGAAAACTGATCCCCAAAATTCATGTCCACCCAAGAACCTACAAAAGTGACCCTGTTTGGAAATAGCCTTTGCAGATGTAAATATTTAAAATAAGGTCATGTTGGATAAGAGTGTGCCTTTCAGTAAGAGGGATATTTGCACACAGAAACAGAGAGGACCAGGTGAGAATAGGGGCAGGTATTGGAATTATGCAGCTGAAAGCCAAGGAATGAAAAGGACTGCTGGCAACATCAGAAGCTGTGGGAGAGACAAAGGCAAGATTCTTTTCAGAGGGAGTATGGCTCTACTGACACCGTGACTTTGACTTCTAGCCTCTAGAACTGTGAGAGGATAAACTGTTGTTTAAGCCACACTGTTTGAAGTAATTTGTTATGGCCGCTCCAGGAAACTAACATAGGGGTGTTGCTTTTAGTTTTTCTTTTCTGTAGGACCAAGATATCACAGATTTCTACACACATGGAAGTAGTAAAGATGCTTACCAAACTGGATGCAAGACGAAGCAAATGAGAAGTTCCTAAATTGTTGGAGTTCTCATATCTGCTGCCTGCTTTAATGAACAAACCAATTCTTGATGCAGGAGCATAGTTTTCGAGAGAAGCAATCACTAAACCATTTGGTAACCTGGTAAACTGTGTATAAAATAAAGCAGAGATGTGATTAATGTCTTTATATTACCAAGAACAGTAAGGCGTGTATGTGAATAACTCAGGGGGACTAACCTCAAGGTCCTGAGGATGTGGAGGCACTCCTGCAGGGGCTGCTGTGGCTTTAGCTTTAGGAGCAACTTTGAGGGAATAAAATCTCTAAACACAAAAAAGACAGGTTACCGCATTTCTCAAAAGAATAGTGCATTGTATCTGAGTTGGCCCAAGCAATAGAGGGTGTTCAGTGGTAAAAAAAAAGTCCATTGGAGGATTCAGCTGATTAACCTATTAACTAACCCACCAGTTTACCCATGCCAAATTAAATCTCTATTTGTGATCTGTAGAGCTTGAAGGAACACGGAGTTGAACATGTTCATTTCTTATATAAAGATTCACTGCATTTTCTTTTACCTTTTAACTACCTTATTAGAGCTCCAAGTGGTCCTTTCTAGGCTCTAATGCTTTGGAACTTTTTGAAAAAGTGTGGAATAGCCACATTCGTACCTTTTAATAGATTTTTAGCATTACTGCTTCTCTTATCTGCCTAAAGAGTCTCATCTTTTTAGTCTACTTTCCAATATGACTTCATTTCCTTAATCATTTTAGTAACCTTTAAAAAGCATATCAAAGAAAACTTCATCCAAGCCCCCAAATATTTCCCATAGTAGCTTCACTCTTTTGTGCTACATTACCACTACACAACTAAAGGTCTTTTTTTAAAAATCTTCTTTGATTAATATACCCTGAGATTAACGATAGCTTCACCCACAGCAGATACTCAAAATGTAATACGCAGCCACAGGGAGGGATGTTGAGAATTAAACCTTGGTACTCTCAGGATTAAATGAACATGCTACCTGAGTTTTCCAAGGAGCCCCTCAGAGGCTGCAATGTCCCCACTTCATGTTGTCCAGGAGGGCTGCTGGTTGTGCATTCAGCTTCAATGCTGTGCTATCGAAAAGTTGGTTCCTAGTTTTCATTTGCTGTTAGCGCTTTCAAATTATAAATTACAATTAGCTTTGCTTTATCATCATCAATTTCATTCGCTGGGTGTGGTATAGCTAACTCTACTAGTGATTCTCACCCCATTCCAGTACTCTTGCCTGGAAAATCCCAGGGATGGAGGAGCCTGGTAGGCTGCAGTGCATGGGGTCGAGATACGGACGCGACTGAGAGACTTCACTTTCACTTTCATTCACTGGAGAAGGCAATGGCAGCCCACTCCAGTGTTCCTGCCTGGAGAATCCCAGGGACGGGGGAGCCTGGTGGGCTGCCGTTTACAGGGTTGCACAGCGTCGGACATGAACTGATGCGATTTAGCAGCAGCAGCAGTGATGTAGCTTTTGATTTTTTCAGAAAGTAAAAAATTAAAGGTATGTGGGCACATCAGTTGCTAAGAAAGGTAGACTTAGGTGTTCTCCTCTCAAATGTGCCTGAGCAGTGACATTTTGTTGATAATGTACTTTCTATAATTTGTTCCATTCAAACCTGTTGCAAAGAATTATCCTAGTAACTGTCCATACAATTACGATTTTGTTTTAATAACAAAAGATGTATACATTTATTCTTATGTAAAATAAGGGTTCTAGGTAGAAACAACTGCTTTCAAGCTTACTGCAATTTGTTTACATTGGTTCTCTTCAACTCTGTTATCTTTGAGTTCTTTTTTCTACTGAAAGGGGAGGATGGAATGAATGAGGAGGCTTTGAGGTCTTTTGCCAGTCCAACTGGACTTCCTTCCCTCTATGGATTATTAAAATCACCGGTTAGTTTAGGGGTGCTAAGAAGGCTAAGAGAATTACAGTCCAAATCATGGTCATTTGTATAATTCATAATTTATCTATTTAAATATTAAGAACTAGAAAACTCCATTCCCTGGTTTTTTGAAACTTCTTCTAGTAGATTACTATGTTACTTAGCAAGCCAGGCTCTCTTGGTATTTTGGGCTGGATAATTCTGTTGTGGGTGGCTTTGAGCACTGAAGGATGTTCAGCAGTAGCACTCCCCTGCCCCCCAGGTTGTCACAACCAAAAATGTCTCTAGATATTGCCAAATGTCCCCTGGGGGCAAAATTGGCCTCGAAGAGTTGTTTTAATCTCAGAGGTTGAGACTGTCCCCTCTTGAAAACCACCCGTCCACAATGACATAACACTGATACTGGAGTTTACCCCAAGTGACAGCTATGTGTCACTCGGACATGGAGGAGGAGCCTTAAGAACCTCTAAAGGGAAGGCCAAGAACCCCTCCTGGATAAATATTAAAACGAGGTCAAGAAAAGCACACTTATGCAGCCAGGACACGACAGTGACAATCAAGTTCCAGGTTCACTGAAAAACGCGATACAGGTATTAGCTCATTTTTTCTTCTTATGATTTTCCTCATAATCCCGCTTAACAGTTGGAGAAGCTGATGCTACATGATATGCCAAGAAACAAAGGCAGCAGCTGATAGGGCAGGGATGGGGACTAGGTCTACACCGGCCTCCTGCGACCCATACCTCGCGGCCCCCTTCACCTGCACACAAGTGCAGCAATGACCTTCAGCGGTGCCTCCACCGGGCCGCTTCGCCTCTGCTCTCAAGCTCGCTCCCTCTCTCGCTGCACGTTTTCCCGCATTAGGTCTCCTCTGCTCAGAGAATGAGCGGCCTCCCAACGCCTGACCCACCCAGCCTGGAGCCCGGTTGGCCCGCAGGGTTCAGCTGAAGGGCAGAACGAAGCCCAGCGCCCAGGGGCCCCAAAACAGGCAACGCCGGTCCGTATGACCTCGCTGACCATCTGCTTTCCAACCCTTCCCCAAGCCCGCCAGCTGTGCTCACCGCGAGGGACCCGGCTCTGGTTAACAGCTTCATTGCTCAAGACTGTCCTGGGCCTCGGTCACGGCCGCCTCGGAGGGAAGCAAGATGGTGGCGGACAGCGGCAGCGGCCCAGCTTTCCCTGCGACGCTCTGTCCCACGTCGCTTACGTGCGGGACTCTCTAGGCGACCGGCTGCGCTCTACTGCTCCCTGGAGGTTGGGCCAGTCCAATTCCTCCAAGACCTAGGACAGGGAGACGCATAATTTCGTGACGGAGTATTTCGAAGATAATTTAAGTTACCGCTTTTTTAGTTCTCTTCCTGGCCTGGATACCCACTCTGTGGTTTTCTGACTACTCCTGCGACAGCATATCGCAGCACCCCCCCCGCCACTTTGGATTCTCCCGATCCGGACTGTCCAATGAAAGAGTCGCATCTCGGATTCGGAGTCTAGGCTCAAGCCCGCTGAACTCCCCGGTTCCCACTCCGCAGAAGCCGGCAGCTTTAGAAGACCGTAGTCTATCTACCATTCTGCAGAGACTTAGGCTTCGAGACCGGGTGTGATCGCCTGTTGCTTGGTGAAGTCGTCATTAGGTCATTAACTCCGTGAGAACATAGGCCTTGTCCAATCAATTCGCTTCTCTAACGGCCAGACCACGCTAGGGATGCCCCTAGATGAGACGGGAGCTTACGAAGGCAGTGCAACCCAAGTCTCTGCTGTCCTGGAGTTAATAGTCTAGGCTGGGGTTACGTTGAAAAGAAAAACTGCACTATAGTTTTGTTTTAGAGAACTTAAAATGTTTTGAGTAGTGGTGGTGTGCGTGTGAGTGGGTGAGAGATTTATGAGCTGAAGCCTGCATATGGAGAGTCACGTGACTGCTGAGAAAGTGAAAGGAAAGTCGCTGAGTCGTGTCCGACTCTTTTTTTTGTCTTAGTCGTGTCCGATTCCATAGACTATAGGCTGCTGCTTCTGCTGCTGCTAAGTCGCTTCAGTCGTGTCCGACTCTGTGCGACCCCATAGACGGCAGCCCACCAGGCTCCCCGGCCCTGGGATTCTCCAGGCAAGAACACTGGAGTGGGGTGCCATTGCCTTCTCCAATGAATGAAAGTGAAAAGTGAAAGTGAAGTCGCCCAGTCGTGTCCGACTCTTCGCGACCCCATGGACTGCAGCCTACCAGGCTCCTCCTTCCATGGGATTTTCCAGGCAAGAGCACTAGAGTGGGGTGCCATTGCCTTCTTCCATAGACTATATAGTCCATGGAATTCTCCAGGTCAGAATCCTGGAATGGGTAGCCTTTTCCTTTTCCAGGGGATCTTCCTAACCCAGGAATGGAACCGAGGTCTCCTGCATTGCAGGCAGATTCTTAACCAACTGAGCTATCAGGCAAGTCTCACGTGACTGCTGGGGAAAGAAAATTCTGTGGTCTTTTCCACAAGTATTAACTAAGAAGTTGTGCCAGCTACTATACTGAAGATTAAGGCACGGTCCCTGCCCTTCAGGGACTTATAATCCTGTACCTTGCTATGCTGCATGGTTGGGAAATTAACATTAACATTTAGAAGTTTGTTACAAGTGAAGAACTTTCAGATCGCATACTGGATCAAAATCTGCATTTTTACAAGATCCCGAGGTGATTTGTATGCACATGAAAATTTCATAAGGCATTACAGAGCAGAGAAACTAATACCCTCAGCCTGTGTCTGAGTTTCTCTACACTCACAACTCTGTAATTAGGAGATTACAGGGGACACCTAAGACCTGGTAACTGAGAATATGGCAGGAGTTCCCTGGGGCCTAGTGGTTAGGATATGGCGCTGTCGCTGCTGTGGCCCAGGTTCGATCCCTGGTTAGGAACTGAGCCTGTAAGCTGTGGGAGGTGCAGCCAAAAAATGTTTTTTAAAAATGTGAAAAAGAACCTGGCACAAAAACTGTGGTAGATTTACACAGCAGTGCATGAGATGATTTAAAGTTGGTACATAAGACTTCCCTGGTGGTACAGTGGATAAGAAGCCAATGCAGAAGACACAGGTTCGATCCCTGGTCCAGGAAGATTCCACATGCAGTGGAGCAACTAAGCCCTTGCCACAGCTAGTGATCCTGTTGTAGAGCCTGCATATGGCAACTACTGAAGCCCTTGGGCCTAGAGCCTGAGCTCAGTGAGAAAAAGTGCTGCAAGGAGAAGGCTGTGCACTACAACTACAGAGTAGCTCCCCGCACCCCTACCCTCCCTCCCAAAGCCCCCCCACTTCCTCACCGCCCCCCCCAACCACATTTCAGCAACTGGAGAAAGTGCATGCATAGTAATGGAGACCCAGCACAACCAAAAAATGAAATAAATTAAAAAATAAAGTTGGTACATAAATGAACATTGTTCTATTTTAATGATTATATATTATTTTGAATATTATGACAAGCAATGCTGATAATGAGTTTCCTTTCGGCATATGTTTATAAAAGAATAAAAGATTGATGTAAACAGCATTAATTTAATTATAGGTGAAATGGACATATGGAAAAAATAAGGTGTTAACAAGTAGTAAAGTTGGAGAGACATTTCACTGATCCAGACACCCACCTGCTTAAAATTTTTCAATGATTTCCCATGCTTTTCAGGATAAAGTTCACATTGATTAACATGATATACAAACCTCTGTCTCCAGTACTTTTTAATCACTACTCAAATTAACTGCACCCCTGAGAGTCCAATCACTGGAACTTCATCATCCAGTTCAGGTTAGGTGGGGTATATAGTGTCCATGAACACTGCTTTTTAGAATGTTTCCTTCTTCAGTTATAACACCACCAATGCATCAAACTGTAATTGTGACCCAAATTAAAAAATCTGTTCACAATATGGTAGTGTATGAAATACAATTCATGATAACAGCTGCATAAATAATAAAATACTGTTTATTCAGTATTTTGCAACATTACAATATTGCCTATTAAGTTTTACAGTACAAACAAAGACTGCCATCTTGTGGTAACTACTACTTCCTATCTAACTCAGTGACAGCTGTTTATAAGTGAAGGGTGTTTGTGTGTGTGTGTAGTTGGGATACCATTGTTAACATGTATTTGTGACATTGGTTGGTGATGTGCATTTTCCACCTCACGCTTTTTTTCAACTCCCAGTCACTCCTACAGCTAATTATATAATTATAGAGAAAGAAGAGGCTAGATCCATGAGCTCCAGTTCTCACGTGGAGTATATAAGGATATAATTTGGGGACATCAACAACTGAAAGGGGTGGGGATAGAGGTGCAAAGAGTAGAGTTTTTATATGTTACTTAAGATAAGCTAGTTGTTCAGTTTCTCAGTCATGTCTGACTCTTTGTGACCCCATAGACTGCAGCATGCCAGGCCTCCCTGTCCCTCTCCACCTCCTGGAGTTTGCCCGACTTCATGTCCATTGAATTGGTGATGCCAGCCAACCACTTCATCCTCTGTTGCCCCCATTTCTTCCTGTCCTCAGTCTTTCCCAGCATCAAGGTCTTTTCCAATGACTTGGCTCTTTGCATACATATTTGTTTAGTAAACAATGAAAAATGCTCAACACCACTAATCATTTGTTGTACAGTTTCTAAGTCATGTCTGACTCTTTCTGACCCACTGGACTGCAGCAAGGCAGGCTCCCCTGTCCTTCACTATCTCCCACAGTTTGCTCACATTTATGTTTATTGAGTCAGTGATGCTATTTACCCATCTCATCCTCTGGTGCCCACTTCTTTTACCTTCAGTCTTTCCCAGCATCAGGGTCTTTTACAGTGAGTCAGCTTTTAGCATCAGGAGTCTTTGCAAAGTATTGGAGCTTCAGCTTCAGCAGCAGTTCCTCCATTGAATATTCAGGGTTGATTTCCTTTAGGATTGACTAGTTTGATCTCCTTGCAGTCCAAGGGACTCAGTCTAGGGTCTTCTCTAGCACCACAGTTTGAAAACATCAATTCTTCAGTGCTCAGCCTTCTTTGTGGTCTAACTCTCACATCGGTACATGACTGCTGGAAAAATCATAGCTTTGACTATATGGATCATTGTCGGCAAAGTGATGTCTCTGATTTTTAATACACTGTCTAGGTTTGTCATAGCTTTTCTTCCAAGGAGCAAGCATCTTTTAATTTCATTTTACCATCCACAGTGATTTTGGAGCCCTATAAAATAAAGTCTGTCACTGTTTCTATTTATCTCCATCTATTTGCCATGAAGTTATGGGACAAAATGCCATGATCCTTGTTTTTTGAATGTTAAATTTTAAGTCAACTTTTTTACTCTCTTTTCATCTTCATCAAGAAGCTCTTTAGTTCCTCTTTGCTTTCTGCATTAGGGTGGTGTCATCTTCATATCTGAGGTTATTGATATTTTTCCCAGAAATCTTGATTCCAACTTGTGCTTCATCCAGCCTGGCATTTCTCAGGGCTTCGGTTTGTGTACACACAGTGACAGAGACATACACATACAGAGACAGACAGAGACAGAGAGAGAGAGACGGAGAGGGGAATGAGAAGGAGAAGAGAGAGAAGAAGGAGAAGGAGTGGAGAGAAAGAGAAAAGAGGAGAGGAGAGAGGGGAGGGGAGGGAGAGTGAGATTGAGTAAGACAGAGAGGGAGAGAGATGCTTCTATGTATCTAGTTGTAGGCATCAGCCTAGAAAGGCATGGTTGTCACTGGCTGGAAATGATGCTGAGCAAGGCCCTATGGGTCTCCTGAGCACAAAGATTTTGTGTGTCCCCCATTTCTTTGATTACAGCAAACAGCCTTCATTCAGCCTCCATGACCTTCCCTGAGTTCCCGTGGCCAGATTCAAGCAGTTGTTAATTGGGGAAGGGAGAGGGGCTTGTGAGACCAGGGAGAGACAGTCAAGAGTAGCCTTGGGGCAGGGTCCTGCTTCCCTATAAGTGGATATACACAACGATATCTTTGCCTCCTCCAGATGGGAAAAGTTAACAGTGAATGATAGTATGCTGCTCACAAGCATGTAGAACCTCAGACCAGGTGGAGCTGAGGGTTGATGATGCTGACTCCTACTTACCTCACCACTAATCCATCAGAAGACTGTCCATGTACTCATCATATCTTCCTTGAACAATTACTATAAAACTTATTATCTTCTTCAAGTTGGGACACTTGAGGGCATTAGCCTTCTGTGGCCCCCTTTACCTGACAAAGCAATAAAACTATCCTTTTCTACTTCACCCAAAACTCTGTCTCCGAGATTCAATTTGGCACTGGGGTACAGAGAAGCTGAGCTTTCGGCATCAGAAACGAATCTCATAGCAGCTTTATTTCTTGACCTTATCAATATTAGCAAAAGTCAGGAAGATTTGTTCCAATGTTATCTGACTGATGAAATAGTCTACTAGATTGAATAGTGTTTTAGCTTTCTCCATAATATGAAACACCTTTAACAGAAAAAAAAAATATCATGATGTTACCATTGCTGTATCAGATGAACCTTTTCCCCACCTAATTACATCCTTAGTCCTGCCAGGCTTATGCTTAGGAACAAAAAGATATGGAAGGGGGAAGTTAGAAAGAAGAAGGAAAAGATGGTTGAAAATAGAGAAGAGGAGACAGTTATTTATTTCTATTCTCTTGATAGGTATGGAATATTAGAGGTTAGGGTCAGAAGTATCAGTTAAACTACAGGGGCCTTTGGAAAGTAACTTAAAAAGTTCTCCCCCTCTGCAAATATCATGTTCCCATTCCTCATGCTTGAATCTCTGTGCTTCCCATCAGTCTCCATTAACACATAATGTTAGAAATGTATGATTTCAACAATCACCTTTCCCCAACAAATTCCCTTGCTGGGAATGTAGTAGCCAATAATTCCTCGATGATCCTGGTTTATGATGTTACCTAAGAAAGGAAAGATTTGACAGGTGAGTAATAGAGAGGGCCCTGTTTACAAAATTCCCCAATAATTCCCTTTCCAGTTATCTCACTAATAGAGAAATAATATATGCAGCTAAAACAAAGATGACATAATTCCATTTTTACTATATATGACTTTGTTAAGTATTTCAATAGATTTACTTCCACGTGAAATATGGTCTTATTGCTCACAGTTTGTAAAAATTGCAGAGGGTAGGATAATCACTTTAAGACATGGAAAAAATAGCTCACATGCTCTTTGCCAAAGCAGAATTACGTGAACTCTAATGTTCTATAGGACTGAGTTTCTAAACATTGTCCTGAAACTATGTTCATAAAAACTGAGTATGATTTCTTTTTCCTGTTGTGTGTATCTCTGTGTGTGGTATTTGTGTGCGGTGTGTGTGTGTAGTGTAGGATTTCTATAGTACTCTTATAAATAGGCGATCTTCATCCTAAAGGAAAGAGGAAATTCATGTCTATATAACACAAACGTGAAGGCATTCACTGCAGAAATGAAATTGAGGTAGTAACACTGTAGCTACTCCTAAGATAAGATGTATTTGTATTTACTGTTACACAGTTGAAGACTATTGCAAATGGAATAAATTGGGATTAAGATATTTAAAATAAATAATCTCTATGTAAATTACAATAAGGGATTTTCTTTTCTAATAAATTTCTGCATAACCTCCATGAATAAGGGAAAATTTATTCCTATACACTAACAATGAGAAAACAGAAAGAGAAATTAAGGAAACAATTCCATTCACCATCGAAACAAAAAGAATAAAATACTTAGGAGTATATCTACCTAAAGAAACAAAAGACCTATATATAGAAAACTATAAAACACTGATGAAAGAAATCAAAGAGGACACAAATAGATGGAGAAATATACCGTGTTCATGGATTGGAAGAATCAATATAGTGAAAATGAGTATACTACCCAGAGCAATCTATAGCTTCAACACAATTCCTATCAAGTTACCAGAGGTCTTTTTCAGAGAATTAGAACAAATAATTTCACAATTTGTATGGAAATACAAAAAACCTCAGATAGCCAAAGCAATCTTGAAAAAGAAGAATGGAACTGGAGGAATCAACCTGCCTGGCTTTAGGCTATACTACAATGCCACAGTCATCAAGACAGTATGGTACTGGCACAAAGACAGAAATATAGATCAATGGAACAAAATAGAAAGCCCAGAGATAAATCCACCACCTATGGACACCTTATCTTTGACAAAGGAGGCAAGAATATATAATGGAGAAAAGACAATCTCTTTAACAAGTGGTGCTGGGAAAACTGGACAGACACTTGTAAAAGAATGAAACTAGAACACTTTCTAACACCATACACAAAAATAAACTCAAAATGGATCAAAGATCTAAACATAAGACTAGAAACTATAAAACTCCTAGAGGAAAACATAGGCAAAACACTCTCCGACATAAACCAAAGCAGGATCCTCTATGACCCACCTCCCAGAATATTGGCAATACAAGCAACAATAAACAAATGGGACCTAATTAAAATTAAAAGCTTCTGCACAACAAAGGAAACTAAAAGCAAGGTGAAAAGGCAGCCTTCAGAATGGGACAAAATAATAGCAAACGAAGCAACGGACAAACAATTAATCTCAAAAATATACAAGTTTTCCTCGGTGTATATGCCCAGCAGTGGGATTGCCGGGTCATATGGCAGGTCTATTTGCAGTTTTTTAAGGAACCTCCAGACTGTTTTCCATAGTGGCTGTACTAGTTTGCATTCCCACCAACAATGGGAGACAACAAAAGGAACGCAGATGTATAGAATAGACTTGTGGACTTTGTGGATGAGGGTAAGGGTGGGATGATATGGGAGAAGGGCATTGAAGCATGTTAATTGTCATGTGTCTAATCAATCGCCAGCCCAGGATTGATGCTCGGGACTGGTGCAGCGAGATTTCCCGGGGGGGAGGGAGAAGGGAGGGGGGACCCGGAGGGGAAGCATATGTAAACCCATGGTGATATCATGACAATGTATGGCAAAAACAATAATAAAAAAAATATATATATACAAGTAACTCCTGCAGCTCCATTCTAGAAAAACAAACGACCCAATGAAAAAGTGGGCCAAAGAACTTAACAGACATTTCTCCAAAGAAGACATAAAAATGGCTAACAGACACATGAAAAGATGTTCAACATCACTCGTTATCAGAGAAATGCAAATCAAAACCACAATGAGGTACCACTTTACACCAGTCAGAATGGCTGCCATCCAAAAGTCTACAAGCAATAAATGCTGGAGAGGATGTGGAGAAAAGGGAGCCCTCTTACACTGTTGGTGGGAATGCAAACTAGTACAGCCACTATGGAGAACAGTGTGGAGATTCCTTAATGATCCAGCAATCCCGCTGCTGGGCATACACACGGAGGAAACCAGAATTGAAAGAGACACGTGTAAACAATGTTCTTCGCCACATTGTTTACAATAGCCAGGATATGGAAGCAACCTAGATGTCCATCAACAGATGAATGGATAAGAAAGCTGAAGTACATATACACAATGGAATATTACTCAGCCATTAAAAAGAATACATTTGAATCAGTTCTACTAAGGTGGATGAAACGAGCCTATTATACAGAGTGAAGTAAGCCAGAAGGAAAAACAACAATACAGTATACTAACGCATATATATGGAATTTAGAAAGATGGTAACGATAACCCTGTATGTGAGACAGCAAAAGAGATGCTGATGCATAGAACAGTCTTTTGGACTCTATGGGAGAGGGCAAGGGTGGGATGATATGGGAGAATGGCACTGAAACATGTAAACTATCGTATGTGAAATCAATCGCCAGCCCAGGTTTGATGCTTGATACAGGGTACTCAGGGCTGGTGCACCGGGATGGCCCAGAGAGATGGAATCGGGAGGGAGGTGGGAGGGGGGTTCTGGAAGAGGAACACATGTATACCAATGGCGGATTCATGTCAATGTATGGCAAAACCAACATGATAATGTAAAGAAAATTAAAAAAAATAAAATCTATATCAAATCATGAAAGAAAAGAAAAATAATAGGCTTTTAAAAAAATTAAAAATTAAAATTCTAAAAAAGAGGAAAAAAAATGGAAGAAGAAATAAAAAAGGGAAAAAAGGATAACTCCACAGAACTGCAAAAGCCCAATGTAGAGGCAGAGGTTTACAGCAATAATAAAAAGTGTGACCGAATATACATGTATACATATACACCCATAAGCAATATCAAAACAGTCCAACAAAAATAAAGTACAATAGATCAACCTGGTGAACAAAGGAAAACAAAAATTTTATCTACCAGAACAAAACTGGAAAACAAAACTAAAGCAAGGGGCCAACTGGGAAATAAAGCAATGAAAATAAAACTAACAAAATGTTGAAAGAAAGAAAAGAAAAGAAGAGTAGATATGCAAAGTTAAATAGAGGTAGATGAAGATTTATATACATTAAAGATTAACTGCAAGGGGAAAAGAACAGTAGGAAAAGCAGCCAAAGGAATAAATGTAGAAAAAAATAATAATAGGTTTAAAAAATTAAGAATTAAAATTAAAAAAACAGAAAAAAGGAAAACTTCACAGAGCTGCAAAAGCCCAACCTAGAGGCAGAGGTTTATAACAGCAATAAAAAATGTGACTGAGGGAAAGAAAAAAGCTCAAATGCTTAATTAGATTTCATAGTGCCAATAAAATTGACAACTACAACGGGGTTGGAGGAGGGGAGAAAAAAATTAAAAAAAATTCAAAAGAATCTACAGAACAAGTCAAAGCATAAGAATAATAAATGTTTTTCTTGAGTCACTGCTGTCAGAGTCCTTTCCCTCACTAGGAGTCACAGTCCACGTCACCTCCCTAGGATGCCCTCCAACACTGCTGATCTCTGGACCTGCTGTGGGGGCATCTCAGACTCTAATCTGGCCCTACTCCTATGTGTTCTTGCCTCCAACTTCCACAGCTATCAGAACTAGTGTGTTTTCTTTTGTGGGAGCTCTCAATGACCTTTTATACATTCCATAGACACAGAGTCTGCCTAGTTGATCATGTGGATTTAATCTGCAGCTTGTACAGCTGGTGGGAAGGTTTTGGGTCTTCTTCCTTAGCCATACTGCCCCTGGTTTCACTTGTGGTTTTATTTCCACCTCTGCATGTGGGTCATCCACTGGGGTTTGCTCCTGAGGCTGCCCTGGAGGACTTGGGTTTGCCCCTGTGAGGGCCAGGTGTGAAGGTGGTGCAGCTGCTTGGGTCACAGGGGTTCTGGAAGCACCCAGAGCTCAGGGGACTTGGTGGCTAGGGCAGCAGGAAATATGGTGCTCTAGAAGGGTATGGCAACCAGTATTGGCCAATATGCTCCAGTATTCTTGTCTGGAGAAGCCCCCTCCCCGACAGAGAAGCCTGGCAGGCCACAGTCTACCGGGTTGCAAAGAGTCGGACACTACCAAAGTGACCCTGCGCACATAGACACAAGACTTTTTTGCCTATGGGAACTCTGCCCCAGTGAGAGATGAGCGTGAAGGTGGCACAGCTGTTTGGCTTGCGGGGACCCTGGCGGCGCCAAGTGCGCAGGAACACGGACTGTCTGAACCACAAGAGTTACAGCACTATCAGAGTCTTTTTTCTACCCTCTTGTAGCTGGTGATCAGAAAGCCTCTTTGGCCAGCCTTTGTCCACACTTTCACCCTTTCAGGCATTTAGAGGGTTCCCTTGCCTGGGGTCCTTCTCTGTTGTTCAGTGTATCAGGCACATAGAGGGGTTCCCCTGACTGGGATCCTACTCTGTAGATTGGCACGTCAGGCTCTTAATGGGGCACCCTGGGTGGAGCCCTACTCTGTAGTTTGGTGCATCAGTCACTTAAAGGGGCACCCTGGGTGGGGTCCTGCTCTGTAGCTCAGTGCATCAGGCATTTGATGGGCCAGCCTCTCTATTGTTCAGCTGCTGATGCTGGCATGTGGGGAGAGAGGGGCAATAGTGATGTCTCCACCCCCTACATGTGACTCGGCAGTATCGCCTTGCTTCTATGGCTGCCTGGCTTTCCTCCATAGGCATTTCCCACCACAATCTCCTCCCTTACCTCCTCTCGTTAGGTCTCTCCAAGTCAAGAGCAGCCCTTGCCCTGGGATTGGTCCACACTCCCCAAACTAGCTCCCAGCTTCTGTGCCTTCCAGGGGACCCTCATCCCTGTCCTGGGTATGTACGGCTGCAGCAAGGACTGTCTAATTCTCATTCCATTTAGGCTGCCACAGATAAGCTGTTTCACTCTCAGCCTTAAATGTTTCTCCTGACTCAGACAATTGCCCTGATGTGGGGATTGGACCCTTGCTTCAGTTCCCCCACCTGCTGAGGGCAGGTCCAGTCCTATTAACACTCCTGTTTCTCCCCCAAGTTTCCTCATCCTGCTGAGTTTTGCAGTGCTCTATATATTCTTTTCCTCTGGCCAGGTACTCCTGTCCTCTCTCAGCTGGTGTTCTGCATGCATTTTTGTGTCTGAAGGTGTATTCCTCATGTTTTCATTGAGAGAGATGTACTCTATGTGCATCTACTCCTCTGCCATCTTGTTCTCAATCTTGGTTTTTTGAATGCTGAGTTTTAAGCCAGGTTTTTCACTCTCCTCTTTCACCCTCATCAAGAAGCTCTTTAGTTTCTCTTCATTCTGTGCCATAAGGGTGGTGCTAGCTTTGTATCTAAGGTTATTGATGTTTCTCCCTGCAATGCTGATTCCAGCTTGTGCTTCATCTACCTGGCATTTTGTATGATGTACTCTGCATAGAAGTTAAATAAGCAGGGTGACAATATACAGCCTTGATGTACTCCTTTCTCAATTTTGAACCAGTCTATTGTTTCATGTCTGGTTTTAACTGTTTCTTCTTAACCTGCATACAGGTTTTGCAGGAGGCAGGTAAGGTGGCCTGGGTATGCCAACCTATTTCAGAATTTTCCACAGGTTACTGTGATCCACACAGTCAAAGGCTTTGGCATAGTCAATAAAGCAGAAATAGATGTTTTTCTGGAACTCTCTTGCTTTTTCAATGATCCAGCAATTGTTGGCAATTTCATCTCTGATTCCTCTGCCTTTTCTAAATCCAGCTTGAACATTTGGAAGTTCTCAGTTCACATACTGTTGAAGCCTGGCTTGGAGAATTTTGAGCATTACTCTGCTAGTGTGTGAGGTGAGTACAATTGTGTGGTAGTTTGAACATTCTTTGGCATTGCCTTTCTTTGGGATTGGAATGAAAACTGATCTTTTCCAGCTCTGTGGCCATTGCTGAATTTTCCAAATTTGCTGGCATATTGAGTGCAGCACTTTCACAGCATCATCTTTTAGGATTTGAAATAGCTCAATTGAAATTCCATCACCTCTACTAGATCTGTTCGTAATGATGCTTTCTAAGAGTCATTTGACTTCACATTCCAGGGTGTCTGGCTCTAGGTGAGTGATCACAGCATCGTGATTATCTGGATCATGAAGATCTTTTTTTGTATAGTTCTGTGTATTCTTGCCACGTCTTCTTAATATGTTATGCTTCTGTTAGGTTCATACCATTTCTGTCCTTTATTTTGCCCATCTTTGCATGACATGTTCCCTTGGTATCTCTAATTTTCTTGAGGTGATCTCTAGTCTTTCCCAATCTATAGTTATCCTTATTTCTTTGCATTGATCACTGAGGAAGGCTTTCTTATCTTTCCTTGCTGTTCTTTGGAACTCTGCATTCCAACGGGTAGATCTTTCCTTTTCTTCTTTGCCTTTCACTTCTCTTCTCAGCTATTTGTAAGGCCTCCTCATATTTTGCCTTTTTTCATTCTTCTTTGGGGGATGGTCTTGATCATCGCCTCCTATACAATGTCATGAACCTCCACCCATAGTTCTTTGTGCACTCTGTGTATCAGATCTAATCCCTTGAATCTATTTGTCACCTCCACTGTATAATTATAGGGATTTGATTTAGGTCATACCTGAATGATCTAGTGGTTTTTCCCTACTTTCTTGAATTTACATCTGAATTTTGCAATAAGGAGTTCATGATCTGAGCCACAGTCAGCTCCCAGTCTTGTTTTTGCTGACTGTATAGAGCTTCTCCATCTTTGGCTGCCAAGAATACAATCAATCTGATTTTGGTATTGATCATCTGGTGATGTCCATGCGTAGAGTCTTCTCTTGTGTTGTTTGTAGAGGGTGTTAGCTATGACCAATGTGTTCTCTTGGCCAAACTCTATTAGTCTTTGCCCTGCTTAATTCTGTACTCCAAGGCCAAATTTTCCAGTTACTCCAGGTATTTCTTGACTTCTTACTTTTGCATTCCAGTCCCCTATAATGAAAAGGACTTCTTTTTGGGGTGTTAGTTCTAGAAGGTCTTGTAGGTCTTCACAGAACTGTTCAACTTCAGCTTCTTCAGCATTATTGGCCAGGGTATAGACTTGAATTACTGTGATATTGAATGATTTGCCTTGGAAACAAACAGAGATCATTCTGTAATTTTTGAGATTGCATCCAAGTACTGCATTTGTGACTCTTCTGTTGACTATGAGGGCTGTTTCATTTCTTCTAAGGGATTCTTGGCCACAGTAGTAGATATAATGGTCATCTGAGTTAAATTCACCCATTTCAGTACATTTTAGTTTGCGGATTCCTAAAATGTCGATGTTCACTCTTGCCATCTCCTGTTTGACCACTTCCAATTTACATTGATTCATGGACCTAACATTCCAGGTTCCTGTGCAGTACTGCTTGTTACAGCATCGGACTTTACTTCCATCATCAGTCACACCCACAACTGGGTGTTGTTTTTCCTTTGGCTTCGTCTCTTCGTTCTTTCTGGAGTTATTTCTCCACTGATCTCCAGGAGCATACTGGGCACCTACCAACCTGGGAAGTTCATCATTCAGTGTTCTTTTTGCCTTTTCATACTGTTCATGGGGTTCTCAAGGCAGGAATACTGAAGTGGTTTGCCATTCCCTTCTCCAGTGGACAGCGCTTTGTCCTCTAGCTCAGTGGTTCTTTCCACGGCTGTGTCCAATCTACTGAAATCCATCAAAGGCATTCTTCATTTCTGTTAGATTTTTTATCTCTAGCATTTCTCTTCGTCCTTTCTTAGGACTTCCACTTGTCTGCTACATTGCTCATTTGTTCCTGAATGCTACTTTGTCCATTATAGCCCTTAGTATATCCATTATAGTTGTTTTCAATTACAGGACTGACAATTCAAACATCCTTGTCATATCTGGTTCTAACATTGCTCTATGTCTTCAAATTGTGTTTTCTCCTTTTTTGGTGTGCTTTGTAATTTGTTTATTTTTGATAGCCAGACTTCCTGGGAAGGAGGATGGCTGTAAATAGGCCTTTTATAATGTGGTGATGAGGGCCTCCCTGATGGCTTAGTGGTAAAAAATCTGCATGTCAAAGCAGCAGACATGGGTTCTATCCCTGGGTCAGGAAGATCCCCTGGAGAAGCAAATGGCAATCCACTTCAGTACTCTTGCGTGGGCAATCCCATAGACAGAGGAGTATGGCAAGCTATAGTCCATGGGTTTGCAAAGAGTTGGACACAACTTAGTGATTAAACAACAACAACAAATCTGGTGATGAGTTGTTGGGGAGAGGAAGTGTACTACAGGCTGTGTATATCTCAATTCAGTGAGCGCATGCCTCTGCACTGTGAACTTTACAAGTGTTTTTCAGTTCTTTCTTCTCTCTTTTGTGGAGCAAGATGGCTAAGAGTTGGCTGGAACCTCTGTGAGGTCATTTAGGCTCTGATAATACCCTAGAACCTTGTCAAGGTCCTGGAAGTAAATATCACAATATGTAGGAAACCTCCATAACTGGCCCCTCTGGAGTGGTTATGCTTTAGAGGTGTCCACACAGTACTTTGCCCAATTCAATTGCAATTCAGGTTTTCCCACCTTGGCACTGGTTGCCTTTGGGGTTTCTGCTAGACACTCTCTGATCTGGTAACCAGTGATTCCCTGTATTTGCCTATCTGTCCAATATTGGCTGCAGTGGTTTGCTCTTCCTTCTTTTTCAGATCCTAGAAGATTTGTCGATTTTTCAGTTTGTTCAGCTTTTTACTTGTTATTAGGACAGAATGTCAGTTTTTAACCTGCTTACATTCTGGACTGGTAACTAGAACATTTGTTCATTTTTGGTCTTTGCTTAGTGGGAATCTTAGATTAGGCTTCTCACACTGCAGTGGGTCTAAAGTCATATTAGTACTGGTATTGGAATTGGGGTTTCAGGGAAAACCAATTTTTGAATTTTATTATTGTCTATATCAGGTTTCAGCTTGATAATTTTTTCTGTTCTGTTTTGGTTCTTTGAATTTTTTCTCCCTTTTTTTCTGAGTCTAAGCAAATAATTAAAAGCATATTTATGTTTTCCAATATGTATTTTTATTTTAATAGTGGTACATTTCTGAGAGAATATTCTGCCATGCTGTAGAAAGAGGAACTATTTTCTTTGTGGCCTTTTAAAAAAATGAACGCTGTCTTAAATTCTTTGCCACTAAAGGGATTCATTTAATTGAAATAATCTTGTAATTCCTAGAGATAATCTTAGGCTGAAATGTATATTTAAGTTGCCTTTCACATATTCCTTCTTTTCTCCTTTTCTGGATAATCTTTATGCATAGGTCCCATACATATCTTTAAATGGGGAAGTTTTATTTGAAATAGCTAATTTGCTCAAGGATAGCATGGGGAAAGATTTCCAATTCAGTAACTTTCCATATGTAGTTTCTTCATCCAAGCTATTGTGTTCATCACCTCATTTAAGACAAGTTTGGCCTCAGTTTTTTTGTGTCCTCTCTCACCTTCAAGTTAAATAGGATATTGGAATGGCTCATACTATATATATGCTTCTTTGTGGTTAATTGTCTTCAAAATTGCATACAAAAAGTGCTCCACAAATCTTTCCATGTGAATGAATAGCTAAATGAATATCCAGCTGGCCTGATGGACATATTTATTAGAATATTCTAATATAATTAATACTGAATTAATGATCTTTCCTACATTGTGGTTTTTCCCCTCTAACTGATCATTTCCCCCACCCGCCCACCACCTGCTCCCCCGCTACATATATATATGCTGCTGCTGCTGCTAAGTCACTTCAGTCGTGTCCAACTCTGTGCAACCCCATAGATGGCAGTCCATCAGGCTCCCCTGTCCCAGGGATTCTCCAGGCAAGAACACTGGAGGGGGTTGCCATTTCCTTCTCCAATGCATGCATGCATGCACAGTTGTCTCCAACTCTGTGTGACCCTATGGACAGAAGTCCACTGTGCTCCTCCGTTCACAAGATTCTCTAGGCAAGAATATTGGAGTGGGTTGCCATTTCCTTCTCCAATGCATGAAAGTGAAAAGTGAAAGTGAAGTCACTCAGTCGTGTCTGACTCTTAGTGACCCCATGGACTGCAGTCTACCAGGCTCCTCCGTCCATGGGATTTTCCAGGCAAGAATACTGGAGTGGGTTGCTATTGCCTTCTCCTTTCTCTCTCTCTATGTATTCATTTCCTATAGTTTCTTCCTCTCCATACTCACTGTCACTTCCTCAGTGCAGACCAATAACCATTTATTGCTTTATCATTGTTATAGACTCCATGCTTAAAACCATGCATATTTAAAAACATGCATCCTAACCATCTAGCTACCACACTGTTGACAGAATGATCATTCAAGTTAAAGACTACAAATAAAGTGGTGAGAGTAGAAATAAATAGAAGCTGGCTGTAAATTTGTTTATCATGGGCACAGAGAGGCAATTGCTGAAATTAGCATACAAAGGCTGAATAAATTTTTATGTCAAACATCCAGTTCATTTCCTTGAAAGAAGAAAAGGGGATTTGCACTTCATAAGCATTGCCTGACTCAGTAGTCAAGGAATGGCAGAGGAAAGATGCTCAAAAAGAAGGGAAACCTTAAAAATTATCAAGGATAAAAAATAGAGCCTTAACTTCAATAATTTCTTTCTAAATGAATAAACTTGAATGGATTTATCTTACTGGTTAATTCCTACAAGAGACTGGTGAGAACCTCTGCTATTCTGAGAAAACTTCTTAGCATAATCAGGGATAAATTCATAGAAAAATTATTTCTAAAGGAACCTAATATAAAATCTCAGTAAACATCAATTACTCATGGAAAAAAGTTATTGAGTACATGCAGCAGAACAACATATGTGACTTAAAACAATTTTTACAAGTAAGCCCTATCTACATTACCTGGGAAATTTGTCTCAATGAATTCTTTGAACTCTTCTAGTTTATCTTCATTATCATCAATGTTAATCTTTGCTGTCAGAGTATATATATTACCAAACTTGTTCTTGAGGTGACGTGGGCTGCCTAGGCACTTGAACTTCCCCTTTACCATGATGGCCAGCCTGGTACAAAGGGCCTCACATTCTTCCATGCTAGAGACACAAAGGATATATGGCTGAAGAGACTCCCTCTCAGAAGCAAAACTTTATATTTTAAAACAGAGCTATGATTATAAGGTAACACTTACAGTAAGAAGGCTTTATATTGTGAGTGATCATTACTAAGACCATATTTGGAAAGAGATTTTAAAATTCAAAGCAGTTGATTTCTAAATTCACAAGAGGAACACTTCCCTGACTTCCTACTACCAAGTCTGGATTTCAGTACCTAACTCAGTATTCTAGATTTTACCCAGGAATCAGCATTTGCTCACAGTCCCTCTTATGTACTTCATGTACTTAGACAAGTTCACTGACATATCCCTGACTCAAACTAATTCTCTCTTACACACTTCTAACTCTCACCCAAGTCTCCTAGTGGGTCATACCTGTGGGAAGATATGATGATAGCTTTGCCACTATTACATATCCATGTAACTGTATCCCACATATGGCGCCTGGCTACTGGGTCCATGCCAGTAGATGGCTCATCCAGGAAAACAACTGAGGACCTTCCCATTAGGGCAATAGCAGTATTCAATTTACGTTTATTTCCTCCACTTGATTGTCAAAGAGGGAGAGAGAAAGTGGAGGAGAAAGAAATAAGGTTATCGTTAATTCATAGAACAGAATTAGCTCATAAATCCACAATGCTGTGTATACACCAACTCATTTTCATTGAAATGACTTTTGGGGAGTATGCTTTTTAGCATCATTATTGCTAAAATATTTTTGTTTTGAGGAGATAAATAACCACAGGGATATAGGAATGAACGTGTTCTTTTTGAAATGCAAAGGCTACAGATCATGTCTGCAAAGGGTTAACTTCATACAAATGTGATCTGTCTTATTTCTGATACCTGGACCTTGACAGGAAGTAAGGCTATGTCACAGTCGTTGCTTCCATGTGACAGAGTTGTCAGGTTGAGTTTACAGGCATCCATTCCAAACAGCAGAAATACAGATGGGCAGTAGGCAGCTTAATAAATAGGCAGCATAATGTCTCACCTGTACGTGTAGACCAGCTTGTCAGCGTGGGTTTCCATGTGCATTGAATGCAAAAACATTTCCACATACATGCCAATGTCTGGCTCAGGAACACCCCGTAGCCTGGCGTACATGATCAGTGATTCCCGACCTGTCATGTGGTTCAGCATGGGGTCAGATTGAGGACAATAGCCAATTCTTGACCTAATCTGAATCAAGAGGGTAATTCATAAGCAGTAAACCTAAGTCGACTATTCCATTGAACATACAGTAACACGGATGAGAGCGAAAACCTGAAGTTTCTAGCCCATGCTAGCAAGAAGATGTGCTACCCATAGAGCTCTGAATAAGAATTATTTCTTTTTCAGTCTAAAGAAATTTTACGCCTGGAACCCACTGCAGCAAAATGGAATACTAATATCCCTCACTGGAATTTTCAGGAAGTATCTATTGTGCACTACAATCCACCCAAGATAATTCCTTGTTAGATGAAATTGCCTATTCAAATATCACTAGGAAAGAGCCATTCTATTAAATCTATTAAAATAATGTATAGAATTTCACTTCCATTAGTAGCCAGTAACTTCTATTAAGCCAACTATCTCACAGATGAAAATTATCATAAGCATTATATATATCTTCTATGGGCTTCCCTGGTGGCTCAGATGATAAAGAATCTGCCTGCAATGTGGGAGATCCAGGTTCAATCCCTGGGTTGGGAAGATCCTATGGAGAAGGAAATGGCTACCCACTCCAGTGTTCTTGCCTGGAGAATTCCATGGACAAATAAGCCTGGTGGGCTACTGTTCATGGGGTCACAAAGAGTCAGACATGACTGAGCGACTAACACATATCCTTATATATTGAGTTTGCCAAAATGTTCATTCAGGTTTTTCCATACCATTTTACAGGAAAACCCAAACAAACTTTCTTACCAACTCTATATAAATACAAGAATAAATAAGTTTAGCTATATTAAACGAAAAAGCTTCTGTACAACAAAGGAAACCATCAATAAAACAAAAGGGCAACCTACCAAATGGAAGAAAATATTTGCAAATTATATACCTGATAAGGGGTTAATATCCAACAGATAAAAGAACTCATACAACTCAACATCAAAAAGACAAACAATCTGATTTTAAAAATGAGCATAGGACCTGAATAGACATTTTTCCAAAGGAGTTGTACAGATGGCTGACAGGTACCTGTAAAGGTTCTCAACATCATTAATCATTTAGGGAAATGCAAATTAAAACCACAATGAGTTTTCACCTCACACCTGTTAAATTGGTTATTATCAAAAAGATAAGAGATAACAAATGCTGGTCAGGATATGGAGAAAAGTGAACTCTTGTGCAATGCTGGTGAAATGTAAATTGGTGTAGCCACTACTGAAAACAGCATGGAGATTAAAAAATAGAAGTATCATAGGATTCAGCAGTTTCACTTCTGGGTAGGAAAAAAATGAAGGAAGGAAAGAAAATCCTCCCTAACTCAAAGAGATATCTGCACCCCTACGTTCAATGAAGCATTATTTACAATAACCAAGACATAGAAACAACCTATCTGTTGATAGATGAATGGATAAAGAAGGTGTGGTATATCTATACAATGGAATATTACTTTAGTCATGAAGGAATCTTATTTTACTTTACTTCATTGAAGAATAAATCTTTGAATCTTTCTCAGAAATTATGATTGTTTCAGTTTTTTCTATTCTATTTCTTCTGAGGTCAGTTTTAATAATTTGTATGTAACTAGAAAATTAGTTTTATTAAAGATTTAAATTTTATTTGCATGGAGTTGAATCAACTACCTTGTGTTTCTTATAATTTCTTTTTTGTGTTCCCTCTCTTTTTTAATAAGTTCATCCATTTCTTTATTTTTATAAAGTTCTAGTTGTTTTGACTTATTGGTTAGTTGCCTCTATATTTTTATATATTAATTTATATACTTGTCTGCATTTATACTTGTATATGCTTTCCTTCCATTAATTTTTTTCTGAGATAGGTGTTTATAAGCTGTTTATTTTTATTCTTTTTAAAATTGAAATGCATATATATAAGGTTATTTTTTTATTCAATTATTTTTAATTTTTATTTTTTATTCAATTGTAGTCAGAGAATATATATTTTTATACTTGGAAATACTGTTTTTCAAATGCATGGCATAAAAATGGCCATGCTCATAAATGAATTGTTTTTGAGAAATGTAGGATTTGATATGAATCAATCATGTTTACCATATTGACTATTGACTATGTTGCTTATGTATTTTTTATCCATGTTTATTTTCCACTGACATGGTCTGTCTTAGACTAAAAGAAGAGAATTAAACATTTCATATATTGAGTTGGCCAAAAAGTTCCTTCTTTTTTAAAGTAAAAATAAAAGATATATTTTTCTTTTTTTTAAATTTTCTTTACCTTCTGCTATTTTTCAAGCAACTTCATAATTCCATCTTCCCAAAATTTTATTTTTTTAAGCAAAGAACGTTTCCAGGTGCCTTTTACAGTCTCCCAGGGAACTGAAATTTTTTCCATTAAGAGAATTTTGTAAAGACTGAAATAGGTGAAAATCTGAAGGTGCAAAGTCGGGTGAGTATTGTGGGTGAATCAGAACTTCCCAGCCAAGCTGTAACCACTAGTTTTTGCCTGGTTATCAAACAAACATGTGGTCTTGCATTATCCTGATGAAAGGTTATGCATTTTCTGTAACCACTAGTTTTTGCCTGGTTATCAAACAAACATGTGGTCTTGCATTATCCTGATGAAAGGTTATGCATTTTCTGTTGCCTAATTCTAGATGCCTTTCATGGAGTTCTGCCTTCAGTTGGTCTAATTGGGAAAACTATTTTATGGAATTAATCATTTAGTTTTCCAAAAGGAGCTCATATTAGAGGACTGCCTTCCAATCCCACCATATACACATCACCTTCTTTACATCAAGACCAGCCTTTGCTGAGGTTGGTGGTGGTTTATTTCACTTGCTCCAGATCTCTTCTATTCCACATTATTGTACAGTATCCACTTTTCATCATCTGTCACAATTTGTTTTAAAAGCAAAATGTCTTCATTACATTTTGGTATGTAGAATCACATGCAGAAATATGATCAAGAAGGTTTTATTTTTTTGCTTAACTTACATGTAACCCAAACATCAAAGCGATTAATATAACCAAGCTGGTGGAAATGATTTTAAACACTTAATTTGGTTATTTTCAGTATGTTGGCTATATCCCCCATGGTATAACATTGATTGTTCTCAATTAATGTCTTGATTTGATCGCTATCACCTTCAACTGGCCTACCCGACTATGGACAATTGTTCATGAGAAATCTTCAGTATGAAACTTTGAAAACCACTTCTGACACTTTAAAAAAAATTCTAGAAGGCTTTTATTATCTCTGCCCAGGAAGATAGATAGGACTTACTATTTTCTGTAAAGAGGAAGACTCAAATTAAAATTAAGAAGTTGTTTTGTCACAGGAGGTAAAGATATCAGATTAGGTTTGGTGCAAAATTCTCTAGTCTTGCTAATTTACCAGGAGATAAAATTTTTGTTTTAAGATTTTTACCACAATCATGTTTCCATGTTGCAACATAGTTTTTGTAATTTTCAAAATTTTTCCTGGTTGTTTTTTCTCTCTCAGCCAGACATATACACATTTATTATTTTCCAGATTATTCTCCATTATTGGCTACTATAAGATAATGACTATATTTCTCTGTGCTATACAGTAAATACAAGTAAATGTTTGTTGCTTGTTGCTTATCTATTTTTTAAATTAAAAATCTAACATTCTATTTATACTAAGTCAAACAAGTGAAGTCAAATGTCAAAATTTTTTAGTTTGGCAAAAATTCATAAGTTTTCTAAAATATATATATATATTATATATACTATTTATATATATGTAAACAAAAGCTTTCCTACTACACTTGGTAAAGGTAAAGAATATCAAAAAAAAGAGAAGAGATGAAGAAATTGGAAAACAAAATAAACAAAACAGAATATGAAATAGAAAAAGTGAAACAAACTGGATAAAAGTAAAAGATCATCATACAGTCCAGTTGTTTTTAAACATGGCTGCTAATTAGAAACATATTTGAAGATTTGAACAAAAAAATTCGTATTTTTCAAAAAATTCCAAGATAATTTTGATATGCATCTGGATTTCAAGAAGTGATTATAGGTTTTTCTATTAAATGGTAGTTTTGGTTTATATAAAATTTTATTATTATTTCTGCTGACCAGTCATGATACAATGGTAAGTAAGTGAGTAATAGTTGCATAATCACAATAGTAAAAAATGTTTATCAGTTTTCACAATCAATAGCCAGATGAAAAATAAAAGACAATTACAATTGCAAACCACAATGGGAACATGATTAACCTAAGAATATAAAATAATTACATACAATTTGGGAGAGTGTCAAGCAGTGATGTGGTAAGTGGAAATGCATGCATGCACGTGCTTTCATGCACACAGCCAGTGTATGTCTTTTGGTAGGTGCATCTGATCCATTTACATTCAAGGTAATTATCCATCTATATGACCCTATTACTGTTTTTTCAATTGCTTTGGATTTATTTTCTGTAGATCTTTTCCTTTTTTGTGTGTTTCGTGCCTAGAGAAGTTCCTTTAGCATTGGCTGTAAAGCTGGTTTCAGTTCAGTTCAGTCCCTCAGTCATGTCCAACTATTTGTGACCCCATGGCAGCAGCACACCAGGCTTCCCTGTCCGTCACCAACTCCCAGAGCTTGCTCAAACTTTTGTCTATCGAGTCAGTGATGCTATCCAACCATCATCCTTTGTCGTTCCCTTCTCCTCCTGCCTTCGATCTTTGTCAGTGTGGTGCCAAATTCTCTTAACTTTTGTTTGTCTGGGAAGCTGTTGATTTCTCCATCAACTCTGAGAGAGAGTCTTGCTGGGTAGAGTATTCCTGGTTGTTGGTTCTTCCCATTCATCAGTTTAAATATATCATGCCGTTTCCTTCTGGCTTGTAGAGTTTCTGTCGAGAAATTAGCTTGAAATCTGATGGGAGTTCCCATGTATTTGTCATTTTCCCCTTGTTGCTTTCAGTATTTTATCTTTGTTCCTAATTTTTGTCAGTTTGATTACCATGTGTCTCGGTATGGTCCTCCTTGGATTTATCTTGCCTGGGACTCTCTGTGCCTCCTGGGCTTGGTTGATGATTTCCTTTTCCATGTTAGGGAAGTTTTCAGCTATTATTATCTCTTCAAATATTTTCTCAGGTCCTTTCTCTCTTTTCTTTCTGGGACCTCTATAATGCCAATGTTGGTGCATTTAATGTTGTTCCAGAAGTCTCTTAGGCTGTCTTCACTTCTTTTCACTTAAAAAAAAAATTCTGTTCTGCAGAATTGATTTCCACCATTCTGTCCTCCAGGTCATTTATCCATTCTTGTGCCTCAGTTATTGAGTTATGGATTCCTTTGAGTGTATTATTCATCTCTGTTTGTTCTTTAGTCCTTGTAGATCTTTGGTAAACATTTCTTGCATCTTCTCCATTGTTTTCCTTCGATTTGGATCATCTTCAATACTGTTATTCTGAATTTTTTTCTGGAATATTGCATATCTCCTCTTCATTTATTTATTTTTCTTGGATTTTATCTTGTCCCTTCATCTGGGATATAACTTTCTGCTGTTTCATCCTGATTAATTTTCTGTAATATGGTTTTTGTTCTAGCCTCTGTGGGATGATGGTTCTTCTGCTTCTTCGGTCTGCCCTCTGATGGAGGAGGTTAAGAGAGTTGTGTAAGCTTCCTGATGGGTGGGACTGGCAGTGGTAAAAATTGGTCTTGCTCTGGTTAGCAGGGCATTGGCCAGTGAAGCTTTAATTCAATTATCTGCTGATGGGTTGGGTTGTTCTCCCTCCCTCGTAGTGTTTTGGCCCGAGGTGACACAACTCTTGGGTCTAGGGCTCTATTGTGAGGTAATGGTGACCTCCAAGAGGATTTATGCAAAGGGGACCTTTCCAGACTGCTGACACCAGTGTGCCTGTCCCTGTGGCGAGCCCCTGCTGACACATGCCTCTACAGGAGACCCTTCAACACTACCAGGTAGTTTTTTTTTAGTCCCTTGTGGAGTCACTGCTCCTTTCCTCTGGGTCTTGGTGCATGCAAGATTATGTCTGTGCTCTTCATTTAAGAATGGAGTCTTATTTCCCCCAGTCCTATGGAAGTCCTATAATCAAATCCCACTGGCCTTCATAGTCAGATTCACTGGGATTCCCAGTCCCTTTGTTAAAGCCTCAGGCTGGGAAGCCTGATTTAGGGTTCAGAAACTTGACAATAGTGGGAGAACTTCTTTTGTATTAATGTTCTCTGGTTTGTGGGTCACCCACCAGTGGGTATGGGATTTGACTTTTATCATGATTGTGTCCCTCCTACCAACCTGTTGTGGGCTCTTCTTTGTCTATGGATGTAGGGTATATTTTTTGGTGGGTTCCAGCATGCTCCTGGAGCTTCCCAGGTAGTGCTAGTGGTAAAGAATCCAGCCGTCAATGTAGGAGACACGAGAGACTTGGGTGATTCTGGTTCGATCCCTGGGTCAGGAAGATCATCTGGAGAAGGGAATGGCACCCCACTCCAGTATTTTTGCCTGTAAAATCCCAGGAACAGAGGTGTCTGGCAGGCTACAGTCCATGGGATCACAAAGAGTAGACATGACTGAGCAATGCACTGTGCTGGAGCCAGAATAGGTGAAATAACTCAATGAAACTATGAGCCATACCGTGCAAGGCCACTCAAGATGGAAAGGTCATGGTGGAGAGTTCTGACAAAATGTGGTCAACTGGAGAAGGGATTGGCAAATCATTTCAGCATTTTTGCCTTGAGAACCCCATGAACAGTGTGAAAAGGCAAAAAGATAGGGCACTGAAAGATGAGCCCACAGGTCAGTAGGTGTCCAATATGTTACTGGGGAAGAACTGAGAAATATCTCCAAAAAGAATGAAGAGGCTTTGAACCAAAGAGGAAATGATACCCAGTTGTAGATATGTCTGGTGGTTAAGGTAAATACGATGCTGTAAAGAACTGTATTGCCTGGAATATTAAGTCCATGAATGAAAGTAAATTGGATGTGGTCAAGCCAGAGATAGCAAATGTGAACACTGACATTTGAGGAATCAGTGAACTAAAGTGGATGGGAATGGGTGAATTTAATTCAGATGACCATTATATCTACTACTATAGGCAAGAATCCCTTCGAAGAAATGGAGTAGCCCACATAGTCAACAAAAGTCTAAAACACAGTGTTTGGGTGCAATCTCAAAAAAGGATAATCTTGGTTCATCTCCAAGGCAAACCATTCAACATCACAGTAATCCAAGTCTGTGCCCCACCATAATGTCAAAGAAGTTGAAGTTGAACAGTTCTATGAAGATCTATAAGAACTTCTAGAACTAACAGCAAAAAAGATGTCCTTTTCATCATAGGGGACTGGAATGCAAAAATAGGAGGTCAAGAGACACCTGGAGTAACAGGCAAATTTGGCCTTGGAATACAAAATGAAGCACATCAAAGGCTAATGAGTTTTGCCAACAGAATATCCTCATCATAGCAAATACCCACTTACAACTACATAAGAGATGACTCTACACATGGACATCAGATGGCCAATACAAAAATGGCCAATACAAAATCAGATAGATAGCCAATACAAAAATCAGATTGACTATATTCTTTGCTGCTGACGATGGAAAAGTATTCTATGGTCAGCCATAATAAGACCGGAAGCTGACTGTGGTCTAAGAACATGAGCTCCTTATTGCAAAATTCAAGCTTACATTAAAAAATGTAGGGAAAACCACTAGGTCATTCAGGTATGACATAAATCAAATCTCTTATGATTACACTGTGAAAGTGACAAAAAACATTCAAGCGATTAGATCTGATAAACAGAGTGCCTGAGGAACTATGGATGAAGGTTCATAATATTGTATAGGAGGTGGTAATCAAAACCATCTCTAAGAAAAAGAAATGCAAGAAGGCAAAATAGTTGTCTGAGGAGGCCTTAGAAAAATCTGTGAAAAGAAGAGAGGCAAAAGGCAAGGGAGAAAAGGAAAGATATATGCATCTGAATGCAGAGTGCAAAAGAATAGCAAGGAGAGACAAGAAAGCCCTCTTAAGTGAACAATGCAAAGAAATAGAGGAAAACAATAGAATGGGAAAGACTAGTGATCTCTTTAAGAAAATTAGAGATACTAAGGGAACATTTCATGCAATGATGGGCACAATAAAGGACAGAAGCAGTAAGGAACTAATAGAAGCAGAAGAGATAAAGAAGAGGTGGCAAGAATACACAGAAGAACTATACAAAAAAGGTCTTAATGACTCAGATAACCATGGTGGTGCTGTCATTTATCTAGAACCAGACATCCTGTGTGAAATCAAGTGGGCCTTTGGAAGCATTACTATGAACAAAGCTAGTGGAGGTGATGGGATTCCAGCTGAGCTATCTCAAATCTGAAAAGATGATGCTGTGAAAATGCTGTACTTAATATGCCAGCAAATTTGGAAAACTCAGCAGTGGTCACAGGACTGAAAAAGGTCAGTTTTCATTCTAATCCCAAAGAAGGGCAATGCCAAAGAATGTTCAACCTACCCCACAGTTGCACTCATCTCACAAGCTAGCAAGGTAATGCTCAAAATCCTTCAAGCTAGGGTTCAGCAGTATGAGAACCAAGAACTTCCAGATGTACAAGCTGTATATAGAAAAGGCTGAGGAACCAGAGATGAACTTGCCAACATCCTTTGGATATTAGAAAATGCAAGAGAGTTCTGGAAAAACATCTACTTCTGCTTCATTGACTATGCTAAACCCTTTGACTGTGTGGATCATAACAAGCTGTGGTAAATTCTTAAAGAGATGGGAATACCAGACCACCTTACCTGCCTCCTGAGAAACCTGTATGTAGGTTAAGAGGCAGCAGTGAGAAGTGGACATGGAACAGCAGTCTGGTTCAAAACTGGGAAAAGAATACGTCAAGGCTATATATTGTCACTGTATTTATTTAATTTATATGAAGAGTACGTCATGCAAAATGCTGGGCTGGATGAATCACAAGCTGGAATCAAGACTGCTGGGAGAAATATGAATAGCCTCAGACATGCAGATGATACCACCCTAATGGCAAAAATGAAGAGGAACTAAAGAACCTCTTGATGAAGATGAAAGAGGAGACTGAAAAAGCTGGCTTGAAACTCAGCATTAAAAACCCAAGATCATGGCATCTGGTCATATCACTTCAAGTCAAATAGATGGGGAAAATGTGCAAACAGTGACAGACTTTATTTTTTCTTGGGCTCCAAATCACTGCAGGCATGACTGCAGCCATGAAATTAAAAGACACTTGCTCTTTGGAAGAAAAACTATGACAAACTTAGACAGAATATTAAAAAGCAGAGACATCACTTTTCCGACAATGGTCCATGTAGTGAAAGCTGTGATTTTTTCCAGTAGTCATGTAAGGATGTGAGAGTTGGACCATTAAGAAGGCTAAGTGCCAAATGATTGATGCTTTTGAGCTGTGGTGTTGGAGAAGACTTTTGAGAGTCCCTTGGACAGCAAGGATGTCAAACCAGTCCATCCTAAAGGAAATCAACCCTGAATATTCACTGGTGAGATTGATACTTCAGGTGAAGCTCCAATACTTTGTCCTTGTGATACATAGAGCTGACTGATTGGAAAAGACCCTGATGCTGAGAAAGACTGAGCGAAGGATTCTGTCGATGGTTATTCAACAGCTAGTTGTGATTTTGGTGCTCTGGGGGAAGATGAGTGCACTTCCTTTCACTCTGCCATATTGAACCAGAAGCTCTGACACATTTGATCAATCACAGCACTTCTTCATACACTGCACAAATATTTTTTGCATTTCAGTAGTGTTTTTATCTTTCTTGAAATAACAAAGCAAATTATGCTGAAAATATTCCTTTTTTCTTCCTTCTTCAATATTAAAGTAGCTATACAAAAATTCACCAATTATGAAAAGTTTTTGTTTTTTAAAATGCACTGAGAAGAAAATGAAATAAAAGGAATCCAGATTGGAAAAGAAGTAAAACTTTCATTGTTTGCAGATGACATGAGCCTCTACATGGAAAATCCTAAAAACACCACCAGAAAATTACTAGAGCTAATCAATGAATATAGACACGGAAATGGCAACCTACTCCAGTACTCTTGCCTGGAGAGTCCTATGGATGCAGGGACCTGGAGGGCTTCAGTCCATGGGGTCACACAGAGTCAGACACGACTGAAGTGACTAAGTAGCAGCAGCAGCAGTCAATGAATATAGTAAAGTTGCAGGATATAAAATTAATACACAGAAATCCTTTGCATTCCTATACATTAACAATGAGAAAACAGAAAGAGAAATTATGGAAACAATCCCATTCACTATTGCAATGAAAAGAAGAGAATTCTTAGGAATAAATTTACCTAAAGAGACAAAAGACCTATACATATATAAAACTATAAAACACTGATGAGAGAAATCAAAGGTGACACAAATAGATGGAGAAATATACCATGTTTGTGGATTAGAAGAATCAAGATAGTGAAAATGAGTATACTACCCAAAGTAATCAATGGATTCAATGCAATCCCTATCAAGCTACCAATGGTAGTTTTCATAGAACTGGAACAAATAATTTCAAAATTCATATGGAAACACAAAAAACCTCGAATAGCCAAAGCAATCTTAAGAAAGAAGAATGGAACTGGAGGAATCAACCTGACTTTAGACTACACTACAAAGCTATAGTCATCAAGACAGTATGGTACTGGCACAAAGACAGAAATATAGATCAATGGAACAAAACAGAAAGCCTAGAGATAAACCCATGCACCTATGGACATCTTATCTTTGGGAAAGGAAGCAAAAATTTACAGTGGAGGGAAGACAATCTCTTAACAACTGGTGCCGGGAAAGCTGGTCAACCACCTGTAAAAGAATGAAACTAGAACACTTTCTAACACCATACACAAAAATAAACTCAAAATGGATTAAAAATCTACATGTAAGACCAGAAATTATTAAACTGTTAGAAGAAAACATAGGCAGAACACTCTCTGACATAAATCACAGCAAGATCCTTTATGACCCATCTACCAGAGTAATGGAAATAAAAATAAACAAATGGGACCTAATTAAACTTAAAAGCTTTTGCACAACAAAGGAAACTATAAGCAAGGTGAAAAGGCAGCCTTCAGAATGGGAGAAAATAATAGCAAATGAAGCAACTGACAAAGAATTAATCTCTAAAATACAAGCAACTCCTGTTATTCCAGTATTTCTTGGCTTCCTACTTTGGCATTCCAATCCCCTATGATGAAAAGGACACCTTTTTTTGCTGTTAGTTCTAGAAGGTTTTGTAGGTCTTCATAGAATAGGTCAACTTCAGCTTCTTTGGCATCAGTGGTTGGGGTGTAGATTTGAATTACTGTGATGTTGAATTGTTTGCCTTGGAAAGGAACCAAGATCATTCTGTCATTTTTGTGGTTGCACCTTTGCTTGGCTCTCCTGCAGTAAAATCTTTTCTTGTAATAAGCTGCACAGTGGGTAATGAGCCTGATTGCTTGGTAACATGATCAGACCGGCTAAAGCCCAAAAGACTGATGATATGTTCTGTTGTGATCATTGTAGGATAATAGTCACTCTCAAACATTGTTGATTTAGTGCAAATTTACATATCCACATATGGAAAACAATTTGGCAATGTCCAAAACATTGTATGCAGCATACTACAGTTTGTGCAATAAAATGGAAAAATAGGTCTTTATAATTGATTGTACATATAAAAAAACCCCGTAGAATTAGAAAAATGGTTACCTTCTTGTAAGAATTGGGATGGAATGAGGCAAATGGGGGGTAGGAGTGAAAATAACTTGCTACTTGAAACCATTTTATATTGCTTTGATTTATAATTTGTATGGAGTAATTCTTTTTCAGATAGCTCCTATTACTATGGGGCTTCCCTAGTGGCTCAGAGGGTAGAGAATCTACCTGCAATGCAGGAGACCCAGGTTCAGTCTCTGGGTCTGTAAGATCTCCTGGAGAAGGGAATAGCAACTCACTCTAGTATTCTTGCCTCCATGGACAGAGGAGCCTGGCAGGCAATAGTCCATGGGGTCGCAGAGAGTTGGACATGACTGAGTGACTAACACACACACACCTATCACTGTATATTTAAAATTTTCTTTTTAAAACAACTTTAAAAATGCTCCCCCTCCATTTACACAAATATTTCTAGTTGCTAAAAATTACAATTCTGTCCTTATCAACTGCTTAAGTTCTGGATGTCATTCTTTTCTCCATTTTGTTTGACATCTACTTTTCTTCTAGGTTTGGTCCACATTCACTATTCCCCTATCATTGTTTATTTGTCATTCCACTGCATTTGTATTTCAGTGACGTCCAGTGGACACTGTCGATGCCTATCTTGCCTAATATTTTTGTTTCATTTTCTTCTTGACATTCTTCCTTCTTGTACAACTTTATCCAGTGCTGGGAACTCTGAACAGCTACATGTAAAAGAATGAAATTCAGAGCGCTGCCTAACTCCATACACAAAAATAAACTCAAAATGGATTAGAGGCCTAAATGTAAGACCAAACATTATAAAACTTTAGAGGAAAACAGGAAGAACACTCTTTGACATAAATCACAGCAAGATCTTTTTTGACCCACTTCCTAGAGTAATAAAAATAAAAACAAAAGTAAAAAAGTGGATTTAATTACATCTAAAAGGTCTTGCACAGGCTTCCTTGCTTGGCTTAGTGGTAAAGAATCTACCTGCAATGCAGGAGACACAGGAGATGTGGGTTTGATCTCTGGGTTGGGAAGATCCCCTGGATGAAAGCATGGCAACCCATCCCAGTATTCTTGCTAGGACTATCCCATGGACAGAGAAACCTAGTGGGGGAATGTCCATGGGGTCACAAAGAGTCAGACATCAGTCAAGCAGCTGAGCACAGCACAAAAGGTTTTGCACAACAAAGAAAACCATAAATGAGATGAAAAGACCACCTTCAGAATGGAAGAAAATGTTTGCAAATGAAGCAACTGGGATTAATTTCCAAAAAAATATACAAACAGCTCATGATACTTAACAGCATCAAAGCAAAAAACCCAATCAACAAATGGGCAGAAGACCTAAATAGACAATTCTCCAAAGAAGACATACAAATGACCAAGAGGCGCATGAAAGGATGCTCAGTGTTAGTAACTGTTAGAGAAACGCAGACTAAAACTACAATGAGGTGTCACTTCACTCTAGTCAGAATGACCGTTATCAAAAAATTCCACAAAGAGTAAATGCTGGAGAGAGTGTGGAGAAAAGGGGACCCTCTTGAACTGTGATGGGGATGTGAACTGTTACAGCCACAATGGAGAACAGTATAGAGATTACTTTAAAAAGTAAAAATAAAACCATATGATCTAGAAATCCCTCTACTGGGCATATACCCTGAGAAAACTGTAATTCAAAAAGACACATGCACTTCAATGCTCACTGCAGCACTATTCACAGTAACCAGGACATGGAAGCAGCCTAAACATTCATTGACCTATGAATGGATAAAGAAAATGCGGTACTTTTATACAACGGAACAGTCTCAGCCATAAAAAGGACTGAAATTGGATAATTTGTAGAGAAGTGACTGGACCTAGGCTCTGTCACACAGAGTGAAGTAAGTCAGAACGAGGAAAACCGATATTGCATGTTAACTCATATATGTGGAATCTAGAAAATGGTGCAGATGAACCTATTTGCTGGGCAGGAATAGTGATGCAGATATAGAGAACAGACGTGTGGACACACAGTGTGGGGAAGGAGAGTGGAATGAACTGGGAAATTAGGATTGAAATATATACACTATCATTTGTTAAATAAATAACTGTTGGGAACCTGCTCTGTAGCACAGGGAGCTCACCTGAGTGTTCTGTGATGACCTAGATGGGTGGGATGGGTTGGAGAGAGGTCTAAGGGGGACAGAATACATGTATGCGTGTAGCTGGTTCACTTTGTTGTACAGCAGAAACTAATACTACATTGTAAAGCAACTATACCCCGATTAAAAATATTTATCCAGATTTTCTTCCTAACTCACTAATCTTCCTCAACTTTTTCTCCAATTATTCTCCCTCTCATTCAATGTCTTAGAAATGTGGTTGATCCTCAGGATTCAGCCCATATCTTTCTTCTCATTATTATACATACTCCAAACAGATTGTCTCACTTACTTCCACAGTTTAAATTTCACTTGTACTTTTATGAATTCTGAGAGATTTTTATCTCCATATCAATTCACTGTCATAGATTCCAACTGTCTATTGGATAGTCTCCCATTTAAATGTGTCATAAATATAGAACATTCTTCTCCAAATATACTCATCTCTTGTCTTTACTATCTGGATAAATGGAACTTTCACTCATTCATTGGCTCAAGACAGGTTTCTTAGGTTCCTTTCTTTCCTTATAACCCACATTCAAATGGAGCCCAAATCTTGACAGATTTTACTTTCTCAGTATCTTTCACAATCACTTTTTAAAATCATTGTTTTATATCAAACTCTAATTATGTAAGAGCAGGTTATGTGAAATAACCATTCTTCCTGTTTTTCATTTGATCCATTTACAGATAATCAGATATTTTTCAGCCAGAAAAAGTATTTGCCTTTTCCCAAACTCAGGATGTTATCATAACTATTACTGTCCCTGCAGTCTGTTACATTTGAGAAAAGAATGTATATAGATATATATCTATATATCTATGTATCTATATCAATGCTTTCTTACATGCCCTCTGCCCATTTCTCTGGTACCTTAGGACACAAACTCAGTGATTAGGTCTAGAAATACCTTTCTGATATTTTCAGTGATGTTAATGCCATCAATTAACACAACTCCAGAGGTTGTGATCGCCTCTCCAGTCAACATTTTGAATGTAGTGGTTTTTCCAGCTCCATTTAATCCAAGTAATCCAAAGCACTCATACTTTGGGACTAAAAGGGAGATATTTCTCACAGCCTTTACAACTGGACACTTATAGTAAATCTGAGAAAATTAAAAGAGAACCACAATGTACTGAAGCACTGATAATGGGTCAACCACAACCATAACCTCAGACCCTGTGCACTGTTACTCACGGACAGTTTCAGAAGAGCCTTTCCCCTTTCAGTCCTCTATTTTACCAGAATGTACATATATCCCATAGAAATACAATGAGTTAGTAATACTACCAACGAAATTGTGGCAGGGAAGGTGGGCTAAATCTTAGTGCAAGGTTGGACATTGAATGACTTTACCTTAGTCAGTTCGTTGAAGAGCAAAGGGGCAGCCCTCAACTTAGGTAACAGTTTCTGGACTCTCTTTCTTTCATTTATTACATCTTTATCTCCATACTCTTTGTTTACTTGGGTGGAATCTGTAGCCTAAATTTTTAAGACAAAGATCACAGATTTGAATACACATTAGACATTTTGGCTTAAACTGGGTGGCTTTTTGAAAGCTGACCTGAGGGAGTAATTTCAAAGATGTCACGAAATATTTGAGTAATTTCTATTAATGAGACTCTCTACCAATTTCCTGAGGACGGCATGGCAACCCACTCCAGTCTTCTTGCCTGGAGAATTGCCATGGATAGAGGACCTGACAAGCTATAGTCCATAGGGTCACAAAGAGTTGTACATGACTGAGTGACTAAGCACAGCACCAATTTCCTGAACTCTTATGGACAAATTTATTCCTGACTTGCTTATTATTTTCTTTTTTCTTGGTCATGTGGTATGCAGGATCTTAGTTCTCCAACTAGGGACTGAAGCTGTGCTCCCTTCAGTGAAAGCCTAGAGTCTTAACCACTAGACTGCCAGGAAATTCCCATGACTTGCTTAATTTTGAAATTGTAGTCATGAACAAATTTTCTTACAAGTACGAGTAAGCAGTATGTCCTTGCCAGTGATGTGGACATTTTGTGGAGAACAAAAGCGACAATGATACTATTATTTATTACCTAGTGTGATTTGTAACAACCAAAATATATTCAAGAGAGCGTTAGGTTTAAGAGAGAAGAATGAGCTCCTTTTTTTGAGTAGGGCTCCTTATTAGTGAAGTTTGAGCTGAGTTTGGAGAATAAACAAAAATATATTGAGAGAATGAAGGTAGGGTGGGATGGAAGAAAGGTTGCCATTAGCAGGGGGAGCTTAATGAAAGCTGTGTGAGAATGAAATAACGTGGCGTGTTTTGTGAATAGTAATTTGTTACTGCTTGAGCAAAATTTTGTTGTTTTGAACTGCTCATGATTAATTCAAGTAGTCATTGAATGGTAATGGTTGAGGAATGGAGCAGGAGAATATATTCAGTTCAGTAAACATGCTAATCAAAAGTGTGAGAAGAGAGCTGCTTTAATCGCTTTTTTCTTTTCCAATTTCAAAATTGATAGAATGCAAATGGTAAGAGTGAATATCCTTGCCCAGTTTTCAATCTTAGAGGGAAAACATTTAGTCCTTCCCAGTATGTTTACTGTAGGCTTTACATATAAACAGATGCCACTTATTAGGCTAAAGTAGTTCCTTTATTTCCCTAGTGTTGTAGTTTAAAAAAAAAATCATAAAAGGTTGTTAAATGTCAAATGCTTTACCTGAAATAATTGTTATGAACATGTGATTTTTCTCCTTGAGATGATCAATATTGCAACATTGATTTATTTTCAAATATTAAACTAATTTTACATTCATGGAATAAACCTTACTTGTTCATTTCTTCCAAATATTCCTATATTCTTTTTTTAAAAAGATTTATTTATTTATTTTTGGTTCTATTCAAGTGTAGATCATTGAAAGTTCAATTACTGAGTGAATGAACAATTAAAATTAAAAAATCCTAAGGCAAAACTCTGAGATTGTGTGAACTCTGAGACCTATGTAAAGCAATAGTTAATAATCTGACTGGTAGAGACCCATCTCAGCCTAAGAATGTTAAAGTTTGAAACTACGAAAGAGCAGGAAAAGAATCTCAACATAATATTTATATGTTTAATCCTAGGCAATAGGAAAAAATCCTGACTGGTAGACACCATGAAACTCTATAATTCTACACAGCTTTAAGAAGTCAATTCTATAATTACAACCAAATACACTTCAAAAATTGTACAGGCACAAGGCAGCACTTTCTGTCATAGTCAGTTCATTATTATGGATTATTTTCTTGTAGGCCAAAGATTCAAAATTCAGAACTGAAAATTCAAACTAAGATGAAAGACCTGTGAATCAAATTAGTCCCAGCGAGATCTTGGTATAACTGAATGATATCTTCTTTATTAAGTAATAAAGGTAGGAATATGTTAATTTATACATTCTGACCTAATACTGAGCTTTCTTTGAGTTGTATCTATAGTCTGCATTAGTTACTTACCTTCTTGTCGTTCATAAATATCTTATAGACATTAAATACAATCTTATGAAAGAAAAAGTTTTTCAGGTTCCAGAATGTACTTTCCAGGCAAAAAAGCAAAAGCAGAAAAATTAAGCCCAAGGCAGCTGATGAAATCAAAAAGTTTGCAATCCCACGTTCTCCAAAACTGTAGACATTGCTCTTCTCAGCTGAGGATGATAAAAGAGATAGACTTACTTTAAAAACTGATACAAAGTCTAAGATGGCACCAAATATTAAGAAATATAGGATAAAATGAATGCTAAGTTAGAATTAGAGAAGTATAGATATGAAAAATAAGCAATTGTCTAAACATTTTATTTGTCTCTCACTTAAATTTTCCTTGATATTTATGATTATTATAACAGTCCCCTTGCAAATACTTTTTTCCTTTTTTTTTTTAAACCAGTTTTGATAGGCAACAACCTTACTACATACTCAGTGAGTTTCAATGGCTGAGCCTTTGTAAACAGAATTCTTGGCAATTAAATAAAACAAACAAAATAAAGGTATTTATGGCATGTTTAGCTATTATTGTAGGTCATGCCTACTGTCCTTAAAGTCCTTCAGAGTGAGAAGACATTTTCTTCTATAAGTGGGAAAAGAGTATTGATGGCAACACTTGTGAGGAAGAAAAGAAAAAAGTTTAGATGTAAACAGGTAATAATTGATATTTCCCAATTTTACTACACAGAAAATTGAATAACACAAACATCTAAATTCTAGATATGCAAATAGGAGGCATCTTTGAGATGTGAAGATAATACCATCACTCTTTTTTAATAAGAATTGCATTTTCTGTGCCAGTACGCACACACACTATTTATTTTATTGTAGTAAAATACACATAACATAAAGTTTACATTTTAAAGTTTATACATTTCAGTGGTATTGAGTACATTCATAATTTTGCAATCATCATCACCATCTAGATCCATGATAATTTTATCAGCCCAATATAAACTTCAGAATCTATTAAGCAGTCAGTTACCTCCCATTCCTCTAACCACTGGCAACTACCAATCTATTAATAATTTCTGTCTCTATGGATTTTCCTATTTTGGACATTTTATATAAATGAAATCATAAAATAAATGGCCATTTGTGTCTAGATTCTTTCACTTAGCATAATGTTTTCAAGACGTCTATGTTGTAGCATGTGTCAGTAATTTCTTTTTCTTAATTGTTGAGTAGTATTCCATTATCATCCTGCTTATTTAACTTATATGCAGAGTACATCATGAGAAACGCTGGACTAGAAGAAGCACAAGCTGGAATCAATATTGCCTGGAGAAATATCAATAACCTCAGATACGCTGATGACACCACCCTTATGCCAGAAAGTGAAGAGGAACTAAAAAGCCTCTTGATGAAAGTGAAAGAGGAGAGTGAAAAAATTGGCTTAAAGCTCAACATTCAGAAAACTAAGATCATGGCATCTGGTCCCATCACTTCATGGGTAATAGGTGGGGAAACAGTGTCAGACTTTATTTTTCTGGGCTCCAAAATCACTGCAGATGGTGATTGCAGCCATGAAATTAAAAGACGCTTACTCCTTGGAAGGAAAGTTATGATCAACCTAGATAGCATGTTGAAAAACAGAGACATTACTTTGCCAACAAAGGTCTGTCTAGTCAAGACTATGGTTTTTCCAGTAGTCATGTATGGATGTGAGAGTTGGATGGTGAATAAAGCTGAGCATTGAAGAATTGATGCTTTTGAACTGTGGTGTTGGAGAAGACTCTTGAAAGTCCTTTGGACTGAAAGGAGTTCCAACCAGTCCATCCTAAAGGAGGTCAGTCCTGGATGTTCATTGGAAGGACTGGTGTTGAAGCTGAAACTCCAATACTCTGGCCACCTCATGCGAAGAGCTGACTCATTGGAAAAGACCCTGATGCTGGGAAGGATTGAAGGAGGGAGGAGAAGGGGACCACAGAGGATGAGATGGCTGGATGGCATCACTGACTCGATGAACATGGTTTGGGTAGACTCTGGGAGTTGGTGATGGACAGGGAGACCTGGCGTGCTGCGATTCATGGGGTTGCAAAGAGTTGGACACAACTGAGGGACTGAACTGAGCTGAACCAAAATAGTGTGGTATTTGTATAGGATAGAAATACCAATCAAAGGCACAGAATTTATACTCCAGAAATAAACTCTCAGGTGAATTCATTTTTAATAAAAGTGTTAATTTGATGGTGAAATGATATCCTTTTTGTCAAACTGTCCTGGGACAAATCACGTTGTAACCTGAATATAGACCTAGTCATGTAGAAGGCATGGAGAAAATCTTCTTGACCCTGATTTAGGCAGACTTTTAAAATATAACACAAAAAAACACCATCAATAGAAGAAAATGATAAACTGGATTCCATCAACATTTAAAATTTTCAAGCTTCAAAAAACACCATTAACAACTTGTGTCCAAACAAATGTCCATCAACTAATGAACAGATAAATAGCTGTGATATATCAATACAACGGAATACTATTCAGCAACAACAAAGAATACTGAGATATGCTATAACCTGGATAAACCTCAAAACAGTATCATAAATGAAAGAACAAAGCCACAAGATGATTCTAATGATATAAATTAATATATAATTATATTAATATATTAAATATTCAGAAATACCAAATATTTTGATGCAGTAGGTTTTTTAGTGGATGTTGGGCTGGACATGGAAATGAGGCTTGACTGTAAATAGGCATGAGGAATCTTTTTCAGATGATGGAAATATTCTAATATTAGACTGTGGTAATGATTGCACAACTTTATAAATTTTTTAAAAGCAATGAATATGAAATTAATGAGTTAAATCTGATGACTGATAAGTAAATAATAGCTCAATAGAGCTGTTTTTAAAAAGCAGAGAGAGGAATTTATAGTGCAAATATGATACAAACTAAAATGTGACATAATTTTTGTTATTCAGAAATTTTAAGAAAATATAATCAATTTGTCTTTGTTGTTGTTGTTCAGTAGCTAAGTCAAGTCCGACTCTTTGTGACTTCCTGGACTGGAGCATGCCAGGCTTCTGTGTTTCACTATCTCCTGGAGTTTGCTCAAACTCATGTTCATTGAGTCAGTGATGCCACCCAACCATCTTATCCTCTGTTGTCCCTTTCTCCTCCTGCCGTCAATCTTTCCCAGCATCAGGGCCTTTTCCAATGAGTTGGTTCCTCACGTTAGATGACAAAGCGTTGGAGCTTCAGCTTCAGCGTCAATCTTTCTGATGAATATTCAGGGTTGATTTCCTTTAAGAGTGACTGGTTTGATCTTGCAGTCCAAGGGACTCTCAAGAGTATTCTCTAGCATCACAATTTGAAACATCAGTTCTTTGGCTCTCAGCCTTCTTTACGGTCCAACTCTCACATCCATATATGATTACTGGAAAAACCATAGCTTTGACTACACAGGCCTTTGTCGGCAAAGTGATGTCTCTGCTTTTTACTACACTGTCTAGGTTTGCCATAGCTTCCCTTCCAAGGAGAAGCATCTTTTAATTTCATTACTGCAGTCACTGTCCACTGTGATTTTAATAATTACATTTAACCTTGCACTGATTTAGTCAAATACCATTACATTTCCCTTTTTGTGACTGCATATAAGTTATTTGCTTCCAGAACAAGCTGCATACACACACAGTAAACAAATGTACAAACAGGAAATATGTTAATTATTTCTCAATTTTTAGGGTAAATAGTAAATGTACTCATTATTTGTCAGTTCTTAGAATCAATCTGAAATATGAAATCAGCCTAAAATATGAAAATTTAATATAATGCTTTTACTTTTTCCAGATTTTGATCTGGCTGTACATTTAAGGCACTATTTAATTTTCAGTTTAAGTAAAGCTTTCAGTTTCCTCATTATAAAATTGGGATAATAGTAGCTAACTTGTAGGGTACTGCAAAGATTCAAGATAATGTACATAAAGCTACTTTCATATCATAGGTGAGTAGTAACTCATTCTAAGTTGCATCTGGTGATGAAATTTATTGTGGATTTTATTTTGAGGCTTCATTTCCATCCTCCCCCCCAGACAGTGAAAATAACTTTGGTACATAAAAGCACTCAAATCAGCAAGTCTTACTGTCTCTGTTGAAAGGATAGGTTTCTCTTTATCTTCCACAATCCAGGCTTGAATGTGGAAATCTAGAAAGATTTTTAAGGACTTGGGGGAACTGCATATACTCACATGAATCACTGCAGTCCACATAGATGTTTTGAAATTGCTTGGTACACATTTTTTTCACCTCATAGTCATCAAAAAATTTGCTGATACTCATTGCAAAGTTGTAACTTGGAAGTACCATTAATGCATAATTTATGAAGGTTCTTGTGAGGTCAGGAATGTCATTATCTATGATTAAAAAGATGATAGATTAGCTTTCAGTTAGAAAGCAGTGACTCTCCCATAACAACAAACTTTCCTAAGATGATCAGAGGAATACCAGTCTAGCAGACCATCTTTGAGAATACACTAGTTACTAAGTCATGAAGCTTCTTCATCTTCCTCGTTTGTAGTATGGATTTGTCAATTACAGATTTTAAAAGAAGATTTTTGCTAATAGTATTTCGCTAGGATCTGTCTTCCACCATCTTTATGGGTGGGTATGCTATTAAAATCCCTACCTTGGCTTGGCCTTAGACTTTCCCTTTGTTCCCTGTGCAGCCTGAAAAATGGAAAATCATGGGTTTGTGAATATTACTTTGTTGTTGGCCTCTCTCTCTGATCTTGAGAGATCAATGATGCGTTTAAAAAGACTGAATAATTTTTTGTCCAACATACATTGTTATTTTAAGTAGGAGGGCAATTTGCCTTTCAGAGTCCTCCATCCTTCTGGACATGGCAATCTCCACTGAATTTCTCATCACCAAGTTCAATAACCTCTTTGTCATATTTCTTTTATTTGTCACTTTGAACAAATTCTCTACCCTTCTCCACTGTACTTTCTGCCCTGGGAGGATTATCTGTGTAGAATAAATCAAAGGACTTCTTTGCTCTCTGGCTCTTAGCTGGCCTACGCAAGGCCCATAGCAAGCCCTGGCTGGTGAGAGGAAGGCTTCACTACTATGTTCACTTTGTGAAAATTTATCAAGCTATACATGTATGGTCTCAGAACTTTTCTGAATGCAAGCTATACTTCAATAAAAGGTAAATATGAGACATACATTCTTAAGGAGCTCTGTAGGGTGAATATAATGATAGAATATGTTGTAATAGAATGTGGTTCCCTGACACCTTTTGGAATAATGGGATTCTACAAGGTAGAAATCAGGTGGCAGAACTTAACTATTAGAAGGAAGGTAGGAACCATTACCACAATAAGTAACAGGGACAGTCCATAAAATCATACTCCAGGAGAAGAGTCTTCATTATTAGAGACTGGAATTCATAAAACCCATATTATCAGGGAGGGCTGGGTTGATTAATACAGTTCAAAATTCATGTTTATAGAGAAATTCAACAAAGGGATATTCTAGAAGCAAACAAAACAAATCTTATTGGTGATAGTCACCACCAGCAACAGCATGTCTTTAAATTTCATAACCAGAAAAGGGAAAACTTACTCGTGATACCCTTTCGAAATCAGAGAAACTGGTTTAATGATGACTACATTTGTTGCCTATTTAATTGTTTCCTTCTGAAAAACACTCATTAGGAGGTTCAAGATTATGTGTTTCATTAAATTAGGAGGAGTTATATCATAGGACCTTCCACTCTCCAGTCTTACCGCCTTGCTCCAAAGTGCTCTTAAGATGTTAAAACTGAAGGATCAAGTCTCAAGAGCATGGTGTGTGTGGGGTGTTCTTTCAAAGGACATAAAATTTGGCATGGGTGTGCTATAATCTTTTAATCTTCTAACTTTTTTTTTTCATGAGGCTAGAATGATACTGAATCCATCGCCTTAAGAGGGCTTAGTGTCTCTCTCGTCCTTCTCTTGCTCACTTTCTCTTTCCCTTCCCCTCTCTCTCAACCTCTCTTTCTCACATATCTGTTCAATAAGTATTTGCTGATTTCAAAGAACACAAGTTTTCAGATTCCTGGAAGGTGTTTAGCAATTAATATTTTTATTCTCCAGCTCTTTCATCATCATTTATTTAATGCATTTCCTGGAGAAAGGAAAAGCTGTGTGAAGTTCTTACCATAGAATTTCATTACGATGTGAATGACGATACTGAAAACAGTTGAAAAGTAGTTAAAGAGGGTGAGCTTGATGTAGGCAGCAGTACTACTAGAAAACAGGAGGCTTCCAAGATACATGAGAGGAACAACAGACCAACCGTACAGCATAAAGATCATCATTGTGTCCAGAAAATGGAAATTGGCAACAAATGCATCCACTCCGCAGTATATGAACACTCCCTGAGACACAGAGTGCAGAGGCAAAGAGCAAGGTGAAGGACACTGTATAACATGCTGTCAAGCCAGAAAACTTAGAAAACAGCAAGCACTGCCTTCATTAGTGCATAGATTCGTTACTTAAACAATTTTACCCGTTAAAAATAAGCCTGAAGTGAGCAATCTCTTTTTCAATAGAAGACTTCCATGAACAGAATGATGATATTTCCTTTTTCTTTTTCTTTCCTTTTGGAAGAGCATCACTTTGTAGCACTCTCATGATTAAAATGAAATTAACTATGACTACAGTAAGCCCCACTCTGAATTTTCCTAGAAAAAAAGTGATCTAGTGTATAGACGATTTCTTTAAAGATTTTCTCTGGATGAAAACACATGCCATGTATGTGCTTTCACCCTACCACATCACTCTGCTTGACGCGCACCTCCCCCCCCTAATTGTATGTAATTAATTTACATTGTTAAGTTAATCATGTTCCCATTATGGCTTACAATTATAATTATCTTTTATTTTTTGTCTGGCTATTGATTTGTGAAAACTGATAACCATCTTTTACTATTGTGATTATGTAACTATTACTCACTTAATACCATTGTACTAAGTATTCAACAGAAAAATAATAGAACTCTGTATCGCCAAAACTAGGATCTAATAGAAAAACCTGTAATTACTTTTTAAAATCCAGATGCAAATCAGAATTATCTTTAAATTTTTTGAAAAATACAAATACTCAGGTATTGCTTTTTTTCTCCAGAACTCCAGATATGTTTCTAATGAGCAGTCATGTTCAAAAACAACTGGACTATATGATGATATTTTACTTTTATCTGGTTTGTTTCACTTTCTCTATTTCATATTCAGTGCTCCCATTTCATTTACTTTATGTACTCCAGTTTCCCCATCTCTCTCTTTTTTTTGATGTTCTTTCTCAGCCTTTATCAAGTGTAGTAGAAAAGCTTTTGTATACACATATAAAAATATATATAACATATTACATAATAATTATAATATATAAATATGTTAAAAAAAGATGTTCTCTGTGGCTGCTGTAGTATTATGCAGTCTCTTTGCATTACACCTCACATTTAGATGGTCTCTTGGCTCTTACCCCCCATGCCCTTTACATCTATCTCAGGAACTCAAGGACATCTTTCAATCAGTTTTCATTCCATTTGAGAATCAGACAGGGAAGCATAAATTTAGAGTGGGCTAGATTAGGAAGAAAGGAACCTCTAGAATATTATAGAAGATAATTTTCTAATAACCTATATGTAATCGCTGGTAACTATAATTTCTCTAAAGATAGCAAGTTTGGCCCTCTTAAGCAATTACAAAATTATTTAGCAGGACCACTAATAAACAAAAAGAGTTAACTAAGAATAGCCACATTGCAACTCTGTGATGCTCTTGGAAGTAGTTCATACTTAAGCAATGATGTTTAAAGAAAATACATGAAGAGGATCAGCAATCTTGGGTGAAAACCAGCTTTAACTGTAGTTGATTTTCCCCTAATCCAAGTAAAAGAAGTAAAAAGGGTATAGTCAGCAGGAAACCACAGGTGACTTAGAAGCAGCTTCATTCCAAGGCTTATAATACTTAGGGACATCTTGAATTAGAACTATTCCAAAGAAAATTTAAATTTCTACTTGGAAATATGAAGACACACCCTACTTTTAGATAGAATCTGACCCAACTAATAAAAAAGTAAATTCTCCCATATTACTCTAAATAAAACTAGCAACCAGATTAAAAAACTAGATAAGCTGATTTTACAGATTACATGTAAACAAACAAAACATATTAAGATAGCCAGGAAATTTTGCAGAAGAAGGTTAATGAGGGAAGTGAGGAAGGTCAATCCATAAAAATAATTAAATATATTATGAAACTACCATACTTAAAACAGACTTATAGTGGCATATTATAGACACATCAATGGAATATAGTAAATAATACAAAGTGAGAGTGAAAGTGAAAGTCGCTCAGTCGTGTGTCTGACTCTGCGACCTGATGGACTACACAGCCCATGGAATTCTCCAGGCCCGAATACTGGAGAGAGTAGCCTTTCCCTTTTCCAGGGGATCTTCCCAACCCAGGGGTTGAACCCAGAACTCCTGCCTTGCAGGAGGATTCTTTACCAGCTGAGCCACAAGGGAAGCCCTAAGATACTTGATATTGTTAAACTATAGGATCTTGCCTCCTCTTGTTGGGTCCAAGAACAAATCCAGCTGGTGGCATTTTACAGAACCAGAGCAGAGTGAGGGAGTGTCTCATTTAAAATGACAAAGGGATAGCCAAGTCAGATAAATAAGCAAAGCTGAGAGCCCATGGAGAACTCCATCTGAGAACCATGAAAGGGAATTTTAGGAGGGGGAGAGCAAGACAGAAAGAGAAGAGGAGAGAGAAAGAGAGAGAGACACATACACACACCACACACAGAGAACAAGCACTACCAGGCAAAAAGGATACAGAAGATATAAAGTGAAGTACGATGCTAAGACAGAGAGAACTGTAAATATGAGAGTAGAAATAAGTTCAAAGTACATTATTCAGGATGACTTTGAATATATAAATTATAATACACTTTGAAGTAAGGCTAACCAGGGTTCTGAAATTGTACTAGCTGAGTGAAATTGGGTGAGTAACTTAGATCTGTGAGTCTTAATTTCCTTGACTGCAAACATGGTGAATTAAAATCACTTCAGACTTGAATGTTTTTGAATGACATAATACACACAAAAACATATAGTAAATAACTTCTCATGAGCCATAAATGGCAATATTGCTGTAAGTATTAATAATGGATGGTCTTATTTATATATCTATTAACCAGGAAATGACAGCTGGGTGTGCAAGTCAAGTTTAAAGAACCAGAGATGAAAAGATGCAGGGGTTTTTCTAATTGATTTCAATACTGCACTATACAGAGGGGAGAGAGTAAAGAGATTGCGCTTAGATCAACTCCCCTATTCTTGTGGCAAAAGATGAGAATTGTGGCCCTCAGAAAGGATGGTGGTCTTCCTAGTTATGCTAGTTGGCTAGTTAGCTAGGAGAAGAAACTGGCGCTGAGAACACTGGCCAGAGTCTTGCACTATGACAAGAAAGTGCTGCTCTGCTCTGTCTACTTTGGGGCATCTCTCTACACACTGTTTGCTCACCACTACCATCTACGCCTCAACTGTTCCGGCTGCTGGTCCCTGCTGAGGAGCTGTTATACCTGGTGGGATGCAGCTCTCCTTCGTAACTGAGCCTAGGGCTCCAAACTGATCAAAAGTTTCTCCTTTGTCCTCAAAAAACGAATTTTACCTTTCCATGGTATGTATAGTTTGAATCAGGACTTGGTAGCTCATCTTTTATAGTAGAATTAGCCACCTATTTTATATGTCCATTGCTGAACAGTGAACTATTTGAGGGCTGAGACACTGTCTTACTCATATTTAAGTCCACCATACCTCTTGCAGCCACTCGCTATGGTGGCTCAGATAGTAAACCATCTGCCTGCAGTGCAAGAGGCCTGGGTTTGATCCTTGGGTAGGGAAGATCTCCTGGAGGAGAAAGTTGCAACCCATTCCAGTGTCTTGTCTGCAGAATTCCATGGACAGAGGAGCCTGGTGAGCTATAGTCCATAGGGTTGTAGAGAGTCAGACACAACTGAGCGACTAACACTTTCACTTTCTTTTATAACGTTTGTACATTAAAGAACCTTACCTCCTTTACTCATGTGTCTATCCCTTTAGTAACTATACAACTTCACATCTACCTCACCTTCAGGTATGCATACAAAATAAAAGACATTGCCAAGTTCACTAATGAGAAAATCATTACATTAAAGGACACTGTAACATCCTTACATGCTTGCTCTTTAGTCTCAATATCTAAAATTGGGTGTCTGAATCAAAGTTAGTTCTGCTTTGCAGATCTAGCCATTTTGGATATGGGGCATGAATGGAAGACTGTGAATAGTAACAGAGCCTCGCTTAAGTCATGATTCTAAGTTGCGGGCTACAGTCCAGTTTTACCAGAGAGCTCAGCATCGGGAATTAGTGGCAATGACTTATCTATATGATTAGTGAAGGACAAGTAACAAGTAATAGCCCTTTTTCCTTTAGCTTTGGGCCCTGGGCATTATGCTGAGCAATTACATGGGAAGCCAATTCAAGAGAGACTTTTCAAAGAGAAGTATTTTTTTTTCCAATTGAAAGAACAGGAGGTAGTACATTTCCATAATGAGGTTTTCACAATATATTCTCTGGCATAATAAGCCAGAGTAGTTTTAAGTTTTATTTCAGGATACAATTAATTGAATAGAAATTTCCTGTGGGAGACATAAAGAAAATGAGTCTTTGTGCAAATTCAGCTAATACTCACCAGTAGGAAGCAGCAGGTGATGGAGAAGTAGATGAGATCCCAGAGCAAAGCAGAGAGCCAGTAAGTCAGTAAATGGACTCCACTCACAAACTGGATGTGCTTTGCGTTAGTGGCTCTCTCAGTCACTGTCTGAAGGCAAAAACTACCGATCACAACAGCCAGGCCAAAAGCCAAACATAACACTACCTGTGATCCATTTGTAGGCCTATGGAAAATGAAATAAAAGATGGAATAAATGATGAAATAAAAGTATAAAATGCTAATTTCAGTAGTTATTTTTAAATATACATTGCCACTTAACAAGAGTATATATTAAGGCTCAATTCCAGTAAAAGGAAAGTCAATCATACATACACTATGTTAGAACCATAACGAGGGAGAGGTTGAGGCTTGTTGGAGACTTTAATGGAAGCATTGGGGCCAGAAAGTGACATAAAAAGAACATTGTCGAACACAGCTAGGGATGTTGCAGGTGAATGGTATGCCTCATTATTGAAAAAAATAGTAAATACTGTATTGTTTTTCTCAACCTCAATGGAAAATGCAGTCAGGGAAAAGTCACGATGCTCTTTACTTTCCTTGATGTATTTCATTACATTACCTAGAATAAAGAAAGAAATTGATTAGTCAGTATGTAATAAGTCATCTACTACTTATGTCAAAGTGGAAAGACCAAAACTTTTCCCCATTGTCTTTTCCCTTTCCAATTACCACAATGGCTACTTCAAATCTCCTCAAGAATTCGGCACCATCAGTAATCTATAAGTTTAGAACTTGAAAAAACAGTAAACTACTAAGAGTTTCTTGCTCTATTCTTGTCTAAAACAAACATAGTTGTTGTTGTTTTTTTCAAAATTGTTTTGGTTCTTCTAGGTCATTTACATTTCCTCATACATTTGAGGATTGACTTGTCCATTTCAGCAAAAAAGTCTGCTGAAATTTTGATAGGAATTGTGTTGACTGTATAGATCCATTTGGGGAAATTTTCTATCTTAATGATATTCAGTATTCCAATCCATGATATGGAATATCTCTTCATGTATCTAGAACTTTAATTTTCCTCAGAAATATTTTGTAACTTTCAGTGTACAAGTCTTGCACCTCTTACATTTATTTGTATGTACATTATTCTTTTCTATGCTGTTATGAGTTCTGGTAATCCATGTCCTCGCCCCATCCCTTTAATCTTTCATCTAAGTTAGATTTTAAAAATTCCAGTCTGAAAAACCTCTGCCTTTTGATTGGATTGTTTAATGCATTTATATTTAATATAATTACTGATATTCTAGTATTTATAACTGACATTTTGCTCTGTGTTTTCTATATCTCTTATCTCCTTTTTGTTCTATTATGCAACTATGCATTTTGTGTTAAATATTTATTTTATAGTGTACCAGTTGTTGGTATCAATCATATATGGACCATTGTCAGCAAAGTGATATCATTGCTTTTTAATATGCTGTCTAGGTTTATCATAGCTTTCCTTCTAAGGAGCAAATGTCTTTTAATTTCAAGGCTGCAGTCACCATCCACAGTGACTCTGGAGCCCAAGAAAATAAAATCTGTCACTGCTTCCAGTTTTTCTGTTTTCTGTTTTACTATTTCACTTTTCCTATTTGCCATGAAGTGACAAGAGAGATGCCATGAGCAAATTTTTTTGAACATTGAATTCAAGCCAGCTTTTTCACTCTCCTCTTTCACCTTCTCCAAGAGGTTCTTTAGCACCTCTTAATTTCTACCATTAGAATGGTATTATCTTTATGTCTGAAGTTGATGATATTTCTCCTAGCAATCCTGATTCCAGCATGTGATTCAGCCAGCTTGGCATTTCACATGGTGTATTCTGTATAGAAGTTAAATAAGCAGGGTGACAATATACAGCCCTAACATACCTCTTTACCAATGTGAACCAGTCAGTTGTTCTATGTCTGGTTCTAACTGCTACTTCTTGATCTGCATACAGGTTTCTTAGGAGACAGGTAAGGTGGTCTGGTACTCCAATCTCTCTCTCTCTTTTTTTTTTTATCATTTCACTTGTACTCTAAAGATTGCCTTTTTTTAAAATTAGTTTTGCCATACAATGACATGATATCACCATGGGTTTACATATGCTCCCCCTCCAGAACCCCCCTCCCTCCTCCCTCCCCCCAGGAAATCTCGTTGCACCAGCCCCGAGCATCAATCCTGGGCTGGCGATTGATTAGACATATGGTAATTAACATGTTTCAATGCCATTCTCCCATATCATCCCACCCTTTCCCTCATCCACAGAGTCCACAAGTCTATTCTATACATCTGCGTTCCTTTTGCTGTCTCGCATGCTGGGTTCTCAACAGCCTTCAGAATGGGAGAAAATAATAGCCAATGAAGCAACAGACAAACAATTAATCTCAAAAATATACAAGCAACTCCTGCAGCTCCATTCTAGAAAAATAAACGACCCAATCAAAAAGTGGGCCAAAGAACTTAACAGACATTTCTCCAAAGAAGACATAAAAATGGCTAACAAACACATGAAAAGATGCTCAACATCACTCCTTATCAGAGAAATGCAAATCAAAACCACAATGAGATATCACTTTACACCACTCAGAATGGCTGCAATCCAAAAATCTACAAGTAATAAATGCTGGAGAGGATGTGGAGAAAAGGGAACTCTCACACTGTTGGTGGGATTGCAAACTAGTACAGCCACTATGGAGAACAGTGTGGAGATTCCTTAAAAAACTGCAAATAGACCTGCCATATGACCCAGCAATCCCACTGCTGGGCATATACACCGAGGAAACCAGAATTGAAAGAGCCACGTGTACCCCAATGTTTATCACTGCTTTGTTTACCATAGCCAGGACATGGAAGCAACCTAGATGCCCATCAACTGACGAATGGATAAGAAAGCTGTGGTACATATACACAATGGAATATTACTCAGCATTAAAAAAAAATTCATTTGAATCAGTTCTACTCAGATGGACGAAACTGGAGCCCATTATTCAGAGTGAAGTAAGCCAGAAGCAAAAACAACAATACAGTATATTAACGCATATATGTGGAATTTAGAAAGATGGTACTCCAATCTCTTTAAGAATTTTCCAAAGTTTGTTGTGATCCACAATTGAAGGCTTTAGCATAGTCAATGAACCAGAAGTAGATGTTTTTTTGGAATTCCCTTGCTTTCTCTCTGATCAAACAAATGTTGGCAATTTGATCTCTGGTTCCTCTGCCATTTCTAAACCCAGCTTGTTCACCTGCAAGTTCTTGGTTCATGTACTGATGAAGCCTAGCTTGATGGATTTTGAGCATTACCTTGGTCTGTTGTGAAATGAGTGCAATTTTGTGGTAGTTTGAACATTCTTTGACATTGTTCTTTTTTGGGATTGGAATGAAAGCTGATGGTTTCCAGTCCTGTGGCCACTGCTGAGTTTTCTAAATTTGCTGACATATTGAGTGTAGCATTTCAACAGCATCATCTTTTAGGATTTGAAATAGCTCAGCTGGAATTCTATCACCTCCACTAACTTTGTTTGTAGTAATTGTTCCTAAGGCCCACTTGACTTCACACTCCAAAGTATCTGGCTCTAGGGGAGTGACCACACCATCGTGGTTATCCAGGTCATTAAGATCTTTTTTTGTGCAGTTCTTTTGTGTATTCTTGCCACTTCTTTTTAATCTCTTCTGCTTCTGTTCAATTCTTATCATTTCTGTCCTTTATCATGCCCATCTTTGCATGAAATATTCCCTTGATACCTCCAATTTTCTTGAAGAGATCTATAGTCTTTCCCATTCTGTTGTTTTCCTTTATTTCTTTGCATTGTTCATTTAAGAAAACCTTTTTATCTCTCCTTGCTATTCTCTGGAAATCTTCATTCAGTTGGGTTATTTTTCCCATTCTCCCTTGCCTTTCACTTCTCTTCTTTGCTTTCCTCAGCTATTTGTAAAGCCTCCTCAATCAACCACTTTGACTTCTTGCATTTCTTTTCCTTTGGGATGGTTTTGATCACTGCCTCATGTACACTGTTATGAACCTCCATCCATAGTTCTTCAGGCATTCTGTCTACCAGATTTAATCCCTTAAATCGGATTCATTACCTCCACTGTGTAATCACAATGGATTTGATTTAGGTCATACCTGAATGACTTAATGGTTTTTCCTACCTTCTTCAATTTAAGTCTGAATTTTGCAGTAAGAAGCTCATGGTCTGAGCCACAGTCAGCTGTAGGTCTTATAGCTGACTGTACACAGAATCTCCTACTTCCACTGCAATATGTTGTTTAGTGATGTTTGGTTTTGAGCCTTCTGAAAAGGATATAAAATTTTAAGTAGTCTTTTTATTATTTTTTGCTAACTCAGCACTCTACTTCTAGTATTCATCCATGCTGTTTTGGGTAAATTTTATGTTTTTTTATTACTATATGATATGTCATCATGTGAATATATCCAAATTAAAAATCTTTCTTTTTAATGACCTTTTTAAAGTTAATATCATTTTCCTCCTTTGCTTTCAAGATTTCTTCTTTTTATTTTTGACTTTACCAATTAAATTATGTTGTGTTAGGTGTCATTATTTTTCAGTTTACCATACTTAGAATTCATTAAGCTTCTTGGAGGTGAAGATTCATGTTTTCCATTATATTTGGGAAGTCTTCAGCCATTATTTCCTCAAATATTTTCCTGCCCTTTTATCAGTCTCTTTGCCTCCTGGTTCTCCCATTATGCCTATGTTGGCATGCTTGATGTTGTTCCATGTCTCAGAAGCTGTTCCTTCCAATCTTTCTGTTTCACAGATTGGATAATCTTTATTAACTATCTTCAGTTTAGCAATCCATTTTTCTGCCAATTCAAATCTATCATTGGGTCCCTCTGGTGAAATTTTCATTTCATTTATGTTTTCCAAGTACAGAATTTCCATTTGAAATTTTTATTTATATTTCTTCATTAAAATTCTCTTCTTGGAGAGATGAAGTTGCCATATATTCCTTTATTTTTTAAACATATTTCCTTTAGTATGTTGAAAATATTTGTAATAGCTGATTTATACTTTTGATACTTTCAAAATGTGATCCTGGAGAAGACTCTTGGGAATCTCTTGGACAGCAAGGAGATCAAACCAGTCAGTCCTTAAGGAAATCAACTCTGAATATTCATTGGGAGGACTAATGCTGAAGCTCAAGCTCCAATACTTCAGCCACCTGATGCGGCAGCCAACTCTTTGGAACAGACCCTGATACTGGGAAAGATTGAGGGCAGGAGAAGAAGGGGATAGCAGAGGATGAGATGGTTGGATGGCATCATCAACTCAAGGGGCATGAGTTTGAGCAAACTCTCAGAGATAGTGAATGTCAGGAAGCCTGGTGTGCTGCAGTCCATGGGGTTGCAAAGAGTTGGACATGAGTGATTGACTGCCCAACAAACAGTCTCTGTATACACAGTTCAACATTTGCCTTTCCTCAAGTACATTTTCTACTGGGTCTCTTTCCCCCGGCATATGGGTACACTCTTCTGTTTCTCTCTGTTTTAGTTTTCTGGGACTGTTAAAACAAAGTACCATAGCCTGGGTGACTTAGAAGTGTGTTTTTTCACAGTTCTAGAGGCTAGAAGTCCAAGATCAAGGTGTTGGCAGGGTGGGTTTCTTCTGCGATCTCTCTCCTGGAGTCATAAACGGCTTTCTTGTCCTTGTGCTTTCATATCGTCTTTCCTCTATGTATGTATATTTGTGTCCTTATTGGTTCTCAGCCTTTGGCTAAGATTGAGTTTAATTTCATCCTCTTAAAAGAAGACCAATCACTGGATAAAAGTCTGCTCTAATAATCTCACTTTAAATTAATTACTTCTTTTTTTATTCTTTAATACATATATATTTTTATTGAAGTTTAGTTGACTTACAATGTTTTGGATTCACAGCAAAGTAATTCAGTTGTACATATACACATATATTATTTTTCAAATTATTTACCATTATAGGTTATTGCAAGATATTGACTACAGTTGCTTGTGCTATGCAGTGAACATTCATTGCTTGTTGTGTATCTATTTTTTTAAATTAGAAATCTACCTTTCCATTCATAGTAAGGCAAACAAGTGGAATCAAAATTAAATTTTTTAATTTAAAATTTTTAAGTTAAATTTTTTAGCTAGGCAGAAATTCATAAGTTTTATAAAATATATATGTTATACATACTATATATATGTGTGTGTGCGTATATATATAAGTATGCAAAAGCTTTTCTACTATGCTTGATAAAGGCATAAGAAAGGACATCAAAAAAAGAGACAAGAGATCAAGAAATTGGAAAACATAAATGAAATGGGAGCGCTGAATATGAAATAGAAAAAGTGGGACAAACTAAATAAAAGTAAAAGATCATCATATAGTCCAGTTGTTATTATACATAGCTGCTCATTAGAAACACATCAGGATCTTGGGAGACAAAAGCAATATCTGGACATTTGTATTTTTCAAAAAATTCCAAGGTAATTCTGATACGCATCTAGATTTTAAAAAGTGATTATAGGTTTTTCTATTAAATGTTAGTTTTGGTGATATACAATTCTATTATTTTCTATTGACCAATCATGATATAATTGTATTAAGTGAATAATATTAATAGTGACATAATCACAATAATAAAAGATGTTTATCAGCTTTCACAATCAATAGCCAGACAAAAAAATAAAAGATAATTATATTGCAAGCCATAATGGGAATATGATTAACCTAATGATATAGAATAATTACATACAATTTGGGGGGTTAAGTAGAGTGATGCGGTATGTGCTAAGCTGCTTCAGTTGTGTCCAACTCTTAGCAACCCCATGGACTGTAGCCCACCAGGCTCCTCTGTCTGTGGGAGTCTGCAGACAAGAACACTGGAGTGGGTTGCCATTTCCTACTCCAGGGAGTCTTCCTGACCCAGGGATTAAATCCATGTCTCTTATGCCTCCTGCAGTAGCAGGTGGGTGCTTTACAACTAGCACCACATTGGAAGCCCTAATTATTGATAAGTATCATCCTATTACACTTATCTTAATTGTTTATTTTGTGTAAGTTTTTTCCTTCTCTTGTGTTTTCTGCCTAGGGAAGTTCCTTTAGCATTTGCTGTAAAACAGGTTTGGTGGTGCTGAATTCTCTTAACTTTTGCTTGTCTGGAAAACTTTTGATTTCCCCATTAAATTTGAACAAGAGTTTTGCTGGGTAGAATATTGTTGGTTGTAACTTCTTCACTTTCATCACTTTAAATATATCATGTCATTCGCTTCTGGCTTGTAGAGATTCTGTTGAGAAATCAGCTATTAACCTGATGGGAGTTCCGCTGTATGCTATTTATCATTTTTTCCCTTGTTGCTTTTAACATGTTATCTTTGCATTTATATTTTGTCAGTTTGACTACTATGTGTCAGTGTTTCCCTCCTTGGTTTTATTTTGCCTGGGACTCTGCACTTCCTGGACTTGGTTAACTATTTCCTTTCCCATGTTAGGGAAATGTTCAGCTACTATGCCTTCAAATATTTTCTCAAGTCCTTTCTCTCTCTCTTCTCCTTCTGGGACCACTATAATATGATTGTTGGTGCATTTAATGTTGTCCCAGTCATCTCACAAGTTGTCTTCATTTCTTTTCATTCCCCCCCCCCCCCCCCCCCTATATTCTGTTCCATGGCAATGTTTTCCACCATTCTGTCCTCCAGGTCACTTCTCCATTCTTCTGCCTCGGTTATTCTGCTATTGATTCCATCTAGTGTATTGTTCATCTCTATTTGTTTATTCTTTAGTTCTTGAATGTCTTTGGTAAACATTTCTTGCATCTTCTCCATTCTGTTTCTGAGATCCTAGATTATCTCACTATCACGATTCTAAATTCTTTTTCTGTAAAGTTGCTTATCTCTACTTCATTTAACTGTTGTTCTGGGGTTTTATCTTATCCCTTCATCTGGGACATAACTCTCTGCTTTTTCATCCTGATTAACCTTCTGTAATGTGGTTTTTGTTCTAACACTGTGGAATTGTGGTTCTCCAAGCTTCTTCTGTCTGCCCTTTGGTGGATGAGGCTAAGAGGCTTGTGTAAGCTTCTTGATGGGAGGGACTGGTGGTAGGAAAACTGGGTGTTGCTCTGGTGGGCAGGGACTTGCTCAATAAAGCTTTAATACAATTATCTGCTGATGGGGGTGGTTGTGCTCCCTTTCTGTTAGTTGTTTGGCCTGGGGTGACCCAGCCCTGGGGTCTATGGGCTCTATGGTAGGGTCAATGGTGGTCTCCAGGAGTTCTTATACCAAGCAGGACCTTAAAGGACTGCTGTTACCAGTAGCACTTGCTGACCCATGCCTCCACAGGAGACCTTCCAACACTAGCAGGTAGGTCTGGGTCAGTCTCCTGACTGACCAGTGGGGTCACTGCTCCTTTCCCTGGAGGATTGGAGCAGGATTGTTTTTTCCCTCCAAGTGTGAAGTCTCTATTTCTTCCAGTCCTGTGGAAGTCCTATAACCAAATTCTTCTGGCCTTCAAGGTCAAATTCCATATTGATTCCTAGTTCCTTTGTCAGATTCCCAGGCTGTGAAGGCTGATGTGGGGCTCAGAACCTTTGCAACAGTGGGAAAACTTTTTTGGGATTATTGTTCTCCAGTTTGTGGGTCACCCACTTGGCAAGTATGGGATTTGATTTTATTGTGATCGTGCCCCTCCTACTATCTTGTGGCTTCTTGTCTTTGGACATGGGTGACTTTTTCTGGTGGTTCCCATGCCCTCCTGTCAATGATTGCTCAACAACTAGTTGTGATTCTGGTCCTCTTAAAGGAAGAGATGAGTGCACATCCTTCTACTCTGCAATGTTGAACCAGAAGCCCACCTTTTTCTTAATCTCCCTGTTTTTAGAGGAGCCCCCTACTTCCTCCCACATCTATGCCTAGCATCCCTGAGCCCGGAGTTCCTCTGATTCCATAGTTCTAACCTCATCTGCACACTGGAACCACTCTTGAAGACTTTTAATTACTTTTTTGAAGATCTAATATCCAAATACAGTCACATTTTGAGATACTGGAGGTAGGGCTTAGCATATGAATTTTGAAGGGACAAAATTCAGCCCATTAGTCTTTCTCTTCTCATTCTGTTGTTGTTGAAAACTGGGCATATAGGATAGTGTATCAACTCTGGTATCTGAACTTCCCTGTGTGTTGTTACTGTTAATTTTGTTGGTGTTGTTGCTACTCATTTGCTTAACGACTTCTGTGGACAGTTCTGTAGATTCTGTATTCTCCACAGTACGCAGCCACTTATTTCTCTGATGAACTTAAAAAAAAATTCTGGCCTTTAAGCCGGGCTTCTAGGGGTCAGTCTTAAATAAATATAATTCAGCAATTAGCTAAAAGATTCTTTTAAATGTCTAGAGCCAGTAAGTCTACCACCCTTGGCCAAAGAGATCTTTGAACAAAGGCACACCTTCAAATTTCAGGCAGCTTACAAGTCAGCCTCATCTGTCATTGCTTGCCTATGTAGGGCCTCAACATCAACTAGAAGTAAGTGACAGGATTCTTCTTGTTTCCTAGGTTATTTCTGGCCATGCATACTACCATTCTGAGCTTTCTAGGTCTGCAGGAATATCAGAACTTTATTTATTTTATTGTTTTAAATTTATTTATTTATTTTTCCTTTACATTATCATGTTGGTTTTGCCATACGTTGACATGACTCCGCCATGGGTATACATGTGTTCCCCTTCCAGACCCCCCCTCCCACCTCCCTCCCCATTCCATCCCTCTAGGTCATCTCAGTGCACCAGCCCTGAGCACCCTGTATCATGCATCAAACCTGGGCTGGCGATTCGTTTCACATATGATAATTTACATGTTTCAATGCCATTCTCCCATATCATCCCACCCTTGCCCTTTCCCAGAGAGTCTAAAAGACTGTTCTATAGATCTGCATCTCTTTTGCTGTCTTGCATACAGGGTTATCGTTACCATCTTTCCAAAAGGAATATCAGAACCTTAAAGTCCACTGTTGTCATCTAGCTCTCCAGGTGTTCCTTTAAAATTGCTTTCTGGGCAAGCTCTTATTTGGCCCAACTGAAAGCACAGCCTTAGCTACCTGTGGTGCTGTTACCAGCAGATTTCTATTGCTTTAAATAATTCCCTGGGGTTAGGGATTTTCCTAAAGAGTTGAGCCCTAATTTAAATTCAATAGGACCCAGCAATCCCACGGCTGGGCATACACACTGAGGAAACCAGGATTGAAAGAGACACGTGTACCCCAATGTTCATCGCCGCATTGTTTACAACAGCCAGGACATGGAAGCAACCTAGATGCCCATCAACTGATGAATGGATAAGAAAGCTGTGGTACATATACACAATGGAATATTACTCAGCATTAAAAAAACAAATTCATTTGAATCAGTTCTACTCAGGTGGACGGAACTGGAGCCTATAATCCAGAGTGAAGTAAGCCAGAAGGAAAAACAACAATACGGTATACTAATGCATATATATGGAATTTAGAAAGATGGTAACGAGAACCCTGCATGTGAGACAGCAAAAGGATCGCAGATGTATAGATCAGACACGTGGACTCTCTGGAAGAGGGCAAGGGTGGGATGATATGGGAGAATGGCATTGAAACATGTTAATTACCATATGTGAAATTAATCGCCAGCCCAGGATTGATGCTCGGGGCTGGTGCACCGAGATGTCCCAGGGGGAGGGAGTCGGGAGGGGGGAGGGAGGGGGGTTCTGGAGGGGGAGCATATGTAAACCCATGGTGGTTTCATGTCATTGTATGGCAAAACCAACACAAAAAAGTAAAGAAAATTAAAAAAAAATAAATAAAACTTATTCTGAGGCATTTAAAAAAAATAAATTCAATAGGAGTAATGCCTTGGGAATAGAGTTTTTCAAAGAGCTTCTATTTCAGTCAAAGTGTGGACAATCCTCATAAATGGGACTTTTAACAGGACTCTGAAGTGATCAGTTCTTTCCATCAACTGTGAGGTTCTGGCTTTCATGGGTACCACACCACTGAGGGGAGGGAGACCCATAGGGACTGTTGTTCAGTCACTAAGTTGTGTCCGACCCTTTGCAACCCCATGAACTGCAGCATGCCAAGGCTTCTTGTCCTTCATTATCTTCCAGAGTTTGCTCAAACTCATGTCCATTGAGTCAATGATGCCATCCAACCATCTTATCTTCTGTTGCTCATCTCCTCTTCCCCTCAGTCTTTCCCAGCATCAGGGTCTTTCCCAGTGAGTCGGCTCTTCACATCAGGTGGCCAAAGTACTGGAGCTTCAGCTTCAACATCACTCCTTCCAATGAATATTCAGGGTTGATTTCCTTTAGGACTGACTGGTTTGATCTCCTTGTTGTCCAGTGGACTCTCAAGAGTCTTCTCTAGCACCACACTTTGAAAGCATCAGTTCTTCAGTGCTCAGTCTTCTTTGTGGTCTGATTCTTACATCATTACATAACTGCTAGAAAATCCATAGCTAGGAACAGTTCTAAGTTAAATGCCACAGATTTTACTATTATTTTTTTATAGAAGTTCAGTAGTTTTTAAAACGGACACTTTTTAGCTTGTTCTGTGCTTTTGCTTAAATTTTAATTTAATATTGTAAGTTGGTTTATTTTTAAGAACTATTTTCCAAATATTTCTGTTGCTTTTTTGGAAGAGTGGACTCATTCAACCATACAGAGAATTCAAAATTCTCCATCTACTAGGTTTTGGCTTAATTTATGGACTTCCCAGGTGGTCCTGTGGTTAAAAAAATTTTTTTTTCCTGTCAATGTAGGAGATGCAAGAGATGCAGGTTTGTGTTAGGGTTCACAAGGGGCTGGCTCATAGCATATTATTTAAAAATGGCCCATTATGGTTACCTGACAAACAAGGGATGAAGTCAGAGTGGCCACATTGAGCTGGTGGTATACTGTTTTTCCTTAAGGTGATATCCTGTTTTTCCCTGCTGGTGTTAGTTTCTCAATCCTACCTGACCACCTGACCATGAGATCCTCTGACTACATGATCACAAGACCCCAGCTGTGTGCTATAGATAAACTAAGGCCCCTTCCCTTCAAGGCACAATTTCCCATTAATAGGGTATAAGAATGGTTGGCTATAAAGGAAGAGTACTGGTTTCTCTCTAAAGCCAGTCACTTGCTTTCTTCCTGTAATAAATCTTCCTCTGCCTGACTGCCTGGCTCATTCTCTTTTTCGCCACACTCGGCTTACAGTTTGATCTCTGGGTTGGGAAGATTCTCTGGAATAGGAAATCCCACTATAGTGTTCTTGCCTGGAAAATTCCACGGACACAGGAGCCTGGCGCACTACAGTCCATGGGGTCACAAAGAATCAGACATGACTGAGCACACATGCTTTACACATAAATGAACAAAAAAATAAGCTACATAAAAGGGTTGCTTTTAGCATGTAGAAACATAATGCGGAAAAATTGTTCAGTATATTCACAGTTCTGACCAAAAGTAAACATTGAACAAATGACTACAGCTATTTGTACTATCTTCAAAATAGTAGTTCTGAAAAATCAATCTATTAAGTTTTCAACCATCTGTTTTTAGAAAGATCAATATTGTAAAGAAGAAGCTTCAGATCTTGGAACTATTTTACCCTGTGAGAGCTTAGAGAAATATTTTTATATTCTGGTGAGAATAAAAATTTTTATGCTAAATTTCACAACAACATAGTATTTTCGCTCTTTTACTCATCCTTTGACAGGTGATACTTTAGCTGAAAGACCACTGCAGCCAGAATGCTCCCATGAATTATTAACTTTTGTGCCCAGATGCCGTAAAGTGCACATTTTTGATCTTTGATTTAGCTGCCACTAAGATACTGGTAGTTAGCAGGAAAAGAAAGAAACGGGTAGCTAGATAGCATAGCTAACTTCCTTCTTTGCAACTGATACATATAGGAGTGGTCTCTTTTTTCCTACAGTTCTTACCTTGTACTTCCCGAAGTTCTTGATTCTTAAGTTTTAAAAAAATCTCAAGGTTCTTTATGAGATTTAGAGCCAAAACAGAATTCCCAGAAATTGAGTAAGGCACAACTGTTCGACCATATTGACTCAAGTCCATTTCTCTGGCAGGCATATAATACAAGTTTAGAGTTGTTAAGAGGTAAGTAGTGACAAACAAAATTATTGATATATGTAGCAATGTTAACTTCCAACTGCGCCAGTTGAATAGTGCTCTCTTTAAAAACATGGAATGAAATTGCTGGCGGTAAAGTGGAAACTAAAAAGAGGAGAAGAACATAGCATTAGAATTACTCGTGATCCAAAGAAGATATTCAAATTGAAATTCAATGCTTAAAATTTTTATAGCAAAAGATAAACACATATTATACAAATATATTCTTGAATTTAACCAAAGAAAACAAAATGGTATGGAAAGTTTATTTGTATTAAGGGCAAAGACTTAACATCTGGTTTCTTACCTAACTACACTGAAAATCTTGTCAAGGTGATTTTATTCATTAATATATTTGTATTATTTCTGATTGGAAAAAATTATATTTATTTATTTTATTTAACATCAAACTGTAATCTTTCCATCTCTCTTTTTTAATAAAACTTGTATACAACTATTATCTTTTACTTTATTTAGTATACTAACAATGGTTTATAGTGAGAAAATGCCTCTAATCTGATCAACCAATATCTTCTAAAAGTAACTCTTGGGTCTTATTAGAACCAAACAAAAGGAAAATTTATTAGAAGATGAAGAGAACTTCTCAGTGATTCTGAAAAATAACAATGGTGAGAGTGGCATAGCTGTGATCTTTAAAACCCACTTCTCCTGCATCAGGAAATTAATGGAGTTGTAGTACAGACTGTTCCATATCTGCTTGACTCTCCTATGGCCATACTCCAAACATATTTTAAGTTCAGGTAGTATGTACACCCAAGCCAAACATACTAGTTTTACATTCTTAGTGAATATACTCACCCCAGTATTAAATTTAATGTTAGCAATTTCATTTAATCTGGGACTAACTGGTCCTTCGTAATTTCTGAACACTCTGCTACTCTGATTCCTGTTTTGTCTTCTTTGGTTCTTCGAAAGAGGAGACTGGATAGATTGACTCTCCATTTCAGAATCTGCCAGCTTATTGACCCTAAATACACACATATACACACAAAAAGCACAAAATATTTTACTTTGACTATACCTTCAATCTATTTTGTTTGTCAAATAGCAAACAAATTTCCAAATTTGGAAAACTCTTTGATCTTTCTTGCTGATTGTTAAGTATATTGTATAACAGCAATATGATAATGAGAGAGTAAAAGTATTAGTCACTCAGTCCTGTCCGAGTCTATGTGACCCCATGCACAGTAGCCCTCTAGCTTCCTCTGTCCATGGGGTTTTCCAGGCAAGAATACTGGAGTGGGTTGCCATTCCCTTCTTCAGGGTATCTTCCTGACCCAGGGATTGAATCCGGGTATCCCACATTGCAGGCAGATTCTTTACCATTTGAGCCACTAGGGAAGCCCAACTACGATAATAATGACTCTCAATCAGTCAGAGGACTGATGCCAATCCATGGTAAAGTTTCTACCATTCTTTGGTGAGATGAGAAAAACAATTATAACATATTGTGTTTCATTAAGCTGAATTTATTCAAGTTAAAGGACTTATCTTAAATCAAAGATAATAACTCTCCTTTGGATGTTAAGGTATTCTTTATGTTATGAAATGATAGGGACTTTGGATCATAGGTGTTTTTTTTTTTTTAATCCTTACATTTTCCATTTAGTGCCTGTGTCTGAAGCTGTGTCTTTTGGTATGGATGCTTAAGAAGAATGAAAAAATATACACAAGTAATTATAACCTACGGAAAAAACATTCTCTGTCATTTTTCTAAAATTTTTATTCATATTTTATTTATTGGTAATAATTTCCATTAGGAAAACTCTACAAAATATAAAAAAATGAAAGGAAATAGTTCTAATACCTAGAGATAACCCTGATGAAAACTTTCCCCCCACACATAGACATACTCTCTTACAAGTAGCATATGAGTTGTTTTTAGTCTATTTACATGTAGTGTAATTAGTGATATATTTGAGTTTATATCTAACATCTTGCCATTTGCTTTCTATTTATCTTATTTTTATTTTCCAATTTAAGTGTGATTGACAAGTGAAGATTATAAATATTAAGGGTACAGAATATGATTTTCAAAAAATTTTTACTTGAATATATTAGCTTTGTAGCTAAGCTTGTAAAGAATCTGCTTGCGATGAGGGAGACCTGGGTTTGATCCCTGGGTTGGGAAGATTTCCCTAAAGAAGGGAAAGGCTACCCATTCCAGTATTCTGGCCTGGAGAATTGCATGGACTGTATAGTTGATGGGGTTGCAGAGATTCAGACATGACTGAGTGACTTTCACTTTCATAGTAGCTTTACAATGGTGTACTAGTTTCCACTGTACAGCAAAAGGAATAGATTATACATATACATAAGTAGCAAAAGGCAAAATAAGCAAATTGTGCTTCATGAAAATTAAAAACTTTCATGCATCAAAAGATAATATCCACAGAGTAAAAACACAACCTATAGTTTTAGTTCTTACATTTAGGTCTTTGATCCAGTTTGAATGGTGTTAACTAAGTTCTACAGTTTTCTACAAGTACAGTATGGTGCCTATAATTAATAATAAGGTACTGTAAATTTGAAAGTGAGACTTCACTTTCCCTTTTCACTTTCATACATTGGAGAAGGAAATGGCAACCCACTTCAGTGTCCTTGCCTGGAGAATCCCAGGGACAGCAGAGCCTGGTGGGCTGCTGTCTTTGGGGTCGCACAGAGTTGGACACGACTGAAGCGACTTAGCACCAGCAGTAGCAGCAGAATAGTAGATCTCAAGTGTTCTCATCACCAAAAAAGAAAACGGTAACTGTATGAGGTGATGGACATGTTAGTTAGCTTTACTGTGGTTACTATTTCACAGTGTATACACATATCAAAACATCGTGTTCTATACTGTATAGCAAAAGAAATCTACTTAATGCACTGTGGTGACCTAGATGGAAAGAGGTCCAAAAGAGAGGGAGATATAGGTATTTGGACCCTTACTTTAACATCATTCAAAATGGGTCAAAGACCAAAAACTATAAAACCCTTAGAAGAAAACACAGGACAAAAGATTCACAACATTGGATTTGTTAATGATTTTTTTGTCTATGATACCAAAGGCATAAGTAACAAAAGGCAAAATAGGCAAATTGTACTTCACAAAAATGAAAAACTTCCATGCATCAAAAGACAATCTCCACAGAGTAAAAATGCAACTTATAGAAAAGGATAAAGTATCTGCCAGTCATATGTCTAGTAAAGAATTAATATCAAGAATATATTAGGGTGGTGCAAAAATAATTGTGGTTTTGCATTGTTGAAATTTGCTGTTTGATTTCAGAATACATTCTAAATAAATGTGGTTATGTTGCACATCATTTTAATGTACATTTCTGACTATATGCTTTTTTGCTAATGACTTATTCCTTACTGTTTATTTTATATTTATTTTGCACTATGGAAGTGATGTTAGACAAAAAGTAAATTCAAGAGCTTTTTTTATTTGAGTTGCAAATGGGTCATAAAAGCAGCGGAGACAACTCACAACATCAACAGTGCATTTGACCCACAAACTCTAACAAATGGACAGTGCAGTTGTGGTTCAAGAACTCTTGCAAAGGAGATGAGAGCCTTGAAGATGAGAAGCATAGTGGCCAGCCATCAGAAGCTGACAACAACAAATTGAGAGCCATCACTGAAGTTGATCCTCTTATAACTACATAAAAAGTTGCCCAAGAACTCAACATTGACCATTCTACGGTTATTCGCCATTTGAGGCAAATTGGAAAGGGGAAAATCTCAATAAATGGAGTGCCTCATGTGCTGACCAAAAATAAAAAAAATTGTTGTTTTGAAGTGTTGTCTTCTCTTAATCTATGCAACAGCAATGAACATTTCTTGATCAGATTGTGATGTGCAACAAAAAGTGGATTGTGTAAGACAACCAGTGATGACTAACTCAGGGGCTGGACCAAGAAGAAGCTCCAAAGCACTTCCCAAAGAAAACTTGCACCAAAAAAATGTCATGTTCATTGTTTGGTGGTCTGCTGCCCATGTGATCCACTACAGCTTTCTGAATTTTGATGAAACCATTACATCTGAGAAGTATGCTCAGCAAATCGATGCAATGCACTGAAAACTGCAATGCCTACTGTCAGGGAACGTTTGGCAGGAGGCTTCCTGTGTGCTGTTTCCTGATGTCCCTTACTAATCCCTGAATATTCAGAGATGAGTGCAGAGGCATACCTCTCCCGGGACAAAAGGGATGCATACATTCTTAAAGCAAAAGTAACTAATTATGGCCTTCCTCCTTTTCTGTTATGGAAAGTGAGTTTTACAACCCCCTCTCTTGGAGATGGAGTCTAGCCTTATGTTTCCTGAATGTGTTGTAAGATTCTTGGTCCTAAGACAGCACATATATACTGACATTACAATGAATAAATGCCTTTGCTCCATCAGAGCCTTGGTCCCCGTGCCTCACTTCTTTTCTCCCTCTTCCTTTTTCTCTATTTCTCTCCTTCAGGCCAACCTCATAGAGCGCAAGGTTTCTTTGTGCTCATTAACCTGCCCGGGGCTTTAAAGTCCCCCAAGAGAGGGTGCCCTGTGCCTAACGTGTAGTGACCCAAACCTTGTGTCAGAGGTTTTATTGATTCCTTGCGTAAACTAGGGGTATATCTACCTCTTTTTCTTTCCTTTATTTTCTTATCGTCAACTCTGTACCCTCAAGCCCTGGCCCATTAAAGGGCCATAACAGCCTACAACCGGCACTGGTTAACAGAAAGGACCTTCATTCTTCTCCATGGCAATGCCCAACCACACATTGCACGACCAACACTGGAAAAATTGAACGAATTGGGCTACAAAGTTTTGCCTCATCCGCTATATTCACCTGACCTCTTGCCAACTGACTACCACTTTTTCAAGCATCTCACAACTTTTTGCAGGGAAAACACTTCCACAACAAGCAGGATGCAGAAAATGCTTTCCAAGAGTTCACTGAATCCCAAAGCATGGATGTTTATGCTACAGGAATAAACAAACTTATTTCTCATTGGCAAAAGTGTGTTGATTGTAATGGTTCTTATTTTGATTTATAAAGATGTATTTGAGCCTAGTTTTAATGATTTAAAATTCATGGTCTGAAACCAAAACTACGTTTGCACCAACCTAATATATATAAATTCTAAAACTCAGCAACAAAAAAGAAACTGATCCAAAAATGGGCAAAGATCAAAAAGGATAAAATACCTAAGAATAAATTTACCTAAGGAGACAAAACAAAGACCTGTAACTCCAAAACTATAAGATGCTGATGAAAGAAATCAAAGGATATATAAGCATATGGAAAGATAAACCATGTTTGTGCACTGGAAGAATCAATATTATCAAAAATTATATTATCCAAGGCAGTCTACACATTCAATACAATCCCTATCAAATTACTAATGGCATTTGTAGAACTAGAATAAAAATAATCTCAAAATTTGTATGGAGACACAAAGACCCCATATAGCCAAGTTCATACTTCAGTCACTCAGTCATGTCCAACCCTTTGTGAGCCCATGGAGTGCAGCACGCCAGGCCTCCCTGTCCATCATGAACTCCCGGAGTTTACTCAAACTCACGTCCATTGAGTCAGTGATGCCATCCAACCATATCATCCTCTGTTGTCCCCTTCTTCTCGTGCCTTCAATCTTTCCCAGCATCAGGGTCTTTTCAAATGAGTCAGTTCTTCCCATCAGGAGGCCAAAGTATTGGAGTTTCAGTTTCAGCATCAGTCCTTCCAATGAATGTTCAGGACTGATTTCCTTTAGGATGGACTGGTTAGATCTCCTTGCTGTCCAACGGACTCTCAAGAGCCTTCTCCAACACCACAGTTCAAAAGCATCAATTCTTTGGCGCTCAGCTTCCTTTACAGTCCAAATCTCACATCCATACATGACTACTGGAAAAACCGTAGCTTTGACTAAACAGACCTTTGTCGGCAAAGTAATGTGTCTGCTTTTTAATATACTATCTAGGTTGGTCAAAACTTTTCTTCCAAGGAGCAAACGTCTTTTAATTTCATGGCTGCAGTCACCATCTGCAGTGATTTTGGAGCCCCCAAAAATAAACTCTGCCACTGTTTTCCCATCTATTTCCCATGAAGTGATGGAGCCAGATGTCATGATCTTTGTTTTTTGTATGTTGAGCTTTAAGCCAACTTTTTCACTCTCTTCTTTCACTTTCATCAAGAGACTCTTTAGTTCTTCTTCACTTTCTGCCATAAAGGTGGTGTCATCTGCATATCTGAGGTTATTTATATTTCTCCCAGCAATCTTAATTCCAGCTTGTGCTTCATCCAGTCTAGCATTTCTCATGATGTACTCTGCATATAAGTTAAATAAGCAGGGTGACAATATACAGCCTTGATGTACTCCTTTCCCAATTTGGAACCAGTCTATTGTTTCATGTCCAGTTTAAACTGTTGCTTCTTGACCTGCATACACATTTCTCAGGAGGCAGGCTAGGTGGTCTGGTATTCCCATCTCTTTAAGAATTTTTCACAGTTTATTGTGATCCACACAGTCAAAGGCTTTGGCACAGTCAATAAAGCAGAAGTAGATGCTTTTCTGGAACTCTCATAAAGCCAAAGCAATCTTGAAAAAGAAAAACAACTGGAGGAATCAGGCTTCTTGACTTCACACTATACTACAAAGCTACAATCATCAAAACAGTATGATACTAGCACAAAAATAGAAAATAGATCAATGGAATAGGATAGAAAATCCAGAAATAAGCCCATGCACTGATGGTCAATTAATCTATGACAAATGAGGCAAAATTGCACAATGTTGGAAGACAGTCTCTTCAACAAATGTTGCTGGAAAAACTGGACAGCCACATGTTAAAAAAATGAAAATAGATCATTATTTAACTCCAGACACAAAAATAAAATGGATTAAAAACTTAAATATGAGACCAGACAATATAAAACTGCTAGAGGAAAACAGATGAACATTCACTGACATAAACCACAGCAACAGTTTTTTTTTTTAATCCAGCTCCTATAATAATGTAAATAAAAACAAAACAAATAAATGGGACCTATTTAAACTCAAAAGCTTTTGCACAGCAAAGAAAACAATAAGCAAAATGAAAAGACAACCCACAGATCGGGAGAAAATATTTGCAAACAATGTGACTGACAAAGGATTAGTTTCCTAAATTTGCAAAGAGCTCATGAACAGTGAAAAACAAACAACCCACTCAAAAAAAAATGGGCAGAAGACCTAAATGGACTTTTCTCCAAAAAGACATACAGATGGCCAGTAGGTACAAAAAAAGATGGTCAACATTGCTAATTATTAGAGAAATGCAAATCAAAACTACAATGAGATATCACTTCACATCAGTCAGAATGACTATCATCCAAAAATCCACAAACAATAAATGCTGGAGAAGATGTGGAGAGAAGGAAACCTTTCTACACTGCTGGTGGGAATGTAAATTGGTAGAGTCACTATGGAGAACAGCATGGCGTTCCTTAAAAAAACTACAAATAGAGCTACCATATGACCCTACAATCCCATTCCTGGGCATATATCCAGAAAATAACATGATCTGAAAAGATACATTCACCCCTATGTTCACTGAAGCACTGTTTATAACAGCCAAGACATGAAGGTAAACTAAATGTCCACTGACTGAAAAATGGATAAAGAAGATGTGATACATATATACAATGGAATATTACTCAGCCATTAAGAAGAATGAAATAATGCATTTGCAGCAACATGGATGGACCTAGAAAGTGTCATACTGAGTGAAGCAAGTCAGACAGAGAAGGAGAAATATTGTATGACATCTCTTATATATGGAATCTAAAAAGAAATGATACAAATACATTTACTTACAAAACAGAAAGAGTCTCATAGACTTAGAAAACAAACTTACGGTTGCCAGGGGGAAGGGATAGTTAAGGAGTTTGAGATGGTCATGTACATACTGCTATATTAAAAAATGGTTAACCAACAAGGAACTATTGTATAACACATGGAACTCTGCTTAATGTTATTGGTAGCCTGGATAGAAGGGGGCTTTGGGGTAGAATGGATACATGTATATGTATGACTGAATCCCTTCACTGCTTACCTGAAACTATCACAACATTGTTATTTGGCTATCCCCAATACAAAATAAAAAGTTAAAAAAAATGGGCAAAGGATTTGAATAGACATTTCTCCAAAGAAGATGTATGAATAGGCAATAAGCACATGAAAAGATGTGAACTGTAAATCAGAACTGTAATATCCACTTTACAGCCATTACATGGCTACTATCAAATCAGCAGAAAAAAATGTGGGTTAGAAGTGAAGCAACTGGAATTGTTGTGCTCTCTTGGTAGGAATGTAAAATGGTAGAGCCGCTGCAGAGAAATGACATTCCTTAAATACTAAGAATGGATTAATGTTAACTTTGATCCATTATCTTGATCTGAATTGAGACTTCATAAGATTTACAGTTGTAAAAGAAGATTCACAGAATAATAGTTTATCCTTTCTTATGGAGGGCCTATTCTAGCATTTGACTCATTTTTCTAGTGGGTATTCAGTATTTTGTTTCATTGGAGAGTATGATTGTATCTACACATATTTTAGCTTAATGTACTTTACCAGATGTATGTAATTAAAATCTCTTCACCCATTCAGGTTTTGCATGCCCTCAGTCCTTCTGGATAATTTTGGTAAATACTAACTCCTTATATGCATGGAGGTTCGTGACATTGTACATAAGGCAGTGATCAAGACCATACCCAAAGAAAAGAATGCAAAAAGGCAAACTGTTTGTCTGAGGAGGCCTTAACAAACAGCTAGGAAAAGAAGAGAAGTGAAAGGTAAAGGAGGAAAGGAAAGATATATCCATTTGAAGGCAGAGTTCCAAAGAATAGCAAGGAGAGATAAGAAAGCCTTCCTTGGTGATCAATACAAAGAAATGGAGGAAAACAATAGAATGGGAAAGACTAGAGATCTCTTCAAGAAAATCAGAGATATCAAGGGAACTTTTCATGCAAAGATGGGCATGATAAAGGACAGAAATGGTATGGACCTGAGAGAAGTAGAAGATATTAAGACGAGATGGCAAGAATACACAGAAGAACTATACAAAAAAGGTCTTCACGACCCAGATAATCACAATGGTGTGATCACTCACCTAGAGCCAGACATCCTGGAATGTGAAGTCAAGTGGGCCTTAGGAAACATTACTACAAACAAAGCTAGTGGTGATGAAATTCCAACTGAGCTATTTCAAATCTTAAAAGATGATGCTATGGAAGTGCTGCACTCAATACGCCAGCAAATATGGAAACTCAACAGTGGCCACAGGACTGGTAAAGTTCAGTTTTCATTCCAACCCCAAAGAAAGGCAATGCCAAAGAATGCTCAAACTACTGCACAATTGCGCTCATCTCGCATGCTGGCAAAGTAACACTCAGAATTCTCCAAGCTAGCTTCAACAGTACTCAAACCATGAACTTCCAAATGTTCAAGCTGGATTTAGAAAAGGCAGAGGAACCAGAGATCAAATTGCCAACATATGTTGGGGCATCGAAGAAGCAAGAGAGTTCCAGAAAAACATCTACTTCTGAAGCTGAAACTCCAATACTTTGACCACCTTATAGGAAGAACTGACTCATTTGAAAAGATCCTGATGCTGGGGAAGATTGAAGGTGGGAGGAGAAGGGGATGACAGAGGATGAGATGGTTGAATGGCATCACCGACTTAGTGGACATGAGTTTGAGTTAGCTCCAGGAGTTCGTGATGGACAGGGAACCCTGGCATACTGCAGTCCATGGGGTTGCAGAGTCAGACACGAATGAGAGACAGAACTGAGCTGAACTGAACTCCTTATATAATATACTATGATCCAAGTTATTAATACAATTTCCCCTATTTGTTTGAATATTGTCACCTTATTTATTTAACTTATATGCAGAGTACATCATGCAAAATGCCAGGCTGGATGAAGCACAAGCTGGAATCAAGATTGCCAGGAGAAATATCAATAACCTCAGATATACAGATAACACCACCCTTATGGCAGAAAGTGAAGAAGAACTGAAGAGTCTTGTGATGAAAGTGAAAGAAGATAGTAAAAAAGCTGGCTTAAAACTCAACACTCAAAAAACAAAGATCATAGCATCTAGTCCCATCACTTCATGGCAAATAGATGGGGAAACAATAGAAACAGTGACAGACTTTATTTTGTTGTGCTCCAGAATCACTGCAGATGGTTATTGCAGCCATGAAATTAAAAGATGTTTACTCCTTGGAAGGAAAGTTATGACCAACTTGAACAGCATATTAAAAAGTGCAGACATTACTTTGCCAACAAAGGTCCATATAGTCAAGGCTATGGTTTTTCCAGTAGTCATGTATGGATGTAAGAGTTGGATCATAAAGAAAGCTGAGCACAGAAGAATTGATGCTTTTGAACTGCAGTGTTGGAGAAGACACTTAAGAGTTCCTTGGACTTTAAGGAGATCAATCCAGTTAATCTTGAAAGAAATCAGTCCTGATTATTCATTGCAAGGACTGATGCTGACACTCCAATATTTTGGCCACCTTATGTGAAGAAATGTCTCATTTGAAAAGACCTTTATGCTGGGAAAGATTGAAGGCAGGAGGAGAGGGGGACAACAGGGGATGAGATGGTTAGATGGCATCACTGACTTGATGCACATGAGTTTGACCAAGCTCTGGGAGTTGGTGATGGACAGGGAAGCCTGGCATGCTGAATTCCATGGGTTGCAAAGAATCAGACACGACTGAGTGACTGAACTGAACTGAACTGAACTGATTTATTTGAATTTTACTGTATCAAAATAAATAACTTTTCTTCTCACTGTGAAAAAAATAGAATTACTATATGATCCAGCATTTCCACTTCTGGGCATATCCAAAAGGAATTGGAAGCAGGGTCTCAAAGATTATTTTATATGACATTCAAAGCAGCATTTATTCATAATACCCCAAATTTGGAAGCAACATAAGCATCCACTGACCAATGAATGGATGAGCAAAGTGTGGTATATAATACAATGGGATACTATTCAATTTCCAAAAGGAAGGAAATTCTTCAATATGCTACATCATGTATAAACCTGGGGGACATTAAGCCAAGTGATGAAATAAACCAGTGAGAAAATGAAAAATACTGTATGGTTCCACTTTGAGTAGTAAAAATCATAAAGACAGAAAATATAATGGTTGTTTTCAGGGTAGGGGTAGGAAAGAATGGAGAGTTATTGTTTCATAGGTACAGATACTCGGTTTTACAAGATGAAAAGAGTTATGGTGATGAATATTGGTGATGGTTGCACAACAATGTAAAATACCACTGAACTGTATATGTAAAAGTATTCAAAATGGGAAATGCATGTATATTTTAGCATAATAAAAAAATGAAAATAAAGAAGATTGGAAAGGAGACTCTGTAACAGACCATGCCATTAACCCATAGAAGAGACAACCTAGGTGTCATGGTCCAAGGTTTTAACTTGGAATTCCCAGAAGGTAGTACAGCATCTATTGTGGAGAGAATGGCTTTAAATGACATTAATTAATTAATTTATTCATTCAAGAGCAGTATCAAATTCTGTGGCAGGTACTGTCTGGGGCCCCAAGTATAGTTAGTGAACAAAACAGACATGGTCTCTGCCCTTATGATGCTTGATCTAATTGGGCTTACAAAATAACTTTCTTATTATCATTTTGCTCCCTGTGCAGCTTGCCTAGAGACACACAAGATGACATTAAATGGCAAAGAGGCCATAATCATTATAAATCTATAAACTATAAAAAATTATAGTTCATTATAAACTAATGAAGCAGCCTTTATATATATTAGTCTTCTGTGAACTTATTTACCCTAAGGCAGCTCTGAGACATTGATAATATTAAATCCCTGATTCTGAGAGAATGAAATCTAGATGTAATTATGTCATTACCCTATCAAAAAGGCGTTTTGTAAAACCTTTGATTGGTAACCATCTGACTTTGCTAGGTAACAGCCTGAATTCTCTGAGCATTTTCATTTTGCACTTCTGCACAATGCAAGAAACTGTGCACAAATTAAATAAATTATAGAAATGTAGGGAAGCAAAATTTGCTACCCCAAAATGTCTCTTTCCATTGGGCAAGCTGAAAACAATCGAGCCTAAAAGACTCAGGAAGTCTTTCTTTTTACTTCCATCTACGCTACCTGAAATATTTTGAAAAAGGGCCTTTTCTAGGAATAGGGCTATAATGAGAGGTACCTGCAAAGAATATAGGTTAGCTGTGTGGAGGAAACTCAGGCAGGGACTATAGATTAAAGTCTATTCTGTGCCCCATAGTTTCTGCCTGGCCCAGTAAATGTATTTTTACCAAACATTTGTTTGTTTCAGCTCCGTTTGAATTGTCTTCCTCCCTTCTAAATTCCAAAACCTCTACTCCCAATATCTTTTGTCTTGAGCTGAAGATGGTATTTAAGGTGAGGGTTTATGCCATTTTAGTTAGTTACTTAGTGCTCCTGGGTCTCTCCCATGTATATATGTTATTAAACTTTAGTTTGATTTCCTCCTGCTCTATCTCACATCAAGTTAATTCTTAGACCAGTCAGAAGTACTTAGAAAAGTAGAGGAAAATTTCTTCCTCCCCAACAGAAACATGCTTAAGTCAAAATTTTAAAGTCATTTCTAGTTAACTTTAAAATCATTTAAAGTTAAAACTAGAACTTTTCCTATGATGACATAGACATATTAATCCTTTATTTTTCTTGGTGGTGGTGGTTTATTTGTGATGTCGTATCTGACTCTTGTGACCCCATGGACTGTAGCCCACCAGGTTCCACTGTCCATGGGATTTCCCAGGCAAGAATGTTGGAGTGGGTTGCCATTTCCTTCTCCAGGGGATTGTCCCCACCCAGGAGTCAACCCAGGTCTCCTGCATAGTGGGTGGACTTTTGCATTACCAGCAGACTCCTGTATGGTGTGCCACATGCTTTACTGACTAAGCTGTAGGGGAAGACTCTTTTTCCTTGACTAACTCCTAAATCTTTTACCACAAACAAAAGGGCCCAAGCTCAATATCTTCATTTAGGCTCACCTGAAAATACAGAAATGCTAAAGCATAAAATATATATATATATTTAAGAATCTATAACTGCAATGATTTTATTCCAGTGCCAACTGGGTGGGGTTTGCTCTCAAACTGATGCAAGATTTTAGAGGTGGAAGTTTTGTGTATTTTAAAGGTCATTATCACTCACTTAAGGAAGACTTCTTCCATGGTAGTGATTGAAGCACCAAAGTTAGCAATGCCCAGCTGTTCTTTTCTCATTTCCAGATCATTAAACAGAGCTTCAAACCTGGAAAGAGAGAAGGAAGAGGAAAGGAAAATACTAGGACAAGTCTAGATAATACTAGCACAGTTCCTATTAAATGGAATCAGGAAAAAAAAATGAACACTTACTTTTTTCCCAACTAATATTTAACTTTATGTCCAATTGTATTCTTCTCTATTGTTTTTTTTTTAAATTTTTTAATGTGGTAAAATCTAGGAAATATTAAATTTACCATTTCACCATTTTAAGTGTTAAATTCATTTAAGTTTAAATCCAGGCAGCATTAAATACACTCACAATGTTGCACAATCATCACCACCATGCATTTCCAGAACTATTTTATAATCCTAAAATACAGCCGTTCCTCCATTTTCTCAACTTCATTTTATTTTTTCCTCTATTAATTTGCCTATTTTATGTGCCTCACGTAAGTTAGAATCATACACTATTTGTGTTTCTGTGTCTGGTTTATTTCACTTGGCATAATTTTTTTCTAGGTTCCTCCATGTTGTAGCATGTATCAGAATTTAATTTCTTTTTAAGGCTGAATACTCACTGTATGGAGATATAACATGCTGCTTATCCATTCATTCATAAGTGGGCATTTGGGTTGTTTCTACTTTTTGGATTTTGTGAATAATGCTGTGAACATTGGTGTACAAATGTCTGCTTGAGTTCCTGCTTTCCATTATTTTGGGTATATGCTAGAAATGGAATTGCTGTCATCACATGGTAAGTTTATGTTTAACTTTTTGAGGAACTAGTATACTGTTTTCCATAGCAGACACCATTTTATGTACCTAATAGCAAGACATGAGTTTCACATTTTCCACACTGCTACTAATATTTGTCTCTTTTTTTGTTTGTTTTTGATTTGCCTTTCCCTAATGAGTAGTATGTCAAGCATCTTTTCATGTGCTTATTGGCAAATTGTACATTTCCCTTGGATAAATGTTTATTCAAATCCTTTGCCATTTTAAAAGTAGAATATTAGAGCTTTTTGTTTTTAGATGTGTTTTCAATATTGTTTTGCTCCATAATAATTTCTGGTTGGCCATGGAAAATATATTTAGTAGCTCTTTATTCTGTAATGCTAATTGTGAAACAAATGGAAATAGAAAAGAGATATTTACTTTACCAAATCTCTCCCCACTATAACTTGATCTTTGATATAAATTCTTTTGTCCTTTTAAAAAAATTATCAACTTATTTTCTATAAATGTTAAGGACTATAGGTTGTTGATAAAAGTTAATTTATTCACATGCATTAAATGGGTCCTGCATAAAATGGGAAAAGAGTTCAAATTATAGGAGGTGTAAGTCACTAAATGACAAAAAATGTAGTTACTGAAGTACAAACTGGATGTCAAGAAAGAAAGACTTAATCAAATAGATAGGTGAATTGTATGTAAGCTTTGCTACTTGTGGTGTAGTTATATCAAGGATCCTAAAGAACAATATTACCAAGGAAGAATGAACACTGTTTTAGGTTCAAAGACTTCCCTGGTGGCTCAGATGGTAAAGTATCTGCCTACAATGCAGGAGACCTGGGTTCAATCCCTGGGTTGGGAAGATCTCTTGGAGAAGGAAATGGCAATCCACTCCAGTATTCTTGCCTGAAAAATCCCCTGGACGGAGGAACCTGCTAAGCTACAGTCCACAGCGTTGCAAAGAGTCAGACATGACTGAGTGACTTCACCTTCACTTTCACTTTCTTTAGGTTCAAAAGATCTCCAGAAAGCCATCCACTTCTTAAACACTCTCATTCCCAGTGAGGAACTATCAAGAATATAAATGATCAGCCTCGGAGGTGGTGGACTAAACACTCTCCATCTGCTAAATTTCCTCTGTATTTTAGTTAAATTCCATTTCCATTTAACTTTACTCCCCTTGGATATCAGTTCTCTCTCGCCTCTCAGTTCAGTTTGACCCTGCTTCCTATGACAATTTGTCATGTGACTCCTTGTCATTTTTATTCTTTTCCTACTATAGTGACCAATAGAATTACACAGGTTATTGACATCTAATTCTGGTATTTTTTTCTCTCTCTTTCAATAACTAGTCTACAATTATCCTGTTAAAAAAAAACTTCATTGTAAACAAACATAGTCTTTCCTAACTTCATGATACATATTTTATGCTATGTTAGATAAACTCACTGTCCATGGTCAAGAAACCCACATCATATATGTTGATATTAATCTGTGTGACGAGTTGTTCATTTCCCAGTAGTTAGCCAAATTAATTATAGAGGAGAGGCACACAGATGGGAATCCCAGGTAGAATTCTCATCAGTGTGTCTCTCCTCTATAATTAATTCGGCTACCTACTGAGATCAAATTCCTAGTTTTCTCTGTTATTGTCACCCTTGCTCCAAGAGTTGCTGTTTAAGTTGCTTTTTTTCATCATGTTAATACTTCCCTAGACTTTATTCACCACACATAAAATTTATATACCATAAGGACCATACCACTAGTTATCCCTTATTAACCAGGAAGTTATAAATACTAGGTTGTAAACCTTCCTCCCACTCTGCCCCTCACAAAAGAAAAGTGGAAAGAAAAATATTAATGTCTTGAATGAACTTGAACTTACAAGGCAATCTTTTGTACAGTGAGAGAAATCTTCAGCTGTGAACTCAACTGTAGTTGGCAAATGACAGCTATAACTGGATACTTGGTTTGTTACTAAAATACTACTGATGAAGCTTTTGTTGTTGTGTAGATGCTAAGTCATGTCTGACTCTTTGCAACCCCATGAACTTGTAGCTTGATTCACTTAACTTACTAAACCTTAAAAATTAAAGTGATTTCTGGTCACCCAAACCATTCATCTAGGACCCTCTGAAACTATACCTGTGTGCATGCTCTTTGGGTAGGATAAATGATAATTCAGCTCCAAGATAGCTCTCCAAAATGGCATCTGGAATATGAGACTGAATAATTGCACAGAGCTTTTCAAGATCACACCGTGGTTCCCTCTCCATGAATATGTGATATCCAGCACCTGAGAGAAACCAGTTAGAAGACCAAATGAAGCAGTTTAATACATTTTCACCTCCTTGTAAGAGCAGATTTTGCTCTCCATGATTCAGGTACCTAGGTCCACAAAGAAGAAGACATGATATGTCACAGACATTCTGTTAGGACTCTGAGGAGCCTCACACCTAAAACTTCTAAATGTTATTCTAAGAACTAAGACACTGAATAAACAGCAACTTTCTCTATAATTTCAGTCACTTTCTCAGTGAATAATAATAATCTAGTGTATACAACCAGATATAGTAGATATATGAAGAAAGGCCCCTGTTATGTGACTACTTAGTTTTGAAACTGTTATCTTGATAAATATTCTTTTATTTTCACTGACTGTCCATCATGTATTAAGCACTAATCTTGAACCTGGGGATAGAGCAGTGAACAAAGCAGGTAAAAATTCCTGCCTTCATGAGAACTACTTTCTAGTCAAAGGAGACAGATAATAATTAAGAGGACTAAGTTGAAATGTATATTGTATTATAAAAAATAAAGCAGAAAGGAAGATATGAAACATTGAAGGAATGTTGTTAAATTGGAAAGACTGAGAAGACCTTAAAAATCAGAGAACAATTATTCTTGATTAGTTCTTTGTCTATAGAGAAAAACTATTTTTTGGAATTTGAGGAAAATACCATCATTTTTATATGTATGCATTTCATGATACAAATGAACTTACTTACAAAACAGAGACTCACAGACTTAGAGAATGAAACTATGATTGCTAAGGGATGGGATAGTTAGCGAGTCTGGGACAGACATGTACACACTGCTATATTTAAAATGGATAACCAACAAGGACCTACTGTTTAACATATGGAACTCTGTTCAATGGGAAAGGAGTTTGGGGAGAATGGATCCATGTATGGCTGAGTCCCTTCTCTGTTCACCTGAAGCCATCACAACACTGTTAGTCAGCTATACTCCAATACAAAATAAAAAGTTAAAAAAATAAAACAAATGAAAGGTTGCATTTAGAATAAAAAAATATACATATGCATTTCAAATGGTCATTGTATTTGCATTTATATTTCTTATTAAGATTTTAGAAAAGAATAACACTTTTCAGCATAGATATCTTAGCTGAAATCTGACTTATTTATATAACTTATAGTAGAAAGATACTAGTTATGATTTCATTTTACTGAGGCAACCTCAGCGAATGAAGGAACTTATCCATTATTTTCTAGCTTTAGAAACCAAAACTATTACAAAAATAATATGCAAATAATATTATTTTTCACTTCTCAGGAATCATGACACAACAAAATTTCTCAATTATCTTGTCCTCTTAGGACCTGAATCAACAGAAACTGTCTTCTTTTGAAGAGATGCAAGGTAATTAGTGAGAGCTGAATGCTGATTTTTGATGGAATTTCCTATTCTATCAAAGAACTGAACACAAATTCTAGGCTTTTGAGTAAAATGTAAGTTCAGTTTAAGCTTATTTAAGGCTTAGCAACCATAAGAAGGGGCTTCCCTGGTAGCTCAGTTGGTAAAGAATCCCCCTGCAATGCAGGATTCAATTCTTGGGTCAGGAAGATCCGCTGGAGAAGGGATTGGCTACCCACTCCAGTATTCTTGGGCTTCCCTCAATGCGGGAGACCTGCAGGAGACCTGGATTTGATCCCTGAATTGGGAAGATCCCCTGGAGAAGGGAAAGGTTACCCACTCCAGTATTCTAGCTTGGAGAATTCCACGGACTGTATAGTCCACGGGATCACAAAGAGTCGGACACAACTCAATGACTTCCACTTCACTTCACTAACTATAAGAAGGGACCTGAATGTCTCAAAGTATTATATCTTTAAAATATCTAGTTATGGCTACAGCATATTCAGTGACTCTAAAGCTCCTAAGGCTTTATCATCAAGGTCAGGACATCTGGTAACACACTCACTAAGCAAAAAAAAATAAGAATATGTGAATGTTCTTTGCAAACTGTAAGGTGCTGTGCAGATGTTAGCTATTGCTATTATTACTGTTCAGTGAGATTTCACTGAACTTGAGAAAAAGGAAGACTAGTCTGTGTAACTGACAAATATGACCTATAGAACATCTTCAAAGGAATGCAGATATTACTTTCAAATACACATAGCAAACAAACAGGTAAGGAAAGTGTAACCAGGAGTGATGGTAAGCTGAGGAATTCCAGACTATTTTAATGAATATATAAAGGATTAATCTGTTTATCTGTTACATGTAATATATATCATTAGGATCCCAAAGTTCCTGAAAATAATTTATTTTCTCAGGTGACCCTCTTTCCCTTGCAAAAAGGAAAAAGAAATCTTGTCAAGTTATGAATATGCTGCTTCAGTCCAGCTCTAATAAAAGCAATCTTAAATGTAAGGGTAGAGTCTGAGTTAACAAAGTTGTACTCTTCTGATGGAGCAGAGTGCCTGACAGTAAATTTACCATCTGCTGTCATTAAAAAAGTATTCATAATGCCAAAATAAATAAATAAAATATCTAGTTACATACTATATATTATTTTACAATAACTAGTACAATTAGTGAATGCTATTAGAAAGCATTATAAATTATCAAAAGCATACTGTTTAAATCATGTGGGTCTTAACTCAAGCATCCCCAATTCAAATGGCATAAATCTACTATTAGATATCTTTCCTTCCCCTACTTGTGATAAAGGTCCCTAGTGTTATTTGCTCAGTTGTGTCTGTCTCTTTGTGACTCCATAAACTATATCCTGCCAGGCTCCTCTATCCATGGAATTCTCCAGGCAAAAATACTGGAGTGGATTGCCATTTCCTTCTTCAGGGGAATCTTCCTGATCCAGGGACTGAACCTGGGTCTTCTGCATTAGCAGGTAGATTCTTTACCATTTGAGCCACTAGGGAAGCCCCTAGATAAAGAAATCCTTGTAGAACTCAAACCTATAAGATGATCATAAACTTTGAACTAAGTGGATATATAAATATGACTATCTGGGTCACAGTTTTTTATTCCATAAAATGAAGTTGTTGTTTTGAGTATTAAATTTTCTGCATAAAGTGGATACCATAGTAACCAGTGTAGAGGAAGTAGTTAAGGTTAGTTAAATGAATTAAAATAGTGAAAAATGAAGAAGAAATTCATCCTTAATTATTTTCACTTACATTTATACTCTATAATTTTGGATTCCTAGGACCGTAATTTTAGCCTTTATTATCAATTTTATCTCCTAAAAAGTTTTATCAAAGCCAAGGACTGTATTATTACACTGACATGATTCTTTCATTCTAGGCTACATCCAGAGTTATCTTGTCACACTGGGGATTTGATATTGGTTTGGCAAATGAGAAACTAGGCTTATAACAATTGATTGCTCTAGTTTCTTGCCTCAACCAATCAATCACTCAATAAAATAAATACATCTGCGCACACAATTGCATTCTAAAGACAAAGAAAACTGTTAGTACGTGCAAAATGGGAGAAATAAGCATGGCCTTTATAGGTTGATAAAAGCATTTCCTGAGTCTAAAGCTATGTATTTGAGGAAAAAGTAAGAACATATAAGGACTATGTAGATTGTAAAGGGCCTTAAAAACTAATTAGAATAGTTACCACCTAATTAATAAGACAGAGGAAGTCACAGAAGTTTTTGATGTTTAGACAAAATATCATTGAAATCTCATTAGAGGAATATTTTTAAGGAATCAACATCCTAAGAATAATCAAAGCAAGAGAGACCATATGTTTTTTTCAGGAAGGTTGATGAGCCACAGCACTGCAGGGTCCCCTTGACCATGATGGCGATTCGGTCACCCAGGATGTCAGCTTCATCCATGTAGTGAGTGGTCAGTAAGATTGTACGATCATGTTTAAATTGCTGAAGGATGTCCCAGGTGGCTCTCCTTGAGACTGGGTCCATTCCAGATGATGGTTCATCAAGTATCACTACCTAAAAGCCGAAAGAACAATTTCATAACCATTGAAATTGATGCTACAGTACACATCAAATAATTTACTATTTGAGGGGAACATTGTTAAGTGAAGACAGAGAGTCTAGACTAAAAATAGTAGTAAAAGCAATCCCAAACTAAACAGTTGAGCCAATACTGCCAATTTCCTCTGATCATTATTGACAATGTTCCTTTAAGAGTCATACCAACTCTCAGGTTTTTGTCAGCTTTCTAGATAGGTTGTCAGAAATCCATTTTTAGTGTTCCCTCTCTCTGCCCTCCCCCATTCTCTCTTCCTTAATACCTTGGAGCCTCCTAAAAGTGCTATAATGATGGAGAGTTTGCGCTTCATTCCTCCACTCAGTGACTTTGAAAATGTATCACGCTTTTCTAGCAGGTCAAAAGTAGACAGCATATGGTTAATTTCATTAGGAGACATCTTTTGATGTATACTTTTTACCTAGAAAGAGGAGCCAGAATTTACACTGTGCATTTAGCCTTATCCTTAGAAATTTCTTAGATCTTAAGTTTTCTTATATATCTATACAGAAAAAATAAAGTTTCTTGTAACTATATCCTTAAAACATTTTATACTAGTTCTGTTCTGACGTTAGCTATACAGTGTTTTCTTCCCATTGCCTCCCTTTATGTCTAAAAAGTTCCTAAATTAAAAACAAAGCTTTTTTTTTCAGAATTAATAGACACACCTGAAGTTCATGAACAGAGATAAAAAAGAAACACATCTCTAGCTTCCAGATATGATGAAGTAAGCACACACACCCCTTATCTCCTACTGAACTCAATTATTAAACCTGTAAAACTACTAAAAAGTAAACAGCAGCAGTTGGAACAGGAAGAACACCATAATTTAAAATGACACTGAAATTTAAATGTTTGAGTTTATCATTTTCACTTATGTACCCCATAGTCTGAACTGAAAAGCAATCCAAAGCACTCAACTGAGCACTGCAGAGCAGATAGAATAAGATTAAGGGAAAATCTTTCTAGTTTTGGCTTGAAGAGTGGAAAAGGGAAAACCCCTAAAGCTCTGAGAAAGTGTAGAAGGGAAAATCCTAGCTTTTCCTCTGAAGAGGGGAAACTTCTCAATTCAATGGATTCATGCTTCAAAAAAGACATAACCAAACTCAACTGCTTTCTACCACTCTGTCTTCCTGCCACTTGGTTGTGGCTCAATCATGAAAGTGGGTGATTTCTGGAAGGAGGACTAAAGATTGGAATCCTAGGGAACCAGAATGCTTGGGAGATAATAACAGAGAGGAGCAAGAAAGTGATACCATAAAGTTGGTTATGAACTCTAGTGTTTATCCCATGGTTTGCACATATGGATCTCATTAGTATGTGCATAGGTGAGCGCTAAGTCTCTTCAGTTGTGTTTGACTCTTAGTGACACTATGGATTGCAGCCTGCCACACTTCTCTGTCCAAGGGATTCTCCAGGCAAGAATTCTGGTTGCCATGCCCTCCTCCAGAGAATCTTCCTGACCTAGGGATTCAACCTGCATCTCTTTATGTCTCCTGTATTGGCAGGTGGGTTCTTTACCATGCTAATGAGTAAATTCCTAACCAGGTGTGAGCTGACCAATGGATAACATATACACAGGAGAGACTGGACTAGTACTGCAAAGACTTTACACCTGACATTGGACCCACAACCCACAGAGAAGATAGAAATAAGATGGAGAGTCTCATGAAGTATTGTTGAAAATATCAAGGATAAAAATAAAAATTAACTGGCCCACAAAGAATCACAAAAGTCTCAACTCATATAGGAAAATATAGTCAATAGACACTAGTGATTAGGTGGCACAGATGTTGGGATTAACATAGAAAGTGTCATCAGAGACAGTGGCTGGGAGCCGACCTTCCTGCCAGTCATGCTGTGATGGCTTCCTGGCTTTGCCACCCTTGCCAAGGTCCCTGCTGCTAGACTCTGGCTCCAAATTTAACCTAGAGTAGGTTAAGATGGTGAAACAGAAGCATCCTAAGCTCACCTCCTCTCATGAGCACACCAAAATCACAACAATTTGCAGAACAATCATTGTTGCAAAAGTTTGAAACCTACCAGAAAAGATCTTTTACACCTAAAGACATAAAGAAGGAAACACAGTGAGACAGGTATGAGGGGTGGTCTTGCAATATAATCAAACCCCATATCCTTCAGTGAGCAACCCAAAGACTGGATAAAATTGTATTACAGAGGTTCTTCCACAGAAGTGAGAGTTCACATCCCCATGTCAAGCCCCCAAGCCAGGGGATCTGGCACAGGGAAGAGGAGCCCCCAGAGCAGTTGACTTTGAAGGCTGGCAGGCCTTGACTGCAAGAGCTCCACAGGATAGGGGAAAAAGAGACTTTACTCTTAAAGGGCATGCAAAAAACCTCACAGGCACCAGGAACAAGGACAAAAGCAGTAATTTCATAAGAGCTTGGGCCACACCTACCTGCTTGTCTTGCAAGATCTCCTGGGGAAGCAGGGAGAGGGGAACTAAGATGGCGGAGGAATAGGACGGGGAGACCACTTTCTCCCCAATAAATACACTGGGGGATGCAGGGGTTGGACATGACTCACTCTGGGGACATAGACACTGGTTATGGACATATAGGGGAGAGTATTCTTCTACATGAATTCTCTTGGAGGCTGACATCTTGCTTGTATCATTAGCACCAAGACCTTGCCCCACCCAACAGTCAGTAGGCTCCAGTGTTAAAATGCCTCAGTCTAAACAACTAAGTCATTGGAGCTATATTCCCATTCATCAGTAGATGGGCTGCCTAAAGACTCTCTGAGCATACAGACAACTATAGACAAGCACTTGGACAGTTCTGCCCAGCAGAAGGTTGAGAGTCAGCTCCACCCACCAGTGGGTAGGTAAGAGCCCCTTCCACCAGAAAGTCTGCACAAGCCTCTGGACCAGTCTCACCTACCAGTAGGCAGACACCAGAAGCAAGAAAATTATGGTCTTGAAGTTTACAAAATGAATCTGTGAATGCAGGCCAGGCACTACCCTTGGAACAGCTGGCCCCTGGCCCTTGAAAAGTGCAGTGCTGGAACAGAAGGCCAGCAAGGTTGAGAAACATAACTAATCTTCCACATACATAAACATGCAAATAGCAATTTTGACAAAATTAAGTAAAAGAGGAATATGTTTCAGATTAGGAACAATGCAAAAGCTCAGAAGAAAAGCTAAATGACATGGATATAGGCAATCTACCTGGGAAAGAGTTCAGAGTATTGATTGTAAAGATGATCCAAGAACTCAGGTGGAGAATGTATGCACAGAGTGAGAAATTAGTTTTTTTTTTAAACAAAGAATTAGAAAATATAAAGAACAATGAAATAGAATTGAAGAATACAATAACTGAAATGAAAACTACACTAGAAGGAATCAATAGTAGACTAAATGAGGAAGAATGGATAACTGAGCTGGAAGACAGAGTAGTGGAAATCACTATGGCTAAACATAAAAAGAAAAAAAGTGAAAAGAAATGAAGACAGCTTAAGAGATCTCTGGGACAACATCAAGAGTGATAATATACATATTATGAGGGTCCCAGAAGGAGAAGAGAGAGAGAAAGGCCTTGAGAAAATATCTGAAAAAGTAAGAGCTAAAAAGTTGCCCAATTGGGCAAGGAAACAGTCACCCAACTCCAAAAAGACCAGAGAGTCCCATACAGGTTTAACCTGCAGAGGAACATACCACATAGTAAGCAAACTGACAAGAGTGGAAAATAAAGACAGAGTATTAAAAGCAACAAGAGAAAAGAAACAAATAACATACAAAGGAACTCCTATAAAGCTATCAACTGATTTTTTATTTTTATTTTTATTTTTATTTATTTATTTATTTTTTATTGTGTTGGTTTTGCCATACAATGACATGAAACCACCATGGGTTTACATATGCTCCCCCTCCAGAACCCCCCTCCCTCCTCCCTCCCGATTCCCTCTCCCTGGGACATCTCGGTGCACCAGCCCCGAGCATCAATCCTGGGCTGGCGATTGATTTCACATATGATAATTAACATGTTTCAGTGCCATTCTCCCATATCATCCCACCCCTGCCCTCTTCCACAGAGTCCACGAGTCTGTTCTATACATCTGTGTTCCTTTTGCTGTCTCGCATGCAGGGTTCTTGTTACCATCTTTCTAAATTCCATATATATGCATTAGTATACTGTATTTTTGTTTTTCCTTCTGGCTTACTTCACTCTAGATAATAGGCTCCAGTTCCGTCCACCTGAGAAGAACTGATTCAAATGAATTTTTTTTTTAATGCTGAGTAATATTCCATTGTGTATATGTACCACAGCTTTCCTATCCATTCGTCAGTTGATGGGCATCTAGGTAACTTCCATGTCCTGGCTATTGTAAACAATGTGGCAATTTTTTAGCATAAACACTACAGGCTAGAAGGGAGTAGCATGACATACTCAAAGTGAAAAACCTACAATCTAGAATATTCTATCCAGGAAGACTCTCATTCAGATTTGATGGTGAAATCAAACACTTTACAGACAAGCAAAAGCTATAACAATTCAGCACCACTAAATCAGCTTTACAAGAAACACTAAAGGATATTCTCTAGGCAGAAAAGAAGAGGCCACAACTAGAAACAAGAAAAATTACGAATGGAAAAGCTCACTGGTAAAGGCAAACATACACTAAAAGTAGGAAATCATCCATACACAAAGCTAACAGGGAGGCTAAAAGGCAAAAGTAGTAAAATCATTTATATCCACAATAAGCAGTTAAGGGATACACAAAACAGTTAGACATAAAATATAATATCTAACAGTAATCATGAGGGGACAAGAGTACAAATGCAGGGAATCTAAAATGCATTTGAAATGAAGAAAGCAGACACCTACAACAAGTGTGTATATACACACACACACACACACATATATGAAGTGAAGTGAAAGTGAAAGTGGCCGTGTCTGACTCTTTGTGATCTCATGGACTATACAGTCCATGGAATTCTCCAGGCCAGAATACTGGAGTGGGTAGCCTTTCCCTTCTCCAGGGGATCTTCCCAACCCAGGGATCGAACCCGGGTCTCCTACATTGCAGGTGGATTATTCACCAACTGCGCCACAAGGGAAGATGTGTGTATACATACACACATCTATACACACACTGCTATAGAAAAACCTCATAGTAACAACAAAACAAAAATCTATAGTAGATATACACACAAAAGAGCAAAAGGAATCCACACATATACTATAGATAGTCATCAAATCACAAGAGAAGAGAACAAAAGAAGGGGAGAAAAGGACAAGAAAAACAAATTCAAAACAATTAACAAAATGGCAATAGGAACATACATAGCAATAATTGGCTTAAATGTGAACAGACTAAATGCTCCAAACAAAACACATAGGTGGCTTAACAGATATAAAAACAGGACCCACATATATGGTGTCTATAAGAAACTCACTTCAGGCCTAGAGACACACATGGACTGAAAGTGAGGGGATGGACACATGCCAAAAACGAGATAGAGAAGGAGTGGTAGGCCTAGGCCCCTCCGGTTGTTCCTTGGGGGTCCACCTGAGCATGGTGATGGATACAGGGGATACCTGCATCCTAATCTTTATAAATAGGGGAGCCCCCAACCTCTAGACAGACTTTTAAGTTTTATTTTGATTAGCCATTTTAAACCAAAAAGGAATTAAAAAAATATCCTGATCTAAATGAAAAAGAAAGAGGGAATGGCAAAATGTATTGCATACAAATGGAAATCAAAAGAAAGTTGGAGTAGCAATATTTATATTGGACAAATGGACTTTAAAATAAAGACTGTCACCAGAGAGACAGAAGGACACTGTATAATGATCAAGGGATCAAGAAAAAGATATGATAATTTAAAATATATATGCATCTAACATAGCATCGCAACACACAAGGTGAATGTTAAGAGATATAAACAGAGAAACTGACACTAACACAGTTATCAGTAGTAGTAGTGAAAGTCACTCAGTCGTGTCCGACTCTTTGCGACCCCATGGACTGTAGTCTGCCAGACTCCTCTGTCCATGGAATTCTCCAGGCCAGAATACTGGAGTGGGTAGCCTTTCCCTTCTCCAGGGGATCTTCCCAACCCAGAAATCAGATCCAAGTCTCCACATTGGAGGTGGCTTCTTTATCAACTGTGCCACCGGGGCAGCCTGTTACAGTGGGAGACTTTAACACCTCATTTACATTAATGAACAGATCATCCAAATAGAAAATCAACAAGGAATCACAGGCCTTAAATGACATATTAGATCGGCTTGACTTTAGTGATAGTTATAGAGCATTCCATCCAAGAGCAGTGGAATGCACATTCTTTTTAAGTAAGCGTGGGACATTCTCCAGGATAGATCACATGAGCCACAAAGCAAGCCTTGGGAAATTTAAGAAAATTTAAATTATGTCAAGCATCTTGTCTGAAAATATGAGGCTAGAAATAAACTAAAAGAGGAAAAACTGCAAAACCCCACAAATACTTGGAGGCTACACAACAGGCTAGTAAATAACAAATGGATCACTAAAAAAGTTAAGCAGGAAATAAAAAATACCTAGGGACAAATGACAGTGAAAACATGACAACACAAACCCTATGTGAGTGTGTTAGTTGCTCAGTAGTGTCCAAATCTTTGTGATCCCCATGTACTGTAGCCTGCCAGTTTCTTCTGTCCATGGGATTTTCCAGGCAAGAATACTGGAGTGGGTAGCCACTGCTTCTCCAAGGGATCTTTCTGATCCAGGGACTGAACACAGGTCTCCTGCATTACAGGCAGATTCTTTACTGTCTGAGCCACCAGTGAAGCCCCGACACCCTATGGGATGCAGCAAAAGCAGTTCTAAAGAGGGAAGTTTTTAGCTTACCTTGGGAAATAAGAAAAATCTCAAGTAAACAACTTAACCTTATGCCTAAAGCAACTAGCGAAAGAAGAACAAACAAAACCCAGAGTTTGTTGAAGGAAAGAATTCATGAAGATCAGAGAAGATGTAAATGAGATAGAGTTTAAGAAAAAAATTGAAAAGATAAGTAAAACTAAAGGGTAGTTCTTTGAAAAGATAAACATAATTTATAAACCTTTAGCCAGGCTTATCAAGAAAAAATGGGAGGGGGCACAAATTAATAAAATCAGAAATGAAAAATGAGAAGTTAGAACAGATACCATAAAGATACAAAAGATCATAAAAAACTAGTTCAAGCAACTATATGTCAGTAAAATGGATAACCTAGAAGAAATGGATAAATTATTAGAAATGAACAATCTCCCAAGACTGAACAAGGAATAAATAGAAAATATGAACAAACCAATTACCAGAACTGAATCCATAATTTAAAAACTCCTAATAAACAAAAATCCAGGACCAGATCTCTTCACAAGTGAATTGTACCAAACATTTAGAGAAAAGTTAGCACCTACCCTTCTGAAACTATTCCAAAAAATTGCAGAGGAAGGAACACTTCTGAATTCATTTTAGGAGGCTGTGAGCATGCTAAATTGCTTCAGTCATGTCTGACTGTTTGCAACCCTGTGAACTGTAGCCCACCAGGCTCTACTGTCCAAGGGACTCTCCAGGCAAGAATACCAGAGTGGGTTGCCATGTCCTTCTCCAGGGGATCTTTCCAACCCGGGGATTCAACCTGTGTCTCCTGTGCCTCCTGCATTGCAGGTGGATTCTTTATCACTGAGCCACTGGAGAAGCTCCTCTATGAAGCCATCTGATATCAAAAGAAGATGAAGATATCACAAGCCAATATCACTGATAAACAGATGCAAAAATCTTCAACAGAATACTGGTAAAATGAATGCAACAATACTTTAAAAGGATCATACACCATGATCAAATGGGATTTATCCCAGGAATGCAAGGATTCTTCAATATCCACTAATCCATCAACGTGATACACTATATTAACAAATTTAAGTATAAAAACCATGTGATCACCTCAATAGATGCCGAAAAACTTCTGATAAAATGCAACATCCATTTATGATAAAAACTCTTCAGAAAGTGGGCATAGAGGGAACATAACTCAGCATAATAAAGGCCATATATGACAAACCCACAGCTAACATCATATTCAATGGCAAAATGTTGAAAGTGTTTCCTCTAAGATCAGGAACAAGACAAGATGTTCACTCTCTCAGCAATCAAAGAAGAGAGAGAAATAAAAGCTATCCAAATTGGAACAGAAGTAAAACTGTCACTTTGCAGATGACATGATGCTATACACAGAAAATCCTAAAGATTCTCCCAGAAAACTACTAGAGTTGATCAATGAATTTGCTAAAATTGCCAGATACAAAATTAATATACAGATATCTGTTGCATCTCTACACATTAACAGCAAAAGATCAGAAAGAGAAAGTACAGAGATCATCCCATTTATCATCACATAAAAAATACCTAGAAATAAACCTATCTAATGAAGCAAAAGACCTGTACTCCAGAAACTACAAGATAGTGATGAAAGAACTTAAGAGGACATAAACAGATGAAAATATATATCTTGTCTTAGATTGACAGAATCAGTATTGTTAAAATGACCATACAACCCAATGCAGTCTACAGCTTCAAAGGCAATCCCTATCAAATTACCAACTACATGTTTCATCTTTCACAGAACTAGAAAAAAAATTCAAAATTTGTGTGGAGATGCAAAAGACCCTGAATAGTCAAAACAATCTTGAGAAAGAAGAATGAAGCTGGAGAAATCATGCTCCTTTACTTCAGACTATACTACAAAGCTCTGATAATTACTGATACAAAAACAGACACATAGATCAATGGAACTGGATAGAAAGTCCAGAAACCAACCACACACTTATCAATTAATCTATGATGAAGGAGGCAAGAATACAAAATGGAAAACAGTCTCTTCAATAAGTGATGTTGAGAATACCAAACAGGTACATATAAAAGAATGAAATTAGAACACTCTCTAATACATACAAAGATAAACTCAAAATGGATTGAAGACTGAAATGTAAGACCATATACTGTCAAACTCCTAGAGGAAAACATAAGCATAACACACTTTGACATAAATTATAGCAATATGTTTTTGAATCCATTACCTAGAGTAATGGAAATAAAAACAAGAATAAACAAATCAGACCCAATTAAACTTAAAAGCTTTCACTCAACAAAGGAAAACATCAACAAAAAGAAAAGACAGCCTATAGATGGGGATAAATATTAGTAAACTTTGCTATGATGAGAGATTATTAATAATTTACAAAATATAAAAACACCTCATATCCTTAATACCAAGAAAAAACCCAATCAAAAATTGAGCAGAAGATCTAAATAGACATTTCTCCAAAGAAGACATACAGATGGCTAACAGCTATATGAAAAGATGCCCTATATCACTAATTATTAGAGGAATGTAAATAAAAACTACAATGAGATACGACCTGATGCAATAAACGATAGAGAATGTGTGGAGAAAAAAACCCTTTGCTGGTGGGTATGTAAATTGGTGCAGTTTCCCTTGTGGTTCAGCTGGTAAAGAATCTGCCTGCAATGCGGGAGACCTGGGTTCAATCCCTAGGTTGGGAAGATCCCCTGGAGAAGGGAAAGGCTACCCACTCCAGTATTCTGGCCTGAACAATTCCAAGGACTGTATAGTCCATGGGGTCCCAGAGTCAGACATGACTGAGCAACTTTCACTTCACTATGGAAAAAGTATGGAGGTTCCTTAAAAAACTAAAAATAGAAGCCCACTCCTGGGCACATATTCAGAGAAAACTTTAATTTGACAAGACACATGAACCTCAAGTTTCATGTCCATTGACAGATGAATGAAGATGTGGCATATATACACAATGGAATATTAGCCACAAAAAGAATGAAATAATGCTCTTTTAAACAACATGGATGGGCATAGAGGTTATCATATTAAGTGAAGTAAGCCACAGAAAGAAAGATAAGTGATATCACTTATATGTAGAACCTAAAAATAAGATATGATTGAACTTATTTACAAAACAGAAACAGACCCACAGACATAGAAGACAAACTTATAGTTATAAAAGGGGATAGTGAAGGGGGAGATAAATAAAAAGTTTGCAATTAGCATGTACACACTATTATATAAAAAACAGAATAACAAGGACCTAATGTATAGAACAGGAATCTATATTCAAAATCTTTTATTAACCTATAAATCACTTTGCTGCATACCTGAAACTAGCATAACATTCCATTCAAGATTTTGCTTCTTCAGGAAATATTTTCTAATTTCCTCTAAACTCTGTTGGACATACACTTCACACTGTTCATACATCTCAATTACTGTTAAGCAATACTCCTTGGTGTTTTAATTATGCATTTATATCTTTTATTCTCTACATTTTCACTTCTTAAGGAAACAGATTGTTATAGCAATCTTTATAGTCCTGGTCCTGGCAGGTAGCTGACCTTAATAAAATGTTAACAAAGAAAGTGCCATCAAAATAAAGAAGGTATACTCAATAGTAGAATAAATAAAATAAAGAGTTAGTGAATTTGAAGATAGATCAATAGATATTATCCAATCTGAACAACTGAGAGAAAAAATGATATAAGAAAAATAAAGCCCAAAGGATTTTGGGGACAACAAAATGTCTAATGTTCATGTCTTTGAAGTTCCAGAAGGAGACAAAAAAGTATCATGAAATAATGACGGAAAACTTCCCAAGTTTGACAAGAGACACAAGGCTACAGATTGAAGAAGCTGACCAAACTCCATCTATAAAGATAAAAAAAAATTAAAACCAGACAAATCACAAACAAATTGCTAAAATGTAAAAACAAAGAAGTATTGAGACCATCCAGAAAAAAAGAAAACCCAGAAAACAACCTAATTACCTACAGGGAAACAATTCAGATGATTGTGGATTACTCATCAGAAACCATGGTGTCCAGAAAGCAGTGAAACAACATTTTAAGTCTTGAAGGAAAAGCACTGTCAACCCAGTGCTATGTCAAACAAAAATATGCTTGAGGAATGTGGTGAATTAAAGATACTCTCAGTTGACAGAAGGCTAAGAGAATTCATAGCTAAGAGTACTGATCTAAAACAACTGATTAGGAATGTTTTTCAAACATAAAAGAAATGATACTGAAAACTTGGAACATCATAAATGGTAAAAACACAACAGAAATGGTAAATAATAAAAAAAAAACTATTCTCTCATGGTTCTTTAAACATGCTACATGGTTTTAAGCAAAAAATATAACACTGTTTAATGATGTTTTCAATATTAGTAGGTGTAATATATGATGACTATAGCATAAAGGAAGGAGGATAAAATACTTACAATGTGGTAAGGTTTCTACATTCCACATGCAAGTTGGAGAATATCGTTTCTACATAACTATGAAAACTAAGTCTATATTTTGTAAGTCCCTAGAGCAACCAATAAAAATGTACAAAGAAATATAGTAAAAACCACAATAGACAATTTGAATTATAATATTAAAAATGTTCAAATAACCCAAAATAAAACTGGAAAGGGGAAACAAGGGAAAATGCAGTGAGAACAAACAGGAAACAATTAATAAAATGGTAGATTTAAATACAAACATAAAAATTAAATGATCTAAACACATCAATGAAAAGATAAGAGATTGGCAGTTTGTATTAAAAAACATGACCTAGCTATACAATGTCTGTAAGAAACTCACTTTACTTTTAATTCTATAAGTAGGTTTAAAGTGAAGTATTTGAAGAAGATATACCATGCAAACAGAAATCAAGAGAAAGGTGAGGGACTTCCCTGATGGTGCAGTGGGTAAGATACCACCCTCCCCAATGCAGGGGGCTTGGGTTCAATCCCTGGCCAGGGAACCTGATCCAGCATGCCGTGACTGACAGTTTGCCTGCCACAACTAAAAGATCCCACTTGCACAATGAAGATCAAAGTACCCATGTGTCACAACTAAGATCCAGTGCAGTCAAAGAAATATTTAAAATGAAGGTTGGAGTGGTTATATTAATGTCAGATAGTTGTTGTTGCTTAGTTGTTAAGTCATGTCCAACTTTTTTGTGACCCCATGGACTGTAGTCTGCCAAGCTCTCCTGTCCATTGGATTTCCCAAGCAAGAATACTGGAGTGGGTTGCCATTTCCTTCTCCAGGGTATCTTTCTGACCCAAGGATCAAACCTGCATCTCCTGCACTGCCTTGCAGCCAATCTCCTCTATTGCAGGTGGATGGTTTACCACTGAGCCACCTGGGAAAACCCAATGTCAGACAGAGTTGACTTCAAACCAAAAACTAGCAGAAATAAAAGAGGGGCATTACATTCTCACAGGGAAGAGCCAATTCTGACCCCATCCTGGATCTATTTCTTTGAATGTAACCTTTGTTTTTTGTTATTTTTGTTACAATCATACACAATGGGCTGCCACAGGGGACCCTGCCTCTCTGTCTGACTGGTAAAATGCCTTTGTTCAGCTCACAGTGAGACAAACCCATCTCACATGTAAATGGATGCAGAAAAGAAGAAATGAACAGATCTCATTCTATTTTTCAAGATAAATGGCCTTTTTACTTTTCTTCTTTATCTCCTCTTTTTCTCTGTTCTGTAAAAGAAACTGGTATCCAGACCCTGACATGATGGTTAATTTAGGACATTAGTCTGCTACCTTCTCTGTCATCTGGATTTCCAAGTAATGTCGTATTCGTTGTCTTAACACCTAATCTGTGATTTTATTTGCCGGTTGTGCAGCAAGCAAAGTGAGCTTGGATTTGATAACAATGTTATCAAAGAATCATTTCACTAAGAAGACTTAACAATCCTACATGTGTATACACCTAACAACAGAACTTAAATCGGAGAAAACAAAAAATGATCAATTTAAACATGAATAGGGAAATATGTAACTACAGTTGAAAATTTCAATATTTCTCACTCAATGACAGAACTACTAGGCAGAAATCAGCAAATATACAGCAGAGCTAGACAGCAATTTCAAGTTTTGTTGCTGTTGTTCAGTCACTCAGTCATGTCCAATGCTTTGCGACTCCGTGGACTACAGCACACCAAGATTACCTGTCCTTCACCATCTCCCAGAGTTTGCTCAAACTAATGTCCATTGAATAAATGATGTCATCCAACCATCATGTCCTCTGTACTCCCCTTCTCCTCCAGCTTTCAATCTTTCCCAGCATCAGGGTCTTTTTTAGTGAGTCAGCTCTTTCCATCAGGTGGCCAAAGTACTGGAGCTTCAGCTTCAATCCTTCCAATGAATATTTAAGACTGGGTTCCTTTAGGATTGACTGGTTTGATCTCCTTGAAGTCCAAGGGACTCTCAAGAATCTTCTCCAACATCACAATTTGAAAGCATCAATTCTCTAGTGCTCAGCTTTCTTTATGGTACAACTCTCATATTCATACATGACCACTGGAAAAGTAATAGCTTTGACTATATGGACCTTTGATGGCAAAGTGATGTCTTGACTTTTTAATACGTTCTCTAGGTTTGTCAAAATTTTATTCCAAGAAGTAATCTTATTTTTTTTTATTTTCATGGCTGCAGTCATCATCTGCAGTGATTATGGAGCCCAAGTAACTGAAGTCTGTCACTGTTTTCACTGTTACTCAATGTTAATCTCAAGTTACTGAATCTAATTTATGTTTATAGAGAATTGCAACCAAAGAGCAGAAAACATTCTTCTCAAGTACACATGACAGTCACCAAGACAGATCTTTTCACGGGTCACAAACATATAGCAATTTAAAAACATTTGAAATCACAAAAAGTATGATCTCTGGCCAGAAGAGAATGAAACTAAAATAACAGGAAGAAAATAGAACAACTTTTCATCACTTGATATTAAAGAATATGCATGTAAATGATCTATGCCATAGAAGTCTCAAGAAACACAGAAAATATTTTGAATTGAATGTAAGTGAAAATGTAACAAATTATATCAAAATTTGTGGGATGTAACTAAAGGAGAGCTTGAAGGAAAAAAATCACAGCAATAAATGCTTACATAATCAAGCATTTAATAATTCTCAAATCAATTATTAATACCTATGCACTGACATAAAAAAGCCAAGAAAAGGAGAGTAAAAACCCCAAATGAAGTTGAAGTGTAAATATAATAAATATATAAACATTAATAATGAAATAAAAAGCAAAATGTAATAGAGAAGAATTAAATAAAAGCAGGTTCTTTGAAAAGTTAAAAAGGAATAAAATTTTAGTTAGAATTACAGAAAAAAAGAGAATTACAACCTGTCAATATCAGAAAGAAGAGAGACATTAAAAGGGTAATAAGGGAATCCTGCAAATGTTTGTAAGATTTCAACTTAGAAGAAATAAACAACAATTTCTCAAAAATCACAAAGTACCATAGCTTGCCTAATTTGAAATAGATAACCTCTGAATATTCCTGTAAATCTTAAGTAAGTTAAATTTGTTTTTTCCCAGTTTTATGGAGATACAATTGATAAGTTAAAACTGTAAGCATTTAAAGTGTATAATTTTACATGTATATTATGTAGAAATTATCACCACAATCAAGCTAATAATTAACACATCCATCACTTCACATAATTTCCATTTTCTTCCTTTCTTCTCCCTGTAGTGAGAAACAGTTAAGATCAACCTCTTGGAAAATTTCAGTATACAACACAGTATTGTTAACTATAGTCTCATTGCTGTGCATTAGATCTCCAGAAATTATTCTTTGTCCTTAACTAATACTTTGTTCAATCAATTGACCAACACCTATGCACTGCCCCCTCCATCCCTAGCCCCTGGTAATTACCATTTTATTCTCTGCTCCTACTAGAAATCCAACGCATAAGTGAGATCATGCAGTATTTGTCATCCTATATCTAGCTTATTTTACTTAGCTTGATGTCCTTTAGGTTAATTCATGTTGTCATCAAATGTCAGGACTTTGTTCTTTTTTAAAAAAGGTTGTCTTCCCTCATAGCTCAGTTGATAAAGAATATGTCTGCAATGCAGGAGACCCAGGTTCAATTCCCGGGTCGGAAAGATCTTCTGGAGAAGGAAATGGCTACCCACTACAGTATTCTTGCCTGGAGAATCCCATGAACAGAGGAGCCTGGCAGGCTACAGTTCATGGGATCGCAAGAGTCGGACATGACTTAGTGACTAAACCACCACCACATGTAGATACATCACATTTTCTCTACCCATTGATCTGTTGATGGACATTCTGGTTGTTTCTATCTTGGTTATCATGACTAAGAGTGCAGATATCTCTTCAACATCCTGATTTTATATCCTTTGTATATACACCCAAAAGTGTAACTGTTGGATCACCAATTAGTTATTAAACAAATTGAATCTATAGTTCAAAACATCAAAAAGTAAATCTTCAGGTTCAGATGATTTTACTACTAAATTTTACCCAACATTTAAAGAAGAAATAAATTAAAATTAACTATTTAATTAAATAAAAATAAAAAATTCTACATAATTTCTTCCATAAAATAGAAGGGGAAGGAACACTTCTCAGCTCATTTTATGAAGCCAGTACTACTCTGATACCAAAACAGACAAAGGCAAATCAAAAAGAGGGTACTATAGGTGAATACCCCTCATAAACTTAGTTCTGAGCAAAATATTATCAATTCAATTGAATTATATATTTAAAAAACCTATGACCAAGTGAAATTTATCCTGTGAATGTAAGGCTGACTCAATATTTGAAAATCAATCAATCTACCATGTGTAAAAATAGTCTAAAAGAAGAAAAACCCATACTCATTAATAGATGCAGGAAGAGACTCTGATCAAACAATGAAAACTCTCTGCAAAATCAAAATAGAAAAAACTTCCTTAAGGTGATAAAGATTATATACATAAAAAAGATCTTAATGAAGAAAGACCAAATGCTTCCCCTATGAGATCAGGAACAAGTAAGGAATGCCCATTCTCAATAATCATATTCAGTATCATACTGTTCCTAACCAGTGAAACATGTTAAGAAAAAGAAATAAAGGGCATACAGATTGGCACTCATAAAAGAAATCGTCCATATCCTCTGATGACCTGATTGTCTATGGATAAAACCAAGGAAGCTACAAAACACTCCTAAACCTAACAAGTGAGCTTAGCAGGGTCAGAGGATAATAGGCCAACATACAAATATCAATCATTTTTCTATGTGCAATTAATAAACTAGAATTAAAAATTCCTTAAAGTTCCAAATCATGAAGTGAAACACACACACACACATTTAAATAGGCACTGGATCTGTATATGCTCAGTCACTATGTTGTGTCCTGCTATTTGCAAACCCATGGACTGTAGCCCACCAGGCTCCTCTGTCCATTAGATTCTTCCAGGCAAGAATACTAGAGTGGGTTGCCATTTCCTTCTCCAATGGGATCTGTATAATGAAACCTAAAAATGGTGATAACGTATGTACATTATTGTGCATAAAACAGATAGCTAGTGGGAAGTTTGCTGTATCGCACATGCAGCTTACTTGGTGCTCTGTGATGACCTAGAGGGATGGGATGGGGAGGTGGAAGGGAGTTTCAGAGGGAAGGGATATATGTATACACAGAGCTTATTCACTTCATTGCACAGCAGAAACTAATGTAACATTGTAAAGCAATAATATACTAAGCTAGGAGAAATCAAAGATCTAATTTAATGGGAAGGGATACTGTGTTTAAGTATTTGAAATCTCAGCATAGTAACAATGTTAATTCTCTTCAAAGTAATATGTAGATTTAATGTAATATTGATAAAAATCACAGCAAATTTTTGTAGATATATAAAATATAATACAAAAGATTTTCAGGAAAGGCCAAACAGCTTAATAGATAAAATGCTTTTGGAGAAGAATATAGTTGGATGAATAGCACTATCTATATTGAGACATTTTGTAAAGAGATATACACATAGGTCAACGGGACAGAAAAGAGAGTTCAGATATAAACCTACAGAAGCATGACCACTTGACCTTTGACAAACGCACAAAAGGCAATTGAAAGATGAAACAGTAGTTATAAAAAATGCTGTTAGAACAATTAGTCATCTATATGCAAAAAATGAATATAGATCTAAACTTTACATCTTTATACAAAGAGTAACTCAAAATGGATCATAGATATGCATAATATGTAAAATTACAAAAAAGAAAATATAAAAATCATGTCTTGGGGTCAGGCACAGAGTTCCAGAAAAGACAGCAAGGGCAGGAACATTAAGAAAAATATGATAAATTTGATATTAGTATTGAAAATCTTCTGCTCTGCCAAAACACTGTCAAGAAAATGAAAAGACTAGTATGGTTTGGGAAAAACATTTGCAAAGAATATCCATCAAAGGACATTTATCCAGAATATATAAAGAATTCTCAAAAATTCAATAATAAGGAAACAAACAACTCATATTTTCAAAAGAGAGGGTCTGAACAAATATGTTATCAAAAAGACTGTAAAGATGCAACTAAGCACATGAAAATGATCAGCATCATTAGCTATCCATGAAATAACAACTGAAACCATGATTAAACCACCCATCTATTAGAATGGTTAATTTTTTAGAAGTATTAATATCAAATTCTGGCCATTATGTGAGGAACTGAAATTCTCTTTGCTGGTGGGAGTGCAAAATGGTACAGCCGGTCTGGAGAGCAGTTTAGCAGTTTCTTATAAAATTAAACACTTAAAATATGATGCAGTAATCCTATTCTGAGAGAAATAAAACCTATGTTTTTACATGAAACTCAGAACACATTTATTTATATTCATTATGCTTGAAAACAACCCCAGTGTCCTTCAGTTGGTATACTGTGTTACCTCCAAACATGAAATACTATTAAGGAATTAAAAGAAACACACTGCTGATCATGAAACAGCATAGATAGATCCCAAAGGCACTATGCTCTGTGAAAGTTGATAATCTCTAAAGGTTATATACTATTTGATTCCATTTATGTAATATTCTCAACATGACAAAACGACAACAGTGATAAAGGATAGACCAGCAGATTTTCCCAGGAGTTATCGGTGGGGGAGGGTGTGTGAGAGGGATGCCTACAAAGGAACAGTGTGAGGGAGTGTTTTGGGGTGATTGTGCTGATGGTTAAATGAGTTAAAATTCACAGATCTGTATACTTAAAAAGGTAAATTTACTGTATAATTTTTTAAAATTTGACTCACCATAGAGTAGAAGAAAAGGTGTTCTGATAGTGTCAAGTCATTAAACAATAAGTCACCCTGTGGGCAAAAGCCCAGATTTCCTCGAATTTCAGTTATATTCTTTGTGATGTCATATCCATCAATAAAGACCTGTCCTCTGGTAGGAGGGTAATGACCTACAAATAAGCCAAAGACATGACAAAACTGAACTTTAGTAAGAAAGCATAAGATATTGCAAGTCAGCATCTCAAATTCAGTCTATCTATGAATTACTCAAAAGAATTAACACTGTCTCTTGTAAAAGAATGGTTACAGAAAAGTATCAATAGTTACACCTCAGTGGCAGGATTAGCTGTCTTAATTTTCTTTTTCTTTTCATTTTTGTTTAAATATGTTAATTTTTTACAATGAATTTGGTTATATTGGTAATCAAAACATTTAAATAATTTGCTATATTTCAATGTATTTGCATTGCAATCAGTCAATTACTATATATGTGAACCAGATTAGGTACTGTGTAGATGCTAAGGAAAACATAAGATCTGGAATATGTAACTTTTGTCCTGAAGAAATTTAAATGTTAATAACCATCAGTTCAGGTCTTGTGGGAAATTATTTGATAATATGTAAAAAATGAAACTATAATACCACTTAAAATACTTAAATCGTTTATCCTATCTAAGAATATATTCTTTTTTATTGAGATATTGGCATATAACATTATAGTAATTTCAAATGTTCAACATGATTTGACATTTGTATATAGTGTGAAATGATGAAGAAAAAAACTAGAGTTAGCTAGAGTTAACATCCAGCACCATATAGTTTTAATTTTTTTCTTATTGTTAGAACTTTAAGGTTTACTCTCTTAGCAATCTTCAAATTTACAGTACAGTATTAGTAACTGTAGTCATTATGCTATACATTACAATCCCATGACTTGTTCATTTTATAACTGGAAGTTTGTACTTTTTGACCCCTTTCATCCATTCAGCCTAGTCCCCATCCCCTGTCTCTGAGAACTACCAATTTTTTTTCTGTATTTATGAGTGGCTTAAGTTGTTTTTTTTTTGTTAAGATTCCACATATAAGTGAGACTATGCAACATTTGTCTTTATCTCATTTATTTTGCTTAGTATAATGCCCTTGAGGTCCATCCACGCTATCACAAATGGTCAGTTTTTTTTCTTTTTTTATCTGAATAATATTTCATTGTATAATATACTACTTCTTCATCCATCTATTTGCACTTTGAACACATTCCCAGGTGACGCTGGTGGTGCTGCTGGTCAGAGGACCAGACAGTAAATTAGGGTAAAGGCCGACTTGCTTTATAAAAGAGGCTGCAAAGAATTTTAAAGGCTTCTCACGTGGCACTAGTGGTAAAGAATCTGCCTGCCAATGCAGGAGACACAAGAGACATGAGTTTGATGCCTGGCTCAGGAGGATCCCCTGGAGTAGGAAATGGCACACCACTCCAGCATTCTTGCCTGGAAAACTATGAGCAGAGGAGCCTGGTGCGCTATAGTCCATGGGGTCACAAAGAGTCAGACATGACTAAGCAATTGAGACATGAGACATTAAAAAAAGCTTAAATAAGATGGAAATTTTGCATTCATATGATAATTCTAAGATGAATTATCCAAGTTGGTAGGAAGATCAGCTCCACATTTTCCTTATCTAATCATCCATCAAAGAATATGTAGGTTTTTCATCTATATCTTGGCTATTGTAAATAATGCTACAACAAACATTGATGTGGGGGGTGTGCACCTTTCTTTAGGTTAGCAGTACACAACACTTGGATCACAGCCTTGTCATGGTGAAGGGGCTTGTGTAACTCAATGAAGCTATGAGTCCTGCCATACAGGGCTACCCATGACAGAAGGGTCATAGTGAAGACTTCTGACAAAATTTGGTCAGCTGGAGGGGGAATGGTAATCTACTCCAGTATTCTTGCCAGGAGAACCCCAAGAACAGTATAAAATGGCAAAAAGATATGACACTGGAAGTTGAGCCCCCCTTCCCTGTCTCCCCAGGTTGGAAGGTGTCCAATATGCTCCCGGGGAAGGGCAGAGGGCAATTACTAATAGCTCCAGAGAGAATGAAGTGGACATGCCAAAGCAGAAATGATGCTGAGTTGTAGATGGATCTGGTGGTGAAAGCAAAGTCTGATCCTGTGAAGAACAGTATTGTCCAGGAAACTGGAATGTTAGGTCCATGCATCAAAGTAAATTGGACATGGTCAAGCAGAAGATGGCAAAAGTGACCATCCACATCTTTGGAATCAGTGAACTAAAATGGACAGGAATGGGCAAATTTAATTCGGATGACTATTTTATCTACTACAGTGCACAAGAGTTGCTTAGAAGAAATGAAGCAGCCCTCATAGTCAACAAAAGTGTTCAAAATACAATACCTGGGTGCAACCTTTTAAATGACAGAATGATCTCTGATTATTCTAAGGCAAACCATTCAACATCACAGTACTCTAAGTCTAGTCCCAAAATACTGATGCAGAAAAAGCTGAAGTTGACCTGTTCTGTGAAGACCTACAACATCTTCTAGAACAAAAAGATGTCCTTTTCATCACAGGGGACTGGAATGCAAAAGTGGAAGTCAAGAGATACCCGGTATCATAGACAAGTTTGGCTTTGGAGTACAAAATAAAGCATAGCAACGGCTAACAGTTTTGTCAAAAGAATACACTGGTCATAGCAAACACCCTCTTCCAATAATCCAAGAGACAATGGTACACATGGACATCACCTGGTGGTCAATACCAAAATCAGACTGATTACGTTCTCTGCAGTGGACATAGAAGATGCTCTATACTGTCAGCAACAAGACCTGGAGCTGACTGTGGCTCAGATCATGAGCTCCTTAATGCAAAATTCAGGGATTAAACTGAAAAAGTAGAGAAGATAATTAGGTCTAAATTAAACCCCTATGATTATACAGTGGAGATGATGAATAGATTCAAGGGATTAGACCTGGTAGACAGTGTGCCTAAAGAACTATGGATGGCGGTTATTAACATTGTACAGGAGACAGTGACCAAAAGCATCCCAAAGAAAAAGAAATGCAAGATGTGAAGCTGGTTGTCTGAAGAGGCTTTTCAAATAGCTAAGGAAAGAAGGAAGCAAAAGGCAAGGGAGAAAGGGAAAGATATACCCAACTGAATGCAGAGTTCCAAAGAATAGCAAGGAATGATAAGAAGGCCTTCTTAAATGAACAGTGCAAAGAAATAGAAGAAAATGATAGAATGGGAAAGAATAGAGATATCTTCAAGAAAATTGGAAATATCAAAAGGACATTTCATGCAAGGATGGGTACAATAAAGGACAGAAACAGTAGGACCTAACAGAAGCAGACAAGATTAAGAAGTGGTGGCAAAAATACACAGAAGTACTATGTAAAAAAGGTCCTAATGACCTGGATAACCATGAGGGTGTAGTCTCTCACTTAAGAGCCGGGCATTCTGGAGTGTGAATTCAAGTGGGCTTTAGAAAGCATTACTGTGAGCAAAGCTAGTAGAGGTGACGGAATTCCACCTGAGCTATTTAAAGTCCTAAAAGATGCTGCACTCAATGTATCAGCAAGTCTGGGAAACTCAAAAGTGGCCTCAGGACTGAAAAAGGTCAGTTTTCATTCCAATCCCAAAGAAAGGCAATGCCAAAGATTGTTCAAATTTCCATACAGTTGTGCTCATTTCACATCCTAATAAGCTCAACATCTGTCTAGGCTTCAGCAGTATATGAATCAAAAACTTCCAGATGTACAAGCTGGGTTTAGAAAAGACAAAGGAACCAGATATCAAATTGCCAACATTTGTTGGATCCTGGAGAAAGCAAGGGAATTCCAGAAAAAACATCTACTTCTGCTTCATTGACTACGCTAAAGCCTTCAAGTGTGTGGATCACGACAAACTGTGGAAAATTCTTAAAGAGATAGGAATACCAGACCATCTTACCTGTCTCCTGAGAAACCTGTATGCAGGTCAAGAAGCAACAGTTGAATCAGACATGGAACAACTGACTGGTTCAAAATTGGGAAAGGAGTATGACAAGGCTATACATTGTCACCCTACTTGTTTAACTCTTATATGCAGAGCACATCATGAGAAATGCTGGGCTGATGAATCATAAGCTAGACTCAAGATTGCTGGGAGGAATATCAACATCAGATAGGAAGATGACATCACTCTAATGGCAGCAAGTGCAGAGGAACTAAAGAACCTCTTGATGAGGGTGAAAGAGGAGAGTCAAAAAAGCGGGACTGAAACTTAACATTCAAAAACCCAAGATGATGACACCCAGTCCCATCACTCCATGGCAAATAGAAGCGGGAATAGTGGAAGCAATGACGAACTTTTTTTCTTTGGGCTCCGAAATCACTGTGGACGGTGACTGCAGCCACCAGTATCTGTTTTTAGCTGTATTAATTTTCTTAAGCAGCTTGGAGGTTTTGGTTTCAGTTCCTATCGTATTTCTTTTCTTGTCCTATCTTGTTCCCTGCCTGCAGAATTGCAAATTTTCTCCGGCTTTTAAGCACTTTAAAGTGCCTCAATCTGGCCTGTTTTTTTTTTTTCCTGTGGATTCCAAATTGCATCCATACCACTTTGCCCCTCACACAAGCACTCCATTAGGCATGATAGAAACCAGTCTCAGAGGCAGCCCCAGACAAGCAAGATCACTAAATGGAAATCCCAGCTTTTTCCTTTTGTCCCAACGTAAAATTTAGGCATTGTGAAGATTCCTTCTGACTCTGCCATACTGTTTGGAGGGACGGATTAGGTGAGAAAATGCCACAAACTTCATATGCGTCAAGGTACTAAGTAGTCGTTTGTGTGCTGTAGCTTCCAAACTGGTTTCTAGAATTCTCAGAAAGGTATTTCATCCCTGTATGCTGTTGTCAGCCCTGCTCTGGCTCTAGGACTTATACTCAACATAGAGTTCATTATTTTAATGGCCCCTAGTATTCTTTATCCATTCTTTCTTTTTAGTGTATGCGATATTTCTAAAGCATTAACCTTCATAAAATATCCTTTCATGATTTTTCATTGCTCTCAGAATAAATTCTAAACTTTATACTACAAATCCACAGTCATCAAGACAGTATGGTACTGGCACAAAGACAGAAATATAGATCAATGGAACAAAATAGAAAGCCCAGAGATAAATTCACACATCTATGGACACCTTATCTTTGACAAAGGAGGCAAAATATACAATGGAGAAAAGACAATCTCTTTAACAAGTGGTGCTGGGAAAACTGGACAGACACTTGTAAAAGAATGAAACTAGAACACTTTCTAACACCATACACAAAAATAAACTCAAAATGGATCAAAAATCTAATCATAAGACCAGAAACTATAAAACTCCTAGAGGATAACATAGGCAAAACACTCTCCGACATAAACCAAAGCAGGATCCTCTATGACCCACCTCCCAGAATATCGGAAATAAAAGCACGAATAAACAAATGGGACCTAATTAAAATTAAAAGCTTCTGCACAACAAAGGAAACTAAAAGCAAGGTGAAAAGGCAGCCTTCAGAGTGGGAGAAAATAATAGCCAATGAAGCAATGGACAAACAAACAATCTCAAAAATATACAAGCAACTCCTGCAGCTCCATTCTAGAAAAACAAACGACCCAATGAAAAAGTGGGCCAAAGAACTTAACAGACATTTCTCCAAAGAAGACATAAAAATGGCTAACAAACACATGAAAAGATGTTCAACATCACTCGTTATCAGAGAAATGCAAATCAAAACCACAATGAGGTACCACTTTACACCGGTCAGAATGGCTGCCATCCAAAAGTCTACAAGCAATAAATGCCAGAGAGGATGTGGAGAAAAGGGAATCCTCTTACACTGTTGGTGGGAATGCAAACTAGTACAGCCACTAAGGAGAACAGTGTGGAGATTCCTTAAAAAACTGAAAATAGACCTGCCATATGACCCAGCAATCCCACTGCTGGGCATATACACCGAGGAAACCAGAATTGAAAGAGACACATGTACCCCAATGTTCATCGCTGCATTGTTTACAATAGCTAAGACATGGAAACAACCTAGATGCCCATCAACTGATGAATGGATAAGAAAGCTGTGGTACATATACACAATGGAATATTACTCAGCATTAAAAAAAAATTCATTTGAATCAGTTCTACTCAGGTGGACGGAACTGGAGCCTACTATCCAGAGTGAAGTAAGCCAGAAGGAAAAACAAAAATACAGTATACTAACGCATATATATGGAATTTAGAAAGATGGTAACCAGAACCCTGCATGCGAGACAGCAAAAGAAACGCAGATGTATAGAACAGTCTCGTGGACTCTGTGGAAGAGGGCAGGGGTGGGATGATATGGGAGAATGGCATTGAAACATGTTAATTATCATATGTGAAATCAATCGCCAGCCCAGGGTTGATGCTCGGGGCTGGTGCACCGGGATGACCCAGGGGGAGGGAATCGGGAGGGAAGAGGGAGGGGGGTTCTGGAGGGGGAATATATGTATACCCATGGCGGATTCATGTAATTGTATGGCAAAACCAACACAATAAAGTAAAGAAAATTAAAAAAAACACTTTAATGCACGGCTTCCCCCAATTCTTTTATGATTTGACTTTTGATTATTCATCCATCTTTGTCTTTTGCCATTTTTTACATTCCTTTCAGAGTCTAGTCGTATGTCTGTTCCTTGCTCTTCAGTTTTCTAGTCTTTGCTTATATAATGTTCTTCCTTCCTTTCCATCACAGCTCTTTATATCTCCTATTTGCCTCATATTGATGTCACTACCTTATTCATCACGCCCAAAACAGGTTAGGTGTCATTCTTTTGGATTAAGAGTATTGCACGTCTTTCTTTTCATTTAGGGTGTGTTATATGTTTCACATTTTTGTCTGTATCTCTACCAGAGTGTAAAACTGAATGTAACAACTTTGAAATCACCACTGTGATATCCATTCCTAGAAAAAGAGCCGGCACATTTTTAACTGATTAAATTAACGTATTATATCATGTGAGCATCTTGGTTTTAAATAATTGAAACTGTAATAATAACTACGATACTGAAATGACAACATACTTTAACACTTAAGGTTGTTGATTGATTTACAGTTTAGAAGTTACCTGACTGCTGATCTGCATAGAGCCAAATACATACCTGTGAGGATAGACAAGGCTGTGGTTTTTCCTGCCCCATTTTGTCCTAGGAGAATAGTGATCTGCCCCTTATATAAATTCAAAGACATATTGTTTATTACTACTTTGTCACCTAATTCCTGTGGAATAAAGAAAAGAACAACTGGATATTTGTCACTTGTCACCTATGAAAGGCACTTATATCCTATCCTTAGAAGAAACATCATATCATCAAACTCACGTTGTATAAAGAAGATGATACTGTGAACAAGGAACAATACATGTAGGTGCACTGAGTTTGTACACTAGTCAATGTATGGTAAAACCAACATGATAATGTAAAGAAAAATAAATAAATAAATAATAATAAAAAATGAAGTCTTGGTGGTATGTATATCTATTTATACTTGGTAAGGAAAATGGAGATTTCTTTATATTTTATGTATAAAGAATATCACATTGTAATTATGGGTTTACTCAACTGTAGCAGGATCTAGGAAAGCTCACAGAAACTGCCACCAATGATTGGAAAAGTTGATGCCATGATTTCAGCCAGAAGTCTGCTGCTGCTGCTAAACTGCTTCAGTTGTGTCCGACTTTGTGCGATCCCATAGACGGCAGCCCACCAGGCTCCGCCATCCCTGGGATTTTCCAGGCAAGAACACTGGAGTGGGTTGCCATTTCTTTCTCCAATGCATGAAAGTGACAAATGAAAGTGAAGTCGCTCAGTCATGTCCAACTCTTTGCCACCTCATGGACTGCAGCCTACAGGCTTCTCCGTCCATGGGATTTTCCAGGCAAGAGTACTGGAGTGGGTTGCCATTGCCTTCTCTGAGCCAGAAGTTTAGTTATTGATAAAAGCCTGATGGCTCATCTGGTAAAGAATCTATCTGTAATGCAGAAGACCTGGGTTTGATCCCTAAGTTGGGAAGATCCCCTGGAGAAGGGAAATGCTACCCACTCCAGTATTCTGGCTTGGAGAATTCCATGGACTGTATAGTCCATGGGGTTGCAAAGAGTTGGACATGACTGAGCGACTTTCATTTCACTTCAAAAGTATGTCCAGAAATTCTTAAGATTCCAAACAGCAGCTCAAATATGGTCTGTTATCTATTTTTGTATGGCTAAAAAACTAGGAACAGCTTTTTATGCTTTTAAAGACTTGGTAAAAAGATACAAAAAGGAATATGTGACAGACATTCTATGTGGATCATGGAGCCTAAAATATTTATTTGACCCTTTATAAAACATGCTTGACAATCTTTCAGAAGGGTCTTTTGAAAATTCCTACTATAGCTGACTTTTGAACATATAATTTATAGTTGGTCTTCCATATCGTACTTCCTGCACATCCACTGATTCAACCAATCATAGACTGTGTAGTACTACAGTATTTACTCCTGAAAAATATTCACATAGAAGAAGTTAATGTATGGCAAAAATCAACACAATATTGTAGAGCAATTATTCTCCACTTTAAGAAAATTAGAGATACCAAGGGAATATTTCATGCACAGATGGACACAGTAAAGGACACAAGTGGTATGGACCTAACAGAAGCAGAAGATATTAAGAGGTGACAAGAATACACAGAACTATACAAAAAAACATCTTAATGACCCATATAACCATGATGATGTGATAACTCACCTACAGCCAGACATCTTGGAGTGCAAAGTCAAGAGGGCTTTAGGGAACATCATTACAGATAAGGCTAGTGGAGGGAATGGAATTCCAACTGAGCTATTTCAAATACTAAAAGATGATGCTGTGAAAGTGCCACCCTCAATATGTCAGCAAATTTGGAAAACTCAGAAGTGGCCACAGGACTGGAAAAGGTTGGTTTTCATTCCAATCTCAAAGAAGGGCAATGTCAAAGAATGTTCAAACTACCACACAACTGCACTCATTTCACATGCTAGCAAGATAATACTCAAAATCCTTCAAGCTAGGCTTCAACAGTATATGAACTGAGAACTTCCTGATGTACAAGATAGGTTTAGAAAAGGCAGAGGAACCAGAGATCAACTTGTCAACATCTGCTGGATTACAGAAGAAACAAGAAAATTCCAGAAAAGCATCTACTTCTCCTTCATTGACTACACTAAAGCCTTTGACTGTGTGGATCACAACAAACTTTGGAAAATTCTTCAGAGATGGGACTACCAGATCACCTTACCTGTCTCCTGAGAAACCTGTATCAAGGTTAAGAAGCAACAGTTAGAACCAGACATGGAACAATCAACTGGTTCCAAATTGGGAAAGGAGTACGTCAAGACTGTATATTGACACCCTACTTATTTAACTTATATGCAGGGTACATCATGTGAAATGCTGGGCTGAATAAAGCACAAGCTGGAATCAAGATTACCAGGAGAAATAACAACCTCAGATATGTAGATGATAGCACTTTTATGACAGAAAGTGAAGAGAAACTAAAGAGCCTCTTTATGGAAGTGAAAGAGGTGAGTGAAAAATCTGGCTTAAAACTCAACATTTAACAAACTAAAATCATGGCATCTGGTCCCATCACTTCATGGCAGATAGATGGGGAAACAATGGAAACAGTGACAGACTTTATTTTGGGGGGCGCCAAAGTAACTGCAGATGGTGACTGAAGCCATGAAATTAAAAGAAGCTTGCTCCTTGGAAGAAAAGCTGTCACCAACCTAGACAGCATATTAAAAAGAAGAGATATTACTTTGCCAACAAAGGTCCATCTAGTCAAAGCTATTGTTTTTCCAGTAGTCGTGTATGGATGTGAGAGTTGCACTATAAAGAAAGTTGAGCACCGAAAAATTGAAGCTTTTGAACTGTGGTGTTGGAGAAGACTCTTGAGAGTCCCTTGGACTGCAAGGAGATCAAACCAGTCAATCCTTAAGGAAATCAGTCCTGAATATTCAGTGGAAAGACTGATGTTGAAGCTGAAACTCCAATACTTTGGCCACCTGATGCAAAGAACTGACTCATTGGAAAAGACTCTGATGCTGGAAAAGATTAAAGGCAGGAGGAGAAGAGGATAACAGAGGATGAGATGGTTGGATAGCATCACTGACTTGATGGATATGAATTTTAGCATGCTCTGGGAGTTGGTTATGGGCAGGGAAGCCTGGCGTGCTGCAGTCCATGGGGTTGCAAAGAGTTGGACAAGACTGAGTGACTGAACTGAACTGACATGGACATTTATACATGTGTGCTAAGTCACTTCAGTCGTGTCTGACTCTGCGACCCCATGGACTGCAGCAGCTAGGCTCCTCTGTCCATGGGATTTTCTAGGCAAGAATACTGGAGTGAGCTGCCACGTCCTCCTCAAGGGGATTGTCCCAAGCCAGGGATTGAATGCACATCTCATGTCTCCTGCATTGGCAGGTGGGTTCTTTACCTCTAATATCACCTGGGAAGCCCCCATAGTATACACGTATATTAATCAGGTGACGTTTAAGTAGGATAATTAGTTTTTTGGATGTTAATCAAACCTCAACAGTGTGGTTTTAAAAACACATGGATATTGCCTAGTTGATACTGTTCTTTTCAAATACAATAAATTATACAAACATACAGAAAATATTTTAATTTGCAAATTAAAACCAATAACCTGAAAGTCTTAGTGTTATTATAGTAATACAGAATCCAATAATAATAATAAAAAGTAAGTGGTGTGGCTACATAAACAACAATTAGAGTAGATTTAAGAGAGAAAAATATTGCCAAAGATAAGAATGTCATTTTATAATCATAAAGAGATCAGCTTTTCAAGAAAACATAACATTACTAAATGTTTATATACCCAATAACAGAATTCAAAATACATGAGGCAACAATCAATAGAACTACAAAGAGAAACAGAAAAATGTAGGTATCTTCAAAGACTTTTATACTTTCTTTTCAATAATTGTTAGAATATGTAGAATCAGTAAGGATATAGAAAACTCAAAGAGCTAACAACTAACTTGTCTTAATTGACATTTTTGTATCAGTTCACTTAACAGCAGCAGATTACACATTATTTTCAAGTACTTATAAAATTTATTTAGACAGATGATTGGCTGAAACAAATTAGAATCAACACATTTAAAAGAACTGAAGTCATACAGTGTCTTTGACCATAATCAGAGTTAAATTAGAAATTAATTACAAAAAAAACTCAGGAAAATTCCCCAAGTAATTAGATACAAAGTAATACACATACAAAATCTCTTCTGGAACATTGAAAAGGAGGAAATACTTCCCAACTCACTATATGAGGCTATCATTATCCTGGTATCAAAATCAGAGAAATACCTTACAACAAATGAAAAGAGACCAATATCTATCATAAAAAAACTAATTAAAAACACTCTAAAAAAATTTAAGAAAATTGAATCCATTAAAAAAGACAATAAAAAGATTCATTTCTGGGAGGTAAGCATGAAGAGTTCTGCCGGGAGCCGTCAGGATGCCCCCTCACTCGGATGACAAGGTCACGAGACTGAGAAGGAAACTGCAAATCGGATTTTCCTTCGGGGCATCCCAAGGCAAGGCCCCTCCTGGTATTTTTCTTGGGAAGTGCTGTTTATGCTCTGAACATTAGCTCATCTCAGTAGGTCAGTCCCAGTTAGAAAAAATTCATCCTGAGATAATTCCCTCAGACCTTATTTCCCTCAGAGGATCCAGGAAGGCAGATTCCCTTTCCAGAGGACTAAGGAGGAATAAGGGACATTTAAATAGATTACTATACCTCCTACTAGTTACTGGGGAGTTTACCAAGAGTTCTCTGGGGGTCATGGCAAAGCCACCACCAGAAGGGCTCTTACTTTGGTCACCTTTCCACATCCCACTCCCCCAACCACTCCACAGAGGAGGCTCCCTTCCTTGAAAAAACCAGGTTGGAATGGGACTTAGGAATGCTCATAACTGTGGCCAGCATAGTTGGAGACACTGATTGCTTTAGGATAGTGTAGACATAGGAATTCATTTTAGTAGTTGTAAGGTTAATAGGGTTTCATTGTTAAAGCAGTGCTGCTAAACTGTCTCTTTGTTCTCTTTTCTCTTTCCTTGTAAGAACCAAAATAGGTTAATAGAATAAAAGTTTCAAGCTTAAGCCCCTCTCTCTAGCTTCTACATAGTTGCACCTAATAAGAGAAATGTAACCTTTCTATTTAGATTGATGTATTTATCTGAAGTATGCTGGAGACATTCAAATGGTAAACATACTATTGTTAAGTCTAATTATGCAGAGATCCGACCTTTTGCAAGGAAAATGAGCTTAATGTTAAAGTTGTTGATGGTAGGCAGAAAACAAAAGATTGTATAGAATATTTGTGATGTAATGGGGATGTTTTTTGGCTATAAAACTGTAAACTAACAAAAATAAAGAGAGAGACTTCTCCATCACCCCACAAAACTAACAGCAATAAAGAGAGACTGCTCCATCACCACACATCGACTCAGCTCAGTTCTTCCGCCGACGCCACTCATCCCTCAAGACCCCCAGACCCGCTGGGGCTGGACCCCGGCAGAGTTCCATAGACCCACTTCACAATGGAACAAGAAATTCTAGTAAAAATTTTAAAAACATGTTTCATGTTGAGGTTTTATCCTTCAGTTAAAAAATAATAATAAAAAAAGAAGTTCAGAGCCAAAAAAAAAGAAAAACATAACAAACAAAAAACCCCCCTAAAAACAACCCCTTAAAGCCTCCAGAAACTGATCTGAGAAAATACAACAAATGGAGAAACATTTAAGAAAATTTACTATAACTTGGTAAGAACAGCAAAGGTCTATGTTATTTAACATTTAATTGTTCTATTAATAGTTTGTTATCTAGTTTCCTTCTTTTCCTTCAGTGCCCACTTATTCCCCAATATTCTCCACTCTGTGGAAAATATCTTGGATTTGTCCATTTCTTTTAATATGTATTGCTATGACTTTTGTTCAGTTATCATTATTTCTTAAGCAAAGAACCATTGGTCTTTGTTTCCTACACTTCTTCTTAATTCCTCAGTTTCCAACATCCCATTTCCCACAATGTAGTCAAAATGAGCTTAAAAGAAAATGTATATATATATATATATATATACTCCTCTAGCCAAATAATGGTTTCCCAGTGAAGCCATTTACTAACATTCTTTTGCCTCCAAATATTGTTTTTTTTTTCCTGTTCCTCAAACACATTGAGAGGGTAACAGGTAGGAAGACTAGGGGTCCCCAAGAGGCAGGAAGAAATAAACTACAAGTGGCAGACTTTTTTCCTAATCCTATGCTGTCATGACAACTCCTGGTTCCACTTGAACTTAAGTTTTCTCAAACCTTGAGCTAACCAATGTGTTTTTCTTATGGAAATGTTGTTCTTAAGCTATCTTAATGAAAGTATGTATTTGCCTTGGAATCTGCCTTTGTTCAAATCCATTTCTGCCAAGACTACCTTTTTCTCAAACTATGAACTGCTAATGGCTCAAAAAACCAGTCTGTCTTACTCATGGAAATGTTCTCTTAAGCTCTGTTAATGAAACTATGTATTTGCTTGGAAATCTGCCTTTCTTCAAGATTCCTGTCAGTTGCTTTGTGGCTGGGGATGACTCACCTTGTGCCAATGCTATCTCAAAATGCGTGCTGTGGGAGAGGGGCCAGGTGCAGCGCTCTCAGTCTTGAGGTGTTTCTTTTATCCAATTAGCAACTTGCTAACAGATATATAACTCCGTGCTAAAAACTAGCAAGGGGGCACTCTGTCCCCTTCTGATGTCTACGTTGGGAGGTTTTACTATCCCTTTTATACTTTAATAAAACGTTGCTACACAAAAGCTCCTAGTGATTGGCCTCTTCTCTGGCCCCAGATCAAATCCTCTCTCTGGAGGTCACGAATCCCAGCATAGCTCACGGCTCGCAGCAGCAATCTTTCAACATGGAAGTCTTTCTCACCTCAGGGTTTTCAAATTTGTGATTTTCCTAATATGAGTATTTTTCCTTTAGCTTTTCAAATAATTGACTCTTCTCATTCTCTAGTTCAAAGGTTATCCCTTCAGAGAGGTTTTGCTTACCTTTAATGGTATTCTCTCCAACCACACACCCAAATGTTCTTATTGCATTATCAAGTTTTATCTTCTTCAGAGAATTTTATTACAAAATTCAAATAGCACTTGCTGCCAAACCCATTAGAGGAAATTAAAAATAAGCACAATGGGTAGAACAAATAAGATCACATCAGAACATATATTTATATGTTCTATGAATGCTTCAGATGATAACTATATTAACTATGATTATTTATTAAGCATCTCATTTGATTTCTTGGAATAGCTAGTTACAAACAATCCTAATAGTAGTATGTAGTATTCAATCTTTAGGAAAAAGAGACTTTTGAAACAATACCTTGTACAAATGTTTGATCTTGATACCTGCCACCAGACCAGTAGGTTCAGCCTCAAAATACTTGTTTTGAGTTACCTCAGAGTCTTTCTTTTCTTCTTGTTTTATTTTAATTCTTGGTTTACTGAACCAGTATGAGCGCTACAAAGAAAGCCAAAGTGAAATTACCAAAGTGAGCATTAAGAAATGAAGCACTGCATCTGAACAGTCTTATAACAAGTGGATCAACTGAGTCATTGTTAAAAAATAGGTGAAGTGAAGAAAAGTCCAGGATCAGGAGACTTCGCTGGTGAATTCTACCAAACATTTAAATAAGAGAACAGCAGTCCTTCTCCAAGTCTTCCAAAAAGTATGAGGAGGGAGCATTCCATAATTCATTCTTATAAGGTCAGTGTTACCCTGACACCAAATCCAGATAAGAGATCACAAAGAAAGTAATTATAATCCAATATCTCTTATGACTATAGATGCAAAAATCAACTACTAGCAAACTGAATCTAATAAGCATATCAAAAGAATTATATACATCATGATAAAGTGTGATTTATCCCAGGAATGCAGGGGTGTTTCAACAAAAGAAAGCCAATCAATATAATATATCACATTAATAGAACAAATGGAAAAAACACATGTGGTCATCTCAATTGATGGAAATAAAGCCTTTGACAAAGTGTTTCAAGATAAAGAAGAAAACTATATCAAAATGATAAATGATAATAAAACTATCAAAATGATATGAATTTTTAAGAAAAAAATCCATAGATAACATCATACTCAATTGTGAAATACTGAAAATCTTTCCCCTGATATCAGGAACAAGATAAGGAGGCCTACTTTCACTTTTGCTACTCACCACTGTACTGGGAGATTCAGTCAGAACAATGAGGCAGAAAAAGAAATAAAAGGCACTCAAATTGGAAAGGAAGATGACATGATCCTCCTTATTAAAAAACACTCAAAGAATATACCCCCAACCTAGTAGAGACAAACAAATTCAGAAAAGGTGCAAGGTATAAGAACAATATACAAAAATAAGCTGTAGTTTTATATACTAGCAACAAACAATACAAAAAGGAGACTAACAATTCCAGTTACAATAGAATCCAAAAGAGTAAAATACTTGGGAATAAAGTTAACAAAAAGTGAAAGACTTGTACATTGAAAACTGTAAAACTTTGCTGAAAGAATTTAAATAAGACACACGAATAATATTTTTAATATGGCAATATTAGTTAAAACAATAAAAAAATTCAATATAATTTTTATAAAAATTTAGATGAACCTTCTTGGAGAAATACAAAAATTGAGCATTTAGTTCATATGGACTTGCAAGAGGCCCCTAACAGTCAAAACAATCTTGGTAAAGAAGAACTAGGTTGGAGTACTCACACTTTCAAATTTCAAAATTTACTGTAAATATACAATAATCAAAACATATATAGGCCAAAGGAATAAAATTAAAGGTCCAGAAATAAACCAGTACATTTGTGGTCAATCTTTTCTATCAAGTGAGCTAAGGCCATTTAATGGGGAAAGAACAGTCTTTTCAAATAGTGTTGTCAAGACAACAGGATATCCACATGCAAAAGACTGAAGTTGGACCCCTACCTCACACTACATAGAAATTAAATAAAAATTGACCAGTGATCTAAATATAAGTGATAAAAATCACAAAACTCTTAGAAGAAAAAAAATAGACACTTTATATTTGTCATTGTCAAGACTTTATATTAGACAATGGCTACTAAGATATGACACCAAATTCACAGCAACAAAAGAAAAATTGGTAAATCGGATCAATCAACACTTAAAACTTTTATGCATGAAAAAACTGTTAAGATAGTGAAGAGACAACCCACAGAATGGAAGAAAATATCTGCAAACCATATATCCAGTAAGAGTCTAGTGTCCAGAATATATAAAAAGACAAACAATCCAATATTAAAATTGGCACAGAACTTGCATAGACATTTTTCTAAATAATATATACAAATGGTCAATAAGTACATTAAAAGACCTCAGCATGATTAGTCATTAGGGAAATGCAAGTCAAAACAAGATATACCTTATATCCTCAAGGAGTACAATAAAAGAAAAAAAAAGAAACAGTTCAGTGGTTTCATTAAACTTCTATAGAATTACTAAAACCCACCAAACTGAAAACATTAAACACAGAATTACCACACTTAGGTACAGTCCCAAATTCCACTCATAGATTTAGTCTGAAATGACCTGAAACAGGTATTCAAACAAACACTTATACATAAATATTCATAGCATCACAACTCACAGTCATAGGATATCCTATACGTCCAACTAAGAATGAATAAAGGAAATGCTTAGCCTTTGTGTATATACAACAGAATATTATTTAGCAATCAAAAAGATTGAAGTACTGATACATACTATAACATGGTAAGCAAAAGAAGTCACACACAAATGATCACATATTGACTGACTCTATTCTATGAAACATCCAGAATTGGTAAATCCATTGAAAAAGAAAGCTGATTAGTAATTACTAAGGACTTGGGACAGGGGAAAGGGATATGACTTTTTAGTGAGTACAGAATTTTATTTTTGGGTGATGAGAACATTTTGGAACTAGATATGTGCATGTATGGGGTTTCCTGGGTGGCTCAGTGATAAAGAATCCAGCTGCTAATGCAGGAGACACAGCAGACGTGGGTTTTATCTGCAGGAAGATGCACTGGAGGAGGAACTGGAAAGCCACTCCAGTATTCTTGCCAGGATAATCCCATGGACAGAGGAATACTGTCCAGGATTCTGTCCCTGGCAGGCTATATTCTACTGGGTTGTAAAGAGTTGGACACGACTGAGCCACTGAGCACGCTACAAATGCATGTGCATGTATACTGTAAACGTATAAAATGTCATTGCTTTGTTCACTTTAAAGAGTTAATTTTAAGTTATGTAAATTTCACCTAAATTAAAACATTAAATGTGAAAAAAAAGAGGCACTATAAAATTAAAAACACTTTAGCTTAGTTTACTTTCTGAGATACAGGAAATCTGCTACATACTTTCAGGGATTATTTTGTTGTTTGGTCACTGAGTCTGACTCTTTGCAACACCAGGGACTGTAGCATGCCAGGCTCCTCTGTCCTTCACTATCTCCTGGAGTTTGCTGAAATTCATGTCCATAGAGTCAGTGATGTTTAACCATCTCATCCTTGCAAGTCAGTGATGTTTAACCATCTCATCCTTGCAAGTCCAGTGATGTTTAACAATCTCATCCTTGGCCACCTCCTTCTCCTTTTGCTTTCAATCTTTCCCAGCATCAGAGTTTTTTCCAATAAGTTGGCTCTTTGCACCAGGTGGCAAAGTATTGGAGCTTAAGCTTCAGCAACAGTCTCTCCAATGAATATTCAGCATTGATTTTCTTTAAGATTGACTGGTTTGATCTCCTTACAGTCCAAGGGACTCTCAAGAGTCTTTTCCAGCACCACAGTTTGAAAGCATCAATTCTCCAATGTACTACTTGACTGAAGAAGGGCTACATTACTCACAGTGTTTTAATGTGTGGGGTTTCAGTATCTTATTTTACTGTGCATCTGCATATGTGGAAGGCCTTTAAAGTGTATCAAGAAATGGTCAGTATTTCAGTATGGATGGTATGCAAATGATTTTGTACATGCCCTTGCTCAAAAGGACTATGGTTTTCACAACAATAGCTGCATTAGAACTCACCATAAGAAAAAAGTACCATGGTTGGGGTATGCCATACTGCCCTGGAAAGACAGTTTCTATGTAGCAGGTCACAAGGCCATACAAGAAAGCATCAACAACAAGCATTCCCATCATATAGCCAAAGGTGAGCTTATCCTCAAGGCTGGCTGGTGTCCAAATGTTATTCCAATTAACACCAGTTTCTGAAATAAAAGGAGATATATACCATAGATGACAGCTCTGTGAACAGCAAAAACACAAAAACAAAAAAGAAACGTTTGATACTCTAAATTTTACCAAGGTGAATTACCTATATGTTGATTCCCTTAGTAATTAGTTCATCCAAGAAAATGATGGAATATATAATAACATTGATTTCTTTCCTCCTCCCTTGAAAATCCACAAAAATAATAGGAATGACTGAGATAAAGTCGATGACTAAAACAAAAATGAAGAGTAACAAAAAAAAGCCAAGAAAAAAACAGACCTATCAGAAACTATCCCTCAACTTTTCCTCTAATGTTAAGTTCCCACTGAAATAACCATTAGTATATACACATTTGGAAAAACATTTAATATCACTAGAGAAGGATGATTATTAAGTAGAAGACAAAAAGAAGTTTTGCTGACAGTGCTGATGGAAAGGGGAAAACATGTCACCAAAAGGTGACACGTAGCACAACCGATAAAGCACCAGGGCTTGCGGTGAACTCCTAATGCAAATGGGAAAGATATTAAACACAACGGCCCATGAAACCCATCCTGCCTTCAACCTTGGCCCTTCTCCTATATCTCAGCACCATGAAAAGAATGTTCATAAACACTGTGTCTTTGAGAAAGCTATATAAGCAAAGGTACTAGCCTGAGAAAAAAGGGTTTGGTCAATTAAAAGTGATGATCAAAATGAAAGCCATCTGAGAGGCAATGAACAGTATTTTACAAAATGTAGGAAAAAAGAGTGCAGAATACAAACTTCAGGAAGTCTACCATAACTTGAGAAATTCTGCTACTGAAAATAAAATAGGAGTTCCTGAAAAACAGAAGTAATACAAAAAAAGAAAGAGCAAATGATTAATAAAATAACTTCACAAAAGTAACTCAGAAAACTGAAACTGTTTTAATTCTGTTGCAGATTAAGCCAATGAAAATTAATTAGTTAAACCTAGTAAATTTTCTAATGCTTCATGTATAAAATAAGAATGATGTAAGTATCCACAAAGAAATCTTATATATATATTCCTATGATTGGCTATTCATTTGGATTAGACTGTTGTTCACAGATGAGAAAACTATCTTCAATCCTCATTAATCAATAAATGCAATGAAATTCCCACTAAAGATTAACAAGATATTTTCACAGAATTTGACAAAGTTATCCTAAACTTCAAGAGGTAAGCAAAGTGATAAGAATGACTGAAGAGCAACAAGGTATGAAGACAAGACCACAGATATTAAGACTTATTATAAAGCTATCATGAGTAAAACCACCATGGTATTGACATAAAAAGAGACTAAAAAAAATGGAAACTATTAATATCACTAGAATCAGATCCATGCATATATTGAAGTGTGATGTGAAATAGGTGAAATGAAAAAGCAATAGAGAACAATAGACATTCTAATAAATTATTGTAAAAGTTTGATTTTCGTGTGAAAAATAAATAAAATTAGGTTCTTATATCAAATAGATATAGCAACTCTATGCTTATTGAAAATGCAGATAAAAATTAAAATATATAAAATTTAAAAGAAAATACAGGATTATCTTTATGACCCTGGGGATTGAAGGATTTCGTGAAGATTACACAAGTGTACAAATTAAACGAAAAGACTGACAAAACTGATTACATTATAGTATTTTATTGGAAAAAAAAATACCATGAACACAAGTTAAATGAATCACAGCCTAAGGATAGTTATTTACATTGTGGATAACTGTAGCCATGAAATTAAAAGATGCTTGCTCCTTGGAAGAAAAGCTATGACAAACATAGACAGCATATTAAAAAGCAGAGACATCACTTTGCAGACAAGGTCTGTATAGTCAAAGCCATGGTTTTTCTAGCAGTCATGTAGGGATGTGAGAGTTGAACCACAAAGGCGGCCGAGCACTGAAGAATTGATGCTTTTGAACTGTGGTGCTGGAGAAGACTCTTGAGAGTCCCTTGGACAGCACAGAGATCAAACCAGTCAATCCTAGAGGAAATCAACCTTGAATACTCTTGGAAAGGCTGATGCTAAAGCTGCAATATTTTGGCCACCTGATATGAAGAAATGATTCATTGGAAAAGACCCTGATGCTGGGAAGGATTGAGGGCTGGAGGAGAAGACAGTGACAGAGGATGAGATGGTTGGATGGCACAGCCGACTGAATGGACATGAATTTGAGCAAACTCTGGGAGATAGTGAAGACAAAGAAGCCTGGTGTGCTGCAGTCCATGGGATCGCAGAGTCAGACACGAATGAGTGACTGAACAACAACTTACAACAGTTAGACAATTCAAATACTTTTATGTAGCAAGAAAGCCTTCCTTTTCTCCTTTAAAATTAAGATAGATTTAGATGCTATTTTTTACTTACCATAAAAGATAAAATCTGACCACACCAATTTGCCTTGATTCATGGACCTAACATTCCATGACTACACAGTGGAATATCTGATAGACAGAATGCCTGATGAACTATGGATGGAGGTTCATGACACTGTACAGGAGACAGGAATCAAGACCATCCCGAAGAAAAAGAAATGCAAAAAAGCAAAATGGATGTCTGAGGAGGCCTTACAAATAGCTGTGAAAAGACAGGAAGTGAAAAGCAAAGGAGAAAAGGAAAGATACACCCATCTGAATGCAGAGTTCCAAATGAAGAATAGATAAGAAAGCCTTCCTCAGTGATCAGTGCAAAGAAATAGAGGAAAACAATAGAATGGGAAAGAGTAGAGATCGCTTCAAGAAAACTAGAGATACCAAGGGAACATTTCATGCAAAGATGGGCTCAGTAAAGGACAGAAATGGTAGGGACCTAACAGAAGCAGAAGATTTTAAGAGGTGGCAAGAATACACAGAAGAATGGTACAAAAAAGATCTTCATGGTCTAGATAATCACGATGGTGTGATCACTCACCTAGAGCCAGACATCCTGGAATGTGAAGTCAATTGGGTCTTAGGAAGCATCACTAAGAACAAAGCTAGGGGAGGTGATGGAATTCCAGTTGAGCTATTTCAAATCCTGAAAGATGATGCTGTGAAAGTGCTGCACTCAATATGCCAGCAAATATGGAAAACTCAGCAGTGGCCATAGGACTGGAAAGGGTCAGTTTTCATTTCAATCCCAAAGAAAGGCAATGCCAAAGAATGCTCAAACTACCACACAATTGCACTCATCTCACACACTAGTGAAGTAGTGCATAAAATTCTCCAAGCCAGGCTTCAGCAATACATGAACCATGAACTTCCAAATGTTCAAGTTGGTTTTAGGAAAGGCAGAGGAACCAGAGATCAAATAGCGAACATCTGCTGGATCATCGAAAAAACAAGAGAGTTCCAGAAAAACATCTACTTCTGCTTTATTGACTATGCCAAAGCCTTTGACTCTGGATCACAATAAACTGTGGAAAATTCTTAAAGAGATGCACATACCAGACCATCTGACCTGTCTCTTGAGAAATCTGTATGCAGGTCAGGAAGCAACAGTTAGAACTGGACATGGAATAACAGACTGGTTCCAAATAGGAAAAGGAGTACGTCAACGCTGTATATTGTCACCCTGCTTATTTAACTTATATGCAGAGTACATCATGAGAAACGCTGGGCTGTAGGAAGCACAAGCTGTCAGGAGGAATATCAATAACCTCAGATATGCAGATAACACCACCCTTATGGCAGAAAGTGAAGAACTAAAGAGCCTCTTGATGAAAGTGAAAGAGGAGAGTGAAAAAGTTGGCTTCAAGCTCAACACTCAGAAAACTAAGATCTTGGCATCTGGTCCCATCACTTCATGGTAGATAGATGGGGAAACAGTGGCTGACTTTATTTCTCTGGGCTCCAAAATCACTGCAGATGGTGATTGCAGCCATGAAATTAAACTATTCCTTGGAAGGAAAGTTATGACCAACCTATACAGCATATTTAAAAGCAGAGACATTACTTTGCCAGCAGAGGTCCATCTAGTCAAGGCTATGCTTTTTTCAGTGATATGTATGGATGTGAGAGTTGGAGTATAAAGAAAGCTGAGCACCGAAGAATTGATGGTTTTGAACTGTGGTGTTGGAGAAGACTCTTGAGAGTCCCTTGGACTGCAAGGAGATCCAACCTGTCCATCTAAAGGAGATCAGTCCTGGGTGTTCATTGGAATGACTGACGTTAAAGCTGAAACTTCAGTCCTTTGGCCACCTGATGTGAAGAGCTGACTCATTGGAAAAGACCCTGATACTGGGAAAGATTGAGGGCAGGAGGAGAAGGGGATGACAGAGGATGAGTGGCTTGATGGCATCATCGACTCGATGGCCATGGTTTGGGTGGACACCAGGAGTTGGTGATGGACAGCGAGGCCTGGCATGCTGTGATTCATGGGGTCGGAAAGAGTCAGACACTACTGAGTGACTGAACTGAACTAAAAAGATAAAATAATTCCATGGTGTAAAGGATATAAAATTTTGAAATACTCCCCAATTTACAGTCCACTTCTCCTATCTTCTAATGTTCTGGCATTTTGTGTCCTGCGGAATAGCAATGCAAATGTCTGTTTGAAAAGGAAGTCCCTTCTAGAAATGAAGACAAGTAGGAAAAGCAGCCCCTCATTTCACGTAAGAAAGAAGGAAAATAAAGTACAGAGGGCAGGTACATGGATCCTAGGTTTTCCTATTTCAGGGAAACCCTGGTCAAATGTTCAGGTGGGATCATGTAGAATATCCAACACTGCATGATTGGTGGCATTGTTATTGGCAGAGTAAGGCAGCTATATAAAAATAAACCTGAAGTGATGTTACTGGCCCCTCATACCTTAAAAGTCACATTCAAGGCTTGTAGAACTTCCCACGTGTTTATAAAGGCCAAAGAGACTCAAAGAGGGCCAGAGGAAGGCAGAGAGCTGAATGAAGACTTTTAAGGCTAGATCTACTAGCCAGAACCATGTTTCTAACAGATGCGGGCCATGCATAAAGAGTCACACTTCGGTTTGTAAGAGTCCATAAAGCAGCTCAGGCTAGGTACTCCACTATAGATATAAAAGGTCCACATGTATTTGAGGCCACCATGTCCCTCCATCATAAGAGATCATAAATTTCCATCCCTATCCATACTATTTTGAAGAATATGAGAAGGAAAGAGATGTCTGAAAAATGGACTCATTCAGAGGAACCTGAGTAAATCACTAAATTAGACTTACATTTATTTTCTTCAGCACAGCAGTGCTGAGTTTGGATGAAAATTAGTTATAGGAAATAAAGACCCTGTATTTGCTTTTTACATGAGAGTAGTGTAATGTATTATTTGAACGGATGTAGAGAAACTCATGTATTACTGGTGGGAGAATAAATTGAGCTACTCTTTTTGAAGATTATCATAATAGTAATTAAATTAAGCTATGAATACCATATTAGATATTATATTTAGGAATTTATTTATTCATATATTAGTGTTCACATCATATGAGAAAATATATGAATACTATTGTGGACAGTAGCAAAAAGTTGGAAAATTCTTAAGCGTACATTGATAAAGAATGGTTAATTAATTATAATATCTCTTTGCAATGGAATACTAAACAACTTTGTAAAAGAAAAGAGTCTATCTCTAGGTGAGAAGAGGTCTAACAATATTATTAGGTAAATAAGGCAAGTTGTAGAATAGAAGGTTAGTTCACACAATTGTCTTTATAAAAAAAATCTGGAAATAAATAATTTTTATAGTATGTTCTTATCTCTTTACCCACTGTCCCACCCACACTGCCTCTTTCTACATTTCTAGGAATCAAATAGAAAAGGCAAAATTTGCAAGGCAAATGCTTACGTTTTGTTTCGAACTTGACCAGGAGTTTAATCCCCAATGCCAAAGCAATATTTGGGCTGAGACAGGCAGCTACCTTCATGGCGAGGTTTATCTGTCCATAGTACTGAGCAATGGAATTAAATGGAAAGAAACTGGCAAAATATATGAAGCTTCCAGTAGAAGCAGCCAAACGGGCTGCAAATAAGAAGGAAATTATAAGGTCAGTTTAAAGCAATATACAAAATAATGAATTATAAATAAATTATAAATAAGTTCATAAGAATACACTAAAGGATAAGAATGTAAACTCCGGGAGGGAAGAGAATTTATCTTTTTCACCCTCATATCACCGATGTCTGGAACACAGTATGTGTTTAGTAAATATTTATTAAATGAATGAATTAATGTATAGGATGACAATGTATAGGATATTTACCACATATGATAAAAATGTGCAGTCATTTAAACAAAGAATGACTCTTACATTTGTTCCTTTCTCCTTTCTAAAACTTATTTACTCATTATTACTTCATTTGGAGAATTATAAATGCACAGCATTAGTATTAACATAAACTTAATATCTTAGTGTTTCTAGAGTTTGAAATTATGGGTAGAATAATAAGCCATGGATGAAGTTTTTAACACATGCTTTCAATCTAAATCATGATAGTCAAAAGAGAATAGTTAAATAGTTAATTACCGAGAGTTGGATATGATTAGGTCCATAAATACAGGTTCGTGTAAGTTAGAAAAAGAATTTTTGTCAAGATTATCATTAAGACAGGAGATCAAGATGGTGTAGTAAGAGGATGTGGCACTCACCTCCCCTCATGAACACATAAAAAATATACATACACATGTAGAATAATTCTCACTGAAAACTAACTGCAAACAGGTAGAAAGATTACTGTAAAATCAAAGTTTAAGAAAGATACTCACAGAATATGACAGGATGGGAAGAAAAACCATCAGGTTGTGGAAGCTGTGCCCTTGGGAGGGGAATCAGAGATTATATGGGTGGACATTTGCCATGGGGATTGAGCAGGTTGAGCCACAGACTGGGTGTCCCCACTGTGGGGTCCTACATGGAGGAGACAAGCCCCTTGGCTGGTTGGAAAACCAAGGAGACAGAATAAAAGGTTGGAGATGCCTGGACTCCACTTGTGAGGAATGTTCAGGTGCTCGCTTGCCCCAGGCAAGGCTGAGGAAGATCTTTTCTAGTGGTTGCAGGGTTTCCTGAGACAACCTCCCTGCCCTCCCCAGCCCAAGCCAAGCAAAAACACTAGTACCGCTCACTCCACACTACAGTGTGGCATTGGAGCCAGGGCGGTCAGGATTTAAAGACTCAAACGTGGGATGCAGAGACGACCCAGTCCCAGGGATGAGCCCAGGTGGGGGTGGTGGCCATTTTTGGCACCTTCTCAAGTGACGTCCTAGAAGTGGCCCAGACTTTTGATGCCAGCAAGGCTGCTGGGCTTCCCACAATTGCCTCACTGTGTGCCCTTGTCCAAGTTGAAAAACTCTTTGGCCCCCCTCATAGTACATATAGCGTGGCACTAGATCTAGGACAGTCACGACCAGGGAAGAGATGTGATTATCAGCTGCATCTGAGCAGAGTGTGCCTACACAGGCAAAAGGTACATGTGCCCACTTGCTTCAGCACACCCCTCCTTTGAGGCAAAAGTCCTGGTAAGGACCTTGTAAAGTGAAAAGATTACAATTATACTGTCACCCTGCTTATTTATCTGATCAACAATATCAGATATGCAGATGACACCACCCTTATGGCAGAAAGAGCCTCTTGGTGAAGGTGCAAGGGGAGAGTTGAAAAAGTAATGATGCTGAAGCTGAAGCTCCAATACTTTGGCCACTTGATCTGAAGAGCTGACTCATTGGAAAAGACCCTGATGCTGGGAAAGACTGAAGACAGGAGAAGGGGACGACAGAGGACGAGATGCTTGGACAGCATCACCAACTCAATGGACATGAGTTTGAGCAAACTCCAGGAGATGTTTAAGGACAGGGAAACCTGGCATGCTGCAGTCCATGGGGTCACAAAACAAATTCAGACATAACTGAGTGACTGAACAACAAAGCACCTATTTACTGTAAAAACTCTCTAGAACGCAGCATAGAGGGAACCTAACTAATTATTGTAATGACCATTTATGACAAACCTCTGGCAAACATCCTACACAATGGTGGGAAGCTAAGAATATATTTTTCTAAGATCTCGAACATGACAAGGATGTCCACTCTCACCAATTTTATTCAACATAGTTTTGCCATAGCAATTAGAGAAGAAAAAGAAAAAAAGAGAATAAAAATTGGAAACGAAGAAGTAAAATCTTCACTGTTTGCAGATGACATGGTACTATAAATAGAAGATCCTAAAGATGCTACCAGAAAACCACTAGGGCTCATCAGTGAATTTTGAAAAAGTTGAGGGTAACAAAATTAACAGAGAATTCTATTGATTTCTATATACTAACAACAAAAGATCAAAAAGAGAAATTCAAGAAGCAGTTTCATTTACCACTGTATCAAAAAGAGTAACATACCTAGGAATAAGACTATCTAAGGAAACAAGTGTGGTTCTCTGACAGAATGTGGTCCACTGGAGAAGGGAATGGCAAACCACTTCAGTATTCTTGCCTTGAGAACCCCATGAACAGTACGGAAAGGCAAAAAGATAGGACACTGAAAGATGAACTCCCCAGGTCAGTAGGTGCCCAATATGCTACTGGACATCAGTGGAGAAATAATTCCAGAATGAATGAAGGGATGGAGCCAAAACAAAAACAACACCCTGTTGTGAATGGGACTGGTGATAGAAGCAAGATTCGATGCTATAAAGAACAATACTGCATAAGAACCTGGAATGTTAGATCCATGAATCAAGGCAAATTGGAAGTGGTCGAACAGGAGATGACAAGCGTGAACATCGACATTCTAGGAATCAGTGAACTAAGATGGACTGGAATGGGTGAATATAACTCAGATGACCATTATATCTACTACTGTGGGCAGGAATCCCTTAGAAAAAATGAAGTAGCCATCATAGTCAATAAAAGAGTCTGAAATGCAGTACTTGGATGCAATCTCAAAAACGACAGAATGATCTCTGTTTGTTTCCAAGGCAAACCATTCAATATCATGGTAATTCAAGTCTATGCCCTGACTAGTAATGCCGAAGAAGCTGAAGTTGAACAGTTCTATGAAGACCTACAAGACATTCTAGAACTAACACCCAAAAAAGGTGTTCTTACACTACAGGGGACTGGAATGCAAAAGTAGCAAGTCAAAACCACCTGGAGTAACAGGCAGATTTGGCCTCGGAGTACAGAATGAAGCAGGACAAAAGCTAATAGAGTTTTGCCAAGAGAATGCACTGGTCATAGCAAACACCCTCTTTCTATAATACAAGAGAAAACACTACACATGGACATCACCAGATGGTCAACACCAAAATCAGATTGAATATATTCTTTGCAGCTGACTGTGGCTCGGATCATGAACTCCTTATTGCCAAATTCAGACTGAAATTGAAGAAAGTAGAGAAAACCACTAGACCATTCAGGTATGACTTAAATCAAATCCCTTATGACTATACAGTTGAAGTGAGAAATAGATTTAAAGGACTATATCTGATAGACAGAATGCCTGATGAACTATGGATGGAGGTTCATGACACTGTACAGGAGACAGGGAGCAAGACCACCCTAAAGAAAAAGAAATGCAAAAAAGCAAAATGGATGTCTGAGGAGGCCTTACAAATAGCTGTGAAAAGACGGGAAGTGAAAAGCAAAGGAGAAAAGGAAAGATACGTTCACTTGAATGCAGAGTTCCAAATGATAGCAAGGATAGATAAGAAAGCCTTCCTCAGTGATCAGTGCAAAGAAATAGAGGAAAACAATAGAATGGGAAAGAGTAGAGATCGCTTCAAGAAAATTAGAGATACCAAGGGAACATTTCATGCAAAGATGGGCTCAGTAAAGGACAGAAATGGTAGGGACCTAACAGAAGCAGAAGATTTTAAGAAGAGGTGGCAAGAATACACAGAAGAATGGTACAAAAAAGATCTTCATGATCCAGATAATCACGATGGTGTGATCACTCACCTAGAGCCAGACATCCTGGAATGTGAAATCAAGTGGGCCTTAGGAAGCATCACTAAGAACAAAGCTAGGGGAGGTGATGGAATTCCAGTTGAGCTATTTCAAATCCTGAGAGATGATGCTGTGAAAGTGCTGCACTCAATATGCCAGCAAATATGGAAAACTCAGCAGTGGCCATAGGCCTGGAAAGGGTCAGTTTTCATTCCAATCCCATAGAAAGGCAATGCCAAAGAATGCTCAAACTACCACACAGTTGCACTCATCTCACACGCTAGTGAAGTAATGCTTAAAATTCTCCAAGCCAGGCTTCAGCAATATGTGAACTGTGAACTTCCAGATGGTCAAGTTGGTTTTAGGAAAGGCAGAGATCAAATTGCCAATATCCGAAAAAGCAAGAGAGTTCCAGAAAAACATTTACTTCTGCTTTATTGACTATGCCAAAGCCTTTGACTGTGTGGATCACAATAAACTGTGGAAAATTCTTAAAGAGATGCACATACCAGACCATCTGATCTGTCTCTTGAGAAACCTATATGCAGGTCAAGAAGCAACAGTTAGAACTGGACATGGAATAACAGACTGGTTCCAAATAGGAAAAGGAGTACGTCAACGCTGTATATTGTCACCCTGCTTATTTAACTTATATGCAGAGTACATCATGAGAAACACTGGGCTGGAGGAAGCACAAGCTGGAATCAAGATTGCCGGGAGAAATATCAATAACCTCAGATATGCAAATGACACCAGCCTTATGGCAGAAAGTGAAGAAGAACTAAAGAGCCTCTTGATGAAAGTGAAAGAGGAGAGTGAAAAAGTTGGCTTCAAGCTCAACATTCAGAAAACTAAGATCATGGCATCCAGTCCCATCACTTCACGGCAGATAGATGGGGAAACAGTGGAAACAGTGACTGGCTTTATTTCTCTGGTCTCCAAAATCACTGCAGATGGTGACTGCAGCCATGAAATTAAAAGATGCTTACTCCTTGGAAGGAAAGTTATGACCAACCTATACAGAACATTAAAAAGCAGAGACATTACTTTGCCAACAAAGGTCTGTCTAGTCAAGGTTATGGTTTTTCAATTGGTCATGTATGGATGTGAGAGTTGGACTAGAAAGAAAACTGAGCACTGAAGAATTGATGCTTTTGAACTGTGGTGTTGGAGAAGACTCTTGAGAGTCCCTTGGACTGCAAGGAGATCCAACCAGTCCATCCTAGGGGAGATCAGTCTTGGGTGTTCATTGGAAGGACTGATGTTGAAGCTGAAACTCCAATCCTTTGGCCACCTTATGCGAAAAGCTGACTCATTTGGAAAGGCCCTTATGCTGGGAAAGATTGAGGGCAGGAGGAGAAGGGGATGACAGAGGATGAGATGACTGGATGGCATCATTGACTCTATGGTCATACATTTGGGTGGGCTCCTGGAGTTGGTTATGGACAGGGAGGCCTGGCATGCTGCAGTTCATAGGGTAGCAAAGAGTTGGACATATCTCAGCAACTGATCTGAACTGAACTGAAGGCAACAAAACATCTATACTCTGAAAACTACAAGATACTGATGAAAGCAATCAAATAAGACATAAACAGATGAAAGATATGCCATGGTCATGGACTAGAAGAATTAACATAGTCAAACAAGGAAATCTAAAGATTGAATGCAATCCCTATCAAATTACCAATGATATTTTTCACAAAATTGGAACAACAATTCAAAAATTTGTTTGGAGACACAAAAGCCTCCATGTAGTAAAAGCAATCTTGATACAGAAAACAGAGCTGGAAAAACCAGGCTCCCTGGCTTCATGTTATATTACAAAGCTACAGACATCAAAACAGTATGGTACTACCACAAAAATGGAAATATAGACCAATGGAAAAGGATAGAAGGCCCAGAAATAAACCCACACACCTATTGTCAATTAATCAATAACAAGGTCAGCAACATTACGTGATGCTGGAAAGACACTCTCTTCAACAAATGGCGTTGGGGAAACTGGACAGTTATATGTAAAAAATGAAATTAGATCATTCTTTAACACCATATGCAAAAGTAGGCTCAAAATAGACTAAAGACCTAAATGTGAGACTGAACACTATAAAACTCCTAGAGGAAAACATAGGCGGAACATTCTGTGACATAAATTGAAATATCCCTTTCAAACCATCTCCCACAATAATGGAAATAAAAACAAAAATAAACAAATGGGACCTACTTAATCTCAATTGCTTTTGCACAGCAAAGGAAACAATATACAAAATGAAAAGACAACCCAGATACTGGGAGACAGTATTTGCAAATGATGTGACCAACAAAGTATTAGCCTGCAAAAGCTACAGACATGAGGCTTAACATCATCAAAACAAACAATACAATTAAAAATTGGACAGAACATCTAAGTAGACAGTTCTCCAAAAAAGACATACAGATGGCCAGGAGGCACATGAAAAGATGCTCAACATCACTAATTATTAGATAAATGCAAACCAAAACTATAATCAGGTATCGCCACAAACTAGTCAAGTGGCTATTATCAAAAAATCCACAAACATATATGTTGGGGAGGTTGTGGAGAGAAGGGATCCCTCCTACACTGTTGATAGCAATGTGAATTGGTGCAGTCACTATGGAGAACAGTATGGGTGTTCCTTAAAAAACTAAAAGTAGAGCTACCACATGACCCTGCAATCCCAATGCCTGGCATATACCTGGAGACAAAACATGGTCCAAAAGTATACATGCACCACACTGCTCACTGAAGCACTGTTTACAATAGCCAAGATAGGAAGCAACCTAAATGTCCGTCGACAGAGGAATGGATAAAGAAAATGTAGTACATATATACAATGGAATATCACTCAGCCATTAAAAGGAATGAAATAATATTATTTGTAGCAACATAGATGGGCCTAGAGAATGTCATACTGAGTTAATAAAGTTGGACATAGAAAGATAAATATTGTATGACATCACTTACATACAGAATCTAAAAAGAAATGATAAAAATTAACTAATTTATAGAACAGAGACAGACTCACAGACTTAGAGAATGAACTTATCATTGAAGTGGGAAGGATGGGAGGAAGGGATAATTAAGGAGTTTAGGATCAGCCTGTATACACTGCTATATTTAAAGTGGATAATCAATAAGGACCTATTGTATATCACAGGGAACTCTGCTCAGTGTTATGTGGCAGACTGGATGGGAAGGATATTGACTGAATGGATACCTGTGTATGTATGGATGAGTCCCTTAACTGTCCACTTGAAACTATCACAAACTTGTTAATCAGCTATGAAAGTATTAGTCACTCAGTCTTGTCTGACTCTTTGCAACCCCATGGATTAATCATAGCCCACCAGGCTCCTTTGTCCATGGAATTCTCCAGGCAAGAATACTGAAGTGGGTTGCCGTTTTCTTCTCCAGGGGCATCTTCCCAACCCAGGGATTGAGCCCGAGTCTTTTGCATCTCCTGCATTGCAGGCAGATTATTTACCATCTGAGCCACCAAGGAAGCCTGTTAATCAGCTATACCTCAATACAAAAAAAAGTTAAAAATAAATAAAAATCCATCTTTTGAGGTATAACTAGGTTGCTTCTATGTCTTGGCTATTTCAAATAACCCTGTAATGAATACTGGGGTACAGATATCTCTTTGAGAAGTAATTTCAGTTCCTTTGGATATATACTTAGAAGTGGGATTGCTGTATCTTATGGTAACTCTATTTGTAATTTTTTGAGAAACCTCAAAACTGTTCTACAGAGTGGCTACAACAATGTATATTCCACCAACTGTATATAAGGTCCTTTACTCTCCACATCCTCACCAACACATGCTGTATTTTGTAATCTTGGTAACAGCCAACCTAACAGTTGTGATAATTGAATCTGAATTCCAGATTACCACAGTATGAAATTTAAATTTAAATGTCAAGTTTTGAAAAAAATGACAAGGAATACGGAGAAACAAGAAAGAAGAAAATAAATCAACAGCAGTTATCCCTGAAAAAACCAGATGGTGGCGTTTCTATATCAACATATTTAGACAAATGTTCTAAGATGCTCACAAAGCTAAACAAAGATGAGGATAAACTCAAGAAAATGATGTATGAACAAAACAAAATATCAATAAAGAGGTGAAAAACATAGAAAGGAATAAAGAAATTCTGAAGCTGAATAATACAATAAAAGCAATGAATATTCAGTAAAGTGTTTCAAAATTGAATTTTCACAGGCAGGAGACTCAGTGAACTTTAAGACAATATAATTGAAAAGTTCAGTTATGAGTAATATCAAATAATAAGACTGAATAAGATTGAAGAAAAGCAAACAGTGTAGGAATCTGTGGGATAACAGTAAGTAGACCAACATAACCACTGTCAGAGTGCAAGAAAAAGAAGACAGAATAAAGGAGAAATTATTTGAAGCAATAGTGGATGAAATTTTCCCAAACTTGATGAAAACATGAATATAACGATTCAAGAAGTTTATCAAGAAACTTAACAAACTCTAAGTAGCATGACCTTCAAAAGATTGACACCGAGACACATTATAACCAAATTGTTAAAATCTAAAGACAAAAAGTTTGGAAAGGAGCAAGAGTTAGGAAAGACAAGAGTTTGGAAAGGAGCAAGACAAGGAGTTTGGAGGATGATCATATGCAAAGATCCTCATATGATTATTGGAAGAGTTTCTAAACAGAAAGTTTGAAGGTCAGGATGCTGTGGGTGAATATATTCAGTTTTCTAAAGGAAAAAAATTAGTAAAAAACAAGAATTCTTAATGCTCCAAACCATTCTTTTAAGATGAAGGAGAAATGAGTAAAAAAAAAAAATTACCTGTCCTTGAGTCTTTCATGATGAAAAAAATATAGTTGAGACTATATGAACAAGCAAAGATCTCCAGTAAAAGTAAATTCATGCACAATTATTAAAGCTAGTATATACCTCAACTTAAAAAGATGGATGCAGGAGAGTCTGAGTCAGAGAAGATCATGTGATGATCAAAGTAGAGGTTGGAATGATGCAATTGCCAAAAGGGTTCTAAGCCAAGAAATCTTGACTGTTTTCAAAAATGGGAAAAAGGCAAGAAAATGTATTCTTCATTATAGGCTCCAAAGAAATACAGTAGTGCTTCTTTTAGCCAAGTGCACACAGGGCAGTCTTCAGGATAGAGCATCTGTTAGGCCACAAATCAAATCACAAAACTTTTGAGTTAAGATAAATATCATATAAATGATCTTCTTCAACTACAACAGGACTAGAATACTGGAAAGAAAATTGAAAAATTTATAATTTTGTGGAATTTAAACAGTACACTCCTGAACAACCAATGGATCAAAAAAGAACTAGCAAGAGAAATTAAAAGGTATATAGAGATGAATAAAAATGAAAACACAACATTAAATGAATTAAAAGCAGTACTAAGGGGCAAAATTATAGCTATAACCGCTTACTTTGAAAAAGAGGTAGGATCTTCAATCAATAAATTAACTTCACAACTTAAGGAGCTTGACAAAAACAAAATTGAAAACTATCAATAAAAAATTGAAAGCTGGAATAAAGGAGAAAATGTTAATAATAAAGATTTTGGCAGAAATAAATTAAATAGAGAATTGAAAAATAGTAGAGAAAATAAACACTTAAATGTGGAACTTAGAAAAATGGGACTGATGAAGTTACTTGCAAAGCAGACGTGATTTACAGAGTTAGAATATGAAGCTATGGCTACCAGGGGAGGTTAGGGTGAGGGATAAATCAGGAACTTGGGATGAACAAACACACACTATATACACAAGATAGATAACCAACAAGGATATATTGTATAGCACAGGGAACTGTATTCAGTATTCTGTGATAACCTGAGAAAAGAATCTTAAAGAGAGTGGGTATATATATATTTATATGCATAACAGAATTACTTTGCTGTACACCTGAAACACAATATTGCAAATAAACTATACACTAATAAAATTAAAATATTTAAAAAAACAAGAAAAAGAAAAAGTCCTAAGACTTTCAATCCATAAGTACAGGATATCTTTCCCTTTATTTGTATTTGCTTTAATTTCTGGTCAATGACTTACAGTTTCAAGTAAACAAGTCTTTCACTTCCTTGGTTAATTTTATTCTTTTTGATGCTATTGTAAGAGAAGATTTCCTTAGTTTCTTTTTTAAGTAGTTCATTGTTAATATATAAAAATATAATTGATTTTTGTATCAATTACTTTAGTGAATTTATTTTTAAAAATTTATTTAAATTGGAGGATAATTATTTACAATATTGTCACAGTTTTTGCCTTACATTAATATGAATCAGCCATAGGCATACATTTGTCCCCTCCATCCTGTACCCACCTCCCTCCTCAATCCATCCCTCCAGGTTGTCACAGAGCACTAGCTTTGGTTGCCCTCTGTCATACATCAAACTCCCAATGACTATCTCTTTTACATATGGTAATGAATATGTTTCAATGCTATTTTTTTCAAATCATCCCACCTACTCCTCCCACTGAATCCAAAAGTCTGTTCTTTATGCCTGTCTCCTTTGCTGCCCTGCACATAGGGTTCTTAGTACATCTTTCTGGATTCCATAGATATGTGTCAACATATGGTATTTGTCTTTTTCTTTCTTACTTCCCTCAGTATAACAGGCTCTAGGTTCATCCACTTCATTAGAACTGCCTCAAATGTGTTCCTTTTTATAGCTGGGTAATATTTCATTGTGTATATGTACCACAACTTCTTTATCCATTAATCTGCTGAGGAACATCTAGGTTGCTTCCATGTCCTAGCTGTTGTAAATGGTGCTGCAACGAACACTGAGGTTTTGTTGTTTTTCAGTCACTCACTTGTGTCCAACTCTTTGTGCCCCCATGGGCTGCAGCACACGAGGCTTCCCTGTCCTTCACTATCTCCCAGAGTTTGCTCAAACTCATTTCCACTGAGTCGATCATGCCATCCAATCATCTCATCCTCTATTGCCCTCTTCTCCTTCTGCCCTCAATCTTTCCCAGCATCAGGGTCTTTTCCAGTGAGTCAGCTCTATACATCAGGTAACCAAGAGCTTCAGCTTCAACATCAGTCCTTCCAATGAATATCCAGGGTTAACTTCCTTTAGGATTGACTTGTTTGATCTCTGTGCTGTCAAAGGGACTCTCAAGAGTCTTCTCCAGCACCACAGTTTGAAAGCATCAATCCTTTGGTGCTCAGCCAGCCAGACTGGTCCAACTCTCACATCTGTGCCTTACTACTGGAAAATCCATAGTTTTGGCTATATGGAACTTTGTTGGAAAAGTGATGTCTCTGCTTTTTAATATGCTCTCTAGGTTTGTCATAGTTTTTCTTCCAAGGAGCAAGCATCTTTTAATTTCATGACTGCAGTCACTGTCCAAAATGATTTTTGGAGGGATACATGTGTCTTTCAAATTCTAGCTCCTTCAAGGTATATGCCTAGTAATGTTATTTCTGTGTTATATGGTCATTTTATTCCTAAATTTTAAAGGCATCTCCATACTGTTCTCCATAGTGGTTGTATCAATTTGCATTCCTACCAACACTTTAATAGGTTTCCCTTTTCTCTACATCTTCTCAGCACTTATTGTTGACTTTTTTTTTTTTAATTTTCTTTACTTTATTGTGTTGGTTTTGCCATACAATGACATGAAACTGCCATGGGTTTACATATGCTCCCCCTTCAGAACCCCCTTGACTTTTTGATGACAGCCATTCTGATTGGTGTGAGATGATACTTCATTGTGATTTTGGTTTGCATTTCTCTAATATTGAGTGATATTGAGCATATTTTCATGTGTTTATTAGCCATCTGTCTGTCTTCTTTGGAGAAATGCTGTGTAGGCTTCCTGACTGATAGTGAATTTATTAGTAGTAACTTGTGTGTGTGTGGAGTCTTTAGGATTTTCCACATATAAGATTATATAATCAGCAAACAGATATTTTTACTTTTTCTTCTCTGGATAACTTTTACTTCTTTTTCTTGCCCAATTGTTTGACTAGAAATTCCAATACTTTGTGTAAAATTAGGTTATCTGTTTGACCATTTTTATCTTTTTAAATGAATGTTTATTGCTATAAACTTTCCCCTCAGTTCTGCTTTACCTGCATCCCAAAAGTTTTGGTATGATTCTATTTGTTTTCATTTCTTTGAAGATATTTTCTTATTTTGACTCCTTCTTTGACCAAAAGCTGTTTGTGTTTTTTAAAATTCACACATTTTAAGTTTTTCCATCTTTTTTAAAATTTCATTGTGATTGAAAAGAAATTGGAATTTCAATCTTCTTAAGTTTTTAATGACTTGTTTTCTGAACTAATGTGTTAGGTTCTGGAGAATACTCCATGTACACTTCAGAAAGCTATATTCTGTTATTGGGTGAAATGTACTGTATATGTATGTTAAGTTCATTTGGTCAATGGTGTTCAAATCTTGTTTCCTTACTGATTTTTCTCTCTAGATGATCTACCATTTTTGAAAGTGTGGATATTGAAGTTTCCTCCTCCAATTGTATTGCTATTTCTCCTTTCTGGTATTTCAATATATGCTTTATATACTTAGGTAGTCTGATGGTTGGTGCATATATAATAGTTACATCTTCTTGATGCATTGAACTTTTTGTCATCATGTAATGTCCTTCTTTGGTCCTTGTGAATTTCTGACTTAAAATCTATTTTTATGTTCTAAGTGTAGCTACCATCTCTATCTTGTTTTTTGTCAATATTTTTATGGAATGTATATTTGCATCCTTTCATTGTGAACCTAAGTGTGCCTTTAATTCTAAAGTAAGTCTTTGCAGACAATAAATCATTGTACCTTTTTTTTCGTGTGTGTCCATTCTTTGTTTTCTGATTGGCATGTTTAATCCATTTATGTTTTAGTTATTATGGATGGCTATTATTCCCATTTTGCTACTTGTTTCTGTCTGATCTGTCATTCTTTGTGTGATTTACTCTCTTGTTATCCTCCTTTGTGATGTGTTGATCTTCTGTAGTGAGATGCTTTGTCTCTCTTTTTCATATGTATATATTTTAGATTTTACTTAAAATATCTTATAACTATCTCATGTACACCAATAACAATTTCAAGTGCACAAGTCTATACTTTTAATTCTCCCCCTCAAAGTTTGTTAATTCCATCTTTTATATTGTTATAAACCAAGAATTAAATTTTTATTAATACTTTTTTACAGTATAATTAAAAAGGATTTATTTGCTATCATTACAATATTAAATACTGCATTTGTCTAGACATTTGTATCAGTGAGTCTGTGCCTTCATATGCTTTGCACTGTTCTTTATCATCCTTCTATTTCAACTTAAAGAAGATTCTGTAGAATTTCTTATAATGCAGATATAGTGGTGATAAATTCCCTCCAATTTTCTCTATTCCTTCAGTTTTAAAGTACAGTTTTGTTAAGGATAGCATTCTTAGTTGGCAGTTTTCTTTTAGGACTTCGAATGTATCATCTCATCCTTTCATGGTTACAAGGAGTTCCTTGGACACCATCATTCATTTTTGTCTTCCTGCTTTCAAAATTTTGTTTTTCTTTTAGTTCTGACCATTTGATTATAACTGACACTGAGACAATGTAGACTTCTTTTGGTTCATCATGTCTGGTGTTTGAGGCTTCATTAAGTCTGGATGTTCACTTACCTCTCCCGATGAGAGAAACTGTTACCATATTTCATTCAATAAGTTTTCTATTTCCTTTTCTTTTCTCCTTCTGAGGTTCTCATTATATATATATCCCTTAATCTCTTAGACTTTCATTTTTTCTTTTTGAACTTCTAATTTGATAATTTAGAATAAATTATCCTATATTTATTGATATAATATAGGATAAATATCCTATATCGAAATTTGCTGACAATTTCTTCTGCTTGATAAAGCTGGTTTTTGAATCATCTTAGCAAACATTCCAGTACAATTATTAAACTCTGACTAAAAATTTCCATTTGGTTCTCCTTAAAAAACCATTCCTGCTGACATTCTAAGTTTATGTATCATTTTCCTGAATTGTCATATTTTTGTCCTTTTGTAAGTTATTGAGTTTAAAATAACTATTTTGAATTTCACCCCAGACAGTTAAGATATCCTTTTTCATGGTAGGTTACTAAATATGTATGTGTGTGTGTGTCTCTCTCATGTGAGTTTGTGTGTTATTTTGTCATGTTTTTATGGTTCTTCCTGTTCTTTGGTGCTTTCCATTAGTGTATGCACATTTTAAGAAACTGCTACTTCTCTCAGTCTTTAAGGACCTGCTCTGACTGTGAAAGACTACTATTCAATCCAGTTAGATTCTGGGCATTTGTTCTTAGCTGCCCCATGTCCAGTGTATATATATTTCCCTTAAGTAGCTCATATTCTTTCACTCCCTCTACTGTCTATGACAGTTTAGCCAGTGCTCCACGTGAAGCAAGACAGAAACCAGACCCTTGCACTGTGCCCTGTAAGGCTAGAGATGTTGCAGCCACAATCCACTAGACTCTTCCTCCTGGAGAAAAATCCTCAGTTCTGCACCTTTCTTAAATCTTGCAGATCTGTTCTGGTTGTAGGATGCTGCCTGCCCCAATTCCTTTGTTCTTAACTGCCCTGTTCACCAGGACTGTGTCAGCTTCTGCAGTGCTCCTTGTATGGGCTGAAACAAGCCCCTCGGGGACTGTACTGAAAGCCAGAGGAATTGTAGCTATTCTCAACTTCTCTCTCCCTTCTTGGGGAGAAGCCTGTGCCTTCAGTTCTGTGCGTTCAGTTCTGTGCATTCTCTTAACTCTCAGAGAGTCATGTGGATCACAGGAAGCTGCTCATCTTTTTTCTTCATTTCTAACTTCTCCAGGCTTCTGTTCTGTTCCAGTTCTTTCAGCACTCCATGTATTGCAAGAGAGAAACTAGTTCTTCAGGTAACAGGAAATGGCCAGGAATGTTGGATGTTTGTCCCACTTTCTCTTACCCTGGCCTTCTTTCAGGGACAAGTCATGGGCTGAGATTATCTCTCATGTCACTGAGCTGAAATAGCTTGAAGAGGGGCTAATGTAGTAAAACAAAATTGCTCTCATCTACTTACTTGTGGCTACTGTCAGTGAATACCAGGTGTAGGAGTAGGAGTAGTCAATTAAAGCAAGAAACCAAACAATGAAGCCTTTAATCACTTACTGCAATAGTATATGCAAAAAGCTAAAACTAGAGAAAGCACAAACTTTCTTATTCCATTTTCTCCATGGATTCAAACAGTGGTTGAGAGTCACATGGGTCATCACGGATGTGGTAGGGGAGAGGGCTTATTCAAGTAACTGTTGAGGGAGCTCTGAATAAAAGGCTTCTTAAGATTTATGGACTTATGAAAGGCTAGTGGAAGACTAGGAGTAGAAAAGTTCTGAGTGCTAAGTCAGAGTGAAGAAAAGTGTCTTCAAGATTTCACACATCAAGGAAATCTCTGTAGAGGTAACTGCAGAGACCTCAGCCAAAGGCCCTCAATAGAGGCCTAGTAATAAAGGCCGGAAATGCAGATATGCAGAAGAGCAAGGTGTCAGCAGGACTACACACATTCTGAAGACTCTAGGGAAGATGGCACTCCCTATCTCTTCCCGCTCCTGGTGGCTTCCAGCATTCCTTCACAGAACTTCAAATTCTGCATTTTACCATTCTAAGTTACATAAATCCTACTTCCACTTAGGCTTCTCTACACTCAGTTCAGTTCAGTCGCTCAGTGGTATACAACTCTTTGTGACCCCATGGATGCAGCATGTCAGGCTTCTCTGTCCATCACCAACTCCTGGAGCTTGCTCAAACTCATGTTCATTGAGTCGGTGATGGCATCCAACCATCTTATTCTCTGTCGTCCCCTTCTCCTCCTTTCTTCTATCTTTCCCAGTATCAGGATATTTTCAAATGAATCAGTTCTTCACATCAGGTGGCCAAAGTACTGAAGTTCCAGCTTCAGCATCAGTCCTTCCAATGAATATTCAGGACTGATTTACTTGAGGATTGACTGGTTTGATCTCCTTGAGGTCCAAGGGACTCTCAAGAGTCTGATCCAATACCACAGTTCAAAAGCATCAATTCGTCAGTGCTCAGCTTTCTTTATAGTCCAACTCTCACATCCATACATGACTACTGGAAAAACCATAGCCTTGACTAGGAAAATAATGTCTCTGCTTTTTAATATTCTCTCTAGGTTGGTCATAGCTCTACTTCCAAGGAGCAAGCCTCTTTTAATTTCATGGCTGCAGTCACCATCTGGAGTGATTTTGAAGCCCCCCAAAATAAAGTCTGTCACTTTCCATTGTTTCCCCATTTATTTGCCATGAAGTGATGGGACCGGATGCCATGATCTTTGCTTTTTGAATGTTGAGTTTTAAGCCCACTTTTTCACTCTCCTTTTTCACCTCTCCTTAGTTCTTTACTTTCTGCCATAAGGGTGGTGTCATCTACATATCTGAAGTTATTGATATTTCTCCCTGCAATCTTGATTCCAGCTTGTGCTTCATCCAGCCTGGCATTTCACATGATGTACCCTGCATATAAGTTAAATAAGCAGGGCTACTTACTTTAAAACTCTTTTGACTGTCTTTAACTATTTCCTTTACTTAAATTGAACAGTACATTGGATGGATGATGTTCTAATTTTGCTTCATCTATCAAATTTGATCTAATAAACGCATGAGAAGTAAAACAGTCTACTATACTTATGCCTATTTTTACCCATTTCCATGTTCTTTTCTTTGTGGAGTTCAGAGATTTCTGTTATCTCCTTTCTGCTCAGGAAACTTCCTTTAGCCATTCTTTAATGGTAGTTTTGTAAATACCAAATCTTTGTCTTCCTCCTCCTAAGAATTTATTTCCTATTCATTCCTGGAGGATAGTTTTCCTGGATACAGCTCACTGTTGGTATTTCTTCTCTTCAGAACTTGGAAAAACATGCTGCTTCCTTCTAGTTTAGATGAGAAATGTGATTATTCAAACTGACATTCTTCTATAAATAATGCATTATTTTTTCTGTCTGCTTGTTAGGTTTTTTTTCATGGTCTTTAGTTTTCAGAAGTTTAATTATGATGTGTCTTGGCATGAATTTCTTCGAGTTTATCCAATTTGGCATTACCCAGTTCCTTGAGACAGTGTATGCCTGTCTCACCAGACTTGATAAAATTTCAGCCATTATTTCTTTGAATACTTGTTTATTTTGAAAACTTTTTCAGCCCCACATTTTCCTACCCTTCTTTTGACACTCCATTGATACAAATACGTGTTAGATATGTAGTTATTGTTCTACATGTTCTTGAGATTCTATATATTTTTCAATGTATTTTCTCTTTATTCAGAATGTGATTCTACTGAATCTGTCTTCTTATTCTATCTTATCTTTATTCTACTTAAGCTTTAAACTTGCTATTATATTTTTCTATAATTTCCATTTGTTTTTAAAATAATTTCTATTTCTTTGCTGAGACTTCTATTTTCCCATTTGTTTTCATAATTTCTTACTGAAGCCATTTTTATGATGGCAGCTTATATTACTTGCCTACAATTATAATACCTGCTTCACTTTAATGCTGTGTCTTTTGATGTGAATGTCATATCTCATTAATACTGTGATTTTCCTGGTTCTTTGTATGAGTGATTTTCTATCACGTCCTAGGCATTTTAGGTAAAATGAGACTATGAATCCTAATCTTTTTTAAAAGCAGGCAGCACACAAAGGTCAGATGGGTGTGGTTGTTCCTCTTCCCTGCCGACACTTCCTTGGGAAAAGCAGGGTACTGATCTAACTGCCTCACTGCAGACAGATGAGGCGAAAGTTCAGACCTCTCTCTGGCCTTGCTAACACCTTTGTGAAAGTGGGGCACTGACTCCACCACCTTTTAGCCTCTGACTGAGGAAGCTTGGCCAGAAGAGTCTGGGCTTCACTGATGCTACACAAGGGGAGATGTGGCAGGAGTGCTGACTAGTTTTGCACCACACTTGTTCAGTCTCTTATTGCTGTTGGGTAGATGTGGAAGATTAGTTGATGGCAAGGATGCTTATTAGAACTGATTTGTACTACCTGTTAAGTATTACTGATGCTGTATGTGGATGGAAACTCAATTCACTCCTGGACGCTGACGGCAGTAAACTGGCAAGGGAATTATTAATTGAATAGTGCCTGACTCTGGAAAGATGGGATTGAGACAGAGGATCACCTTCTTTCTTGACTCTGACTCAGCCATGAAGACAGAGGTGCAGTGGTTTTTCACTTAGTGTTGGGCTGGAATAGGGCAAATATTGCCAAAATCTTTTCTGTTGTTACAGCACCAACTTCCTAGTCTTTTGGTGTGGGAAAACAGGCTTTGTTTGGAACTTTTTGTATGTTGTTAGTTATAGACTAGACACTTCTGAATTGCTTTTTCAAAGAAATATGAGTAGCAGTAAGAAATCCCAAGGAAGTAAAGGTCATGTCAAATCCTCAAGTTTAAAGGTTTCTGAGAAGCATTTCTTCTTCTTTAAAACTTTCAGGGACTTTCTATTCTTGTTCATTGTTATATCGAGATTTTTAATTTTGAGGAGAATTTGGGCTGAATTAAAAATAAGTTTGATCTTGCAATCCAAGGGACTCTCAAGAGTCTTCTTCAACATCGAAGTCCAGAAGCATCAGTTCTTCGGTGTTCAGTTTTCTTTCCAGTCCAACTCTCACATCCATACACGACCGCTGGAAAAACCATAGCTTTGAGTAGACGGACCTCTGTTGGCAAAGTAATGTCTCTGCTTTTTATTACGCTGTCTAGGTTTGTCATAGATTTTCTTCCAAGGAGTAGGTGTCTTTTAATTTCATGATAGCGGTCACCTTTTGCATGATTTTGGAGCCCCCCAAAATAAAATCTGTCACTCTATTTGCCATAAAGTGATGGGACCAGATGCCATGATCTTAGTTTTCTGAATGCTGAGTTTTAAGTCATCTTAAAAGTCTCCTCTTTCATTTTCATCAAGAGGCTCTTTAGTTTTTCACTTTCTGCCATAAGGGTAGTGTCATCTGTATATCTGAGGTTATTGATACTTCTCCTGGCAAAGTCGACTCTAGTTTGTGCTTCATCCAGCCCGGCATTTTGCATGATGTACTCTGCATATAAGTTAAATAAGTAGGTGACAATATACAGCCTTGATGTACTCCTTTCCCCATTTAGAACCAGTCTGTTGTTTCATGTCCAGTTCTAACTGTTGCTTCTTGACGTGCATGAAGATTTCTCAGGGGGCAGGTAAGGTGGTCTGGTAGTCCTATCTCTTTAAGAATTCCACACTTTGGTGTGATTCACACAGTCAAAGGTTTTGGTGTAGTCAGTAAAGAGCAGTCAAACCAGTCAATCCTAAAGGAAATCAGTTCTGAATATTCAGTGGAAAGACTGAAGCTGAAACTCGAATACTTTGGCCACCTGATACGAAGAACTGACTCAATGGAAAAGACCCTGATGCTGGGAAAGACTGAAAGTGGGAGAAGGGAATGACAGAGGATGAGATGGTTGGATGGCATCACCGACTTGATGGACATGAGTTTGAGTAAGCTCCAGGATTTGGTGATGGACAGGGAAGCCTGGCCATGGCCCAGTCCATGGGCCTCCAAAGAGTTGGACACGACCGACCGAGCAACTGAACTGAACTGAACTGATTAAAGATTATATTTTGATACTTATAACTCTTTCTGCAAAAACACATTTATACACTAAAATTATTTAATAGGGACTATACTTGTTCAATACAGACAATACAGGAGGAATAATGCTTAATAAGTGTGGTATAAAAAAGAAATATTCCTTAATTTGGGGGGAAGTTATTAAAAATTGTCAATAGAAAATTATTTCTGTAAGATCTGTAGTAGGCCAATCTGGGGTTGTCTGATGACATATATCTTTCTCATGTGGGCTTTCACAAAGAATCAATTTTCCTTTGTCTATGTATGTGATAAAGAATCTTACCACATTGTAAGTACACAAGGGACATGCTGAATAAATGAATGAATGAATAGCTCCTTCCCTTGATTTGCTTTCGGAAGTGATTTGAAATCAACTTCTGCAGGAAGCACTGTTTAATTTATCCTAAGTTCCAACTGGTAACAATCTTATTTTATATACTGTTTTTATACATTCATTGGGCAGTATTACATTTCAGTGCACCCTCTACCTCCTGTCAACTCATTTCATATGTAATTCATCTTCTTTGTTAGAATGTATGCCAAGACTGTATGTGATATAGCTACATGGACCTCCCAAATATGGCCTTATTTTGGTCAGTTAAAACGGTAATTCTGTTACAGGAGAGGTCTTAGACTCACCTTTATTGAAGAATGTGCTAATCATAAAGCCAAAGAATATTGAAGCAACGGCATAACACATAAGAAAGACAAAGATGAAACTATAGTCACTGTAGCAGAAGACTGGATCACTGAAAATCTACAATAAAACAATTATGACATCATGTAAAATATGTAATAAGTAGTACCATATAAACACAAGGGAAGAGGGAGAAAACAATGGCCCCAATCAAACAGATCACACTACCCAGTGACTGAAACTCAATGAGATGCCAAGTTAACTAATTAACTTATTTCTTACAGAAGGATAATGTTTTTCTCAGAGATTTGGCTTTCCATGAAAGCTATTTTTCATTCTCTTGAAAAGCTGAGACTAATCAGTCCATGCTATGATCACTTTTTCCTTCTCAAAGGATAGCTGCAGCAGGTTGCAATCCACTGGAACTAAAATGTTAGATATAACAGCCATATACAGCATGTAGCTGTTAAACACTTGAAACATTAAGCACTTGAAACATAGCTAGTGTGACTGAGAGTTGACTTTTTATTTTCATTGAATTTTAGTTATTTTTAACTTAAACTTGAAAGATAAAGCAGTGTCAAATTCAGATGAAGTATTTCTAATGAAAATACAGTGTACAAATTGAGATGTGCTCCAAATATGAAACATACACTGGAGTTATAAGTATTTAGTACAGAAAAAAATGTAAAGTATATCAATTTTGAAATTGGTTGTATACTGAAATAATATTTTGTATATATTGGCTAAATTATACACATTATTAAAATAATTCACCTTTTCCTTTTTAAAATTTCTAGTAGCTACTAAAATCCTAATAGTACATGTATGACTCATTTTTATTGGGCAGCATGAAACTAACACTTGCCTTGGCAAAGACTAACACACATATCGAAGAGACAATAAAGATATCAAAAAAGAAGAACGTGAAGAAATATGCAGCCCAGATCATCCAACTTCTAAGTCCAATTGTAAGCTGGTACTCCTGTAAGAAATTCAAAACAAATCAAATATTAAATATATCAGCAATTCATAACATTTTCACATACATTTAAAAATTAAATTCTCATAAAAACATATTTAAATGGATAATATCTTCATTTTACGAGTGAAAAAAATCAAGGCTCAGAAAGTCATGTGTGTTGATTACACTTATGCAGTTAGTAAAGGCAGTACTGACATTCAAATCTTTTTCTCTTGAGTGCAGAAATCTTTTGTCAACATTACATCTACTATTAAACCAAAATGGAGAGCATTTAAAATTAAACTTTGAAATATCAAGATTAAGATCTCTTTTCCATTATACTCCACTTCCAGGGATATTAGATTAATGTCTTTATGGTTTCCTTCTTTTTAAAAAAATTCAATTGTAAATTAGAAGCCAGCGGTACTTTTTATACTTGTTCTTTGTAGGCAATGAGTATTTTCCTTCCCTCTAGTTTGTCTCTGAGCTTTTTGGAACGTGGTTTATGTCTACCATTAATTTTGTAAAAGTCTCTGCCATCAGTTCTTTAACTCTATTTTCACATCTCCTTTTTGAATTCCAATTATATACATGCTATATCATTGACAATGTCCTATAGCTTTCAATGTTTTCTTCTGGATCTTTACATAGTGTTTTCTTTTTGCATTTGTGTAATTTCAACTTTCTTGTATTCAATTTTTGATTCTTTCCTCATCAAGGTCAAGTCTACTTAGAGTCTGTCAAAGGCATTCTTCATTTTTGTCAGCATGCTTTTTTAAATTTCTAGCACTTCCATTTGACTCCTTTTAGCTTGCTGTTTCCGATCAGTTCAGTTCAGTTGCTCAGTCGTGTTTGACTCTTTGCGATCCCCTGGACTGCAGCACACCAGGCCTTCCTGTCCATCACCAACTCCCGGAGTTTACTCAAACTTATCTCCATTGAGTTGGTGATGCCATCCTCTGTCGTCTCTTCTCCTCCCACCTTCAATCTTTCCCAGCATCAGGGTCTTTTCAAATGAGTCAGTTCTTCGCATCAGGTGGCCAGAGTATTGGAGTTTCAGCTTCAACATCAGTCCTTCTAATGAACATTCAGGACTGATTTCCTTTAGGATGGACTGGCTGGATCTCCTTGCAGTCCAAGGGACTCTCAAAAGTCTTCTCCAACACCACAGTTCAAAAGCATCAATTCTTCTGCGATCAGCTGTTTCTGATAGCATTACCTATCTGATCTTGCATGTTATCTGTTGTGCTGAAAAGAGAAAGCTTGACACTACTATTTTTAAAGAAGCCATGTTAGAAAAGATTGGTCTTTGGTTGGTATATGGAAATTTGGCTAATCAACCACTCCCTTCACTGATATAAAGCATTTTCTAAATGATAAGTGTGGCTGACTACGCCTAAACTGTTTGCACAAATAATATGGTTTATGCTGGATATCTGCTGTCTAGGAGAATTTTGCTGTCTTGGAATTTTGGTATGTGGTAGGTCAAAGGTACTTATATAATATAACCAGCATGCCAATCAAAACTTCGGATGCTAAGTCTCTAATGGATTTCTCTGGACAAGAACATCACAAATATGTTGCTAGATTTTCATCACTGGTGCAAGACTATGCCCTGTGTGACCTCTTGTGAAATTACTTGCGGAAGCCTGCAGGTTAATTCCTCAGGCTTTGCTTGTGTCATTTTCTCTTATGATTCAGCTATCACCTACACTTACTCTACCATTAAAATAAACCTTAGCTGTTAGCAAATCTACACGCTGAGTCCCATGAATCCTTCAAGTGAATTTCAGAAAATAGGGATGGTCTTAAGGACTCCGGACACCCTACCTTTTCCTTTAGTACCTTAAATTATTAATCACAGTAATTTAAATTGTGAGGCATGGGTCGTCATGGACTGTGGTAGGGCCAGGGGCACTGAATGCCCCAGTGCTGCACAGGATCTTCTGAAGGAGGTCCTTCAATTATCTTCATTACCTTCACCATAGTTTGACCTCAGGCCAAACAACAGGGAGGGAACACAGCCCCACCTGTCAACAGGAAATTGGATTAAAGATTTACTGAGTATGGCCTCACCCATCAGAACAAGACCCAGTTTCCCACTCAGTCAGTTTCTCCCATCAGGAAGTTTCCATAAGCCTCTTAAACTTATCCATCAGAGGGCAGAGGGAATGAAAACCAAAATCACAGAAAACTAATCAAACTGATCACATGGACCACAGTTTTGTCTAACTCAGTGAAACTATGAGCCATGCTATGTGGGTCCACCCAAGATGGACAGGTCAAGGTGGAGAGTTTTGACAAAACATGGTCTACTGGAGGAGGGAATGGCAAACCACTTCAGTATTCTTGCCTTGAGAACCCCATGAGCACTTTGAAAAGGCAAAAAGATATGACACTGAAAGATGAACTCCCCAGGTTGGTAGGTGCTCAATAAGCTACTGGAGAAGAGTGAAAAATTCTCAAAGAGATGGGAATACCAGATCACCTGACCTGCCTCTTGAGAAATCTGTATGCAGGTCAGGAAGCAAGAGTTAGAACTTGACATGTAATAACAGACTGGTTCCAAATAGGAAAAGGAGTACATCAAGGTTGTATATATTGTCACTCTGCTTATTTAACTTATATGCAGAGTACATCATGAGAAACGATGGGCTGGATGAAGCACAAGCTGGAATCAAGATTGCTGGGAGAAAAATCACTAATCTTAGATACGCAGATGACACCACCCTTATGGCAAAGAGTGAAGAACTGAAGAGCCTCTTGATGAAAGTGAAAGAGGAGAGTAAAAAAGTTGGCTTAAAGCTCAAGATTCAGAAATTTAAAATCATGGTATCTGGTCCCATCACTTCATGGCAGATAGATGCAGAAACAGTGGAAACAGCGGCAGACTTCATTTTTCTGGGCTCCAAAATCACTGTGGTAGGGCCACAGTGACTGCAGCCATAAAATTAAAAGATGCTTACTCCTTGGAAGGCAAATTATGACCAACCTAGACAGCATATTAAAAAGCAGATACATGACATTGCCAACAAGGTCCGTCTAGTCAAAGCTATAGTTTTTCCAGTAGTCATGTATGGATGTGAGAGTTGGACTATAAAGAAAGCTGAACGCTGAAGAATTGATGCTTTTGAACTGTGGTGTTGGAGAAGACTCTTGAAGAGTCCCTTGGACTGCAAGGAAATCCATCCAGTCTATCCTAAAGAAAATCTCTCCTGAATATTCATTGGAAGGACTGATGCTGAAGCTAAAACTCCAATACTTTTGGCCACCTGATGCAAAGAATTGCCTTACTGGAAAACTCCCTGATGCTTGGAAAGATTGAAGGCAGGAGGAGAAGGGGACAAAAGAGATGAGATGGTTGGATGGCATCACTGACCTGACAGACATGAGTTTGAGTAAACTCCGGGAGCTGGTGATGGACTGGGAAGCCTGGCATGCTGCAGTCCATGGGGTCACAAAGAGTCAACACAACTGAGCAACTGAACTGAATTTAAAACTTGTCTGGTGTTTCTAACAGCTTCGACTTATCTGAGTTTGATTTTGATTACAGATTTGTCTCTGGGGAAATGTTTTTTTCTTAATTTTTGGTGTGGGTTACAATCCTTTGTTGATAATCAGACATGTTATCTAGGGGAGCATATATGAAGGTAAATAGGCCTATAGTGTGAGGCTTTATATTAGGTTAGCTAGGAGGTGAGTTGTTTGAAATTCATTCTTACTCTAGGTATTAGAAACATCAAATTCTTCTAGTGACCTTTTACCGTGTCCCTTCTTGCCATCTGGTTTTACTTTGACCTTTCTGCTGCTCCATAGAGTTTGCTTCTGGAAATCGGTCAGCTTGGTATTCACTCTTCCTGCCCTGTACCTGTTGTTACTGGGATATAATCTGCTTCTATGGGATGTAACAACCATCCACAATGCTGAACATGCAGAAATAATCCAATCCTCTGTGTAACAGGACTCTACATGCTTAAAAATCCTTTAAAGAAACTTTATAAGAAAATAATTTGGATTACCTTCAATCTTTTTTCCTTTTCCCATACAACAGATCGAATGATAGAGAGTACAGTTGGAGAGAACATGAGTACGAACATCAAAGGAAGGAAACTACCAGTGAGGAAAAGTAATCCGTCATCAGGATAAGCTGGATATGGAAATCTCTGTACAAAGATGCTGATATCGTCAAACAGCTGTCTAGCACTGCTCTCATGATATAGAATGATGGCCTTATCTAAGGCATGCTGTATAGCCAGGAATCCTTCTCTGATGTACCCTATATGATACAATAAACATCATCAAGTAAAACATGCTAAGGAACATCTAATCAGACACATGCAAAAAGCAAGGTAATTCAAGTCAGTCACAGCTTACTACATATAGAACCTAAACTCAGTGTTGCATCAGGGCCAACGGAACGTAATAGTTCTGAGAACCTATTGTATTTCTGACACAGAAACAAGGGTTACTTCTTCAGATGAATCTAATTCACATCTTCTAAAAATTAAATATATTTAATAAAAGTGGCAGACTTGGTCAATGCAATTCATATTTACAAAAAATACAGCTTTAATTACACACTGGTGAGATGAAGACTTGAAAATGTAAAATAAGAAATAAAAGTCAGATTGACAGATATATGTAGTGAGTAATACAGTTTAGACCCCAAGGAAAATTGTTTCACTGAAACCAAGTTATCCATAAAGCGAAAAGGCAGTTTAGCATTTAACTTGCTTTCTTTTTACTTATTTTTTCTACTTGGAATGTGCTTTTAATTTACCAATCTAGAGTCTTGTGCATTGTTAAAATAGGTGAGACTAACAAAAAATAATTACACTTGGGATAGACTCAAACTGCTTTTTGAAAACTGAAGTATAGTTGATTTACAATAATCTGATAGCTTCAAGCATACAGTTTTCAGATTATATTCGACTACAGGTTAGTATAAGAAACTGAATATAATTCCATATACAGTAAATTCTTGTTGTTTATCTATTTTATGTATTTTGTAGTTACTCAGTCGCTCAGTCACATCCAACTCTGTGACACCACGGACTGCAGCATGCCAGGCTTCCCTGTCCTTAACCATCTCCCAGAGCTTGCTCAAACTCATGCCCATTGAACTGGTGATGCCATCCAACCATCTCGTCCTCTGTTGTCCCCTTCTCCACCTGCCTTCAATCTTTCCCAGCATCAGAGTCTTTTCTAATGATTCAGCTCTTCGTATCAGGTGGCCAAAGTATTGCAGCTTCAGCTTCCTCTTCACTTCGAACATTCAGGGTTGATTTCATTTAGGACTGACTGGTTGGATCTCCTTGCAGTCCAAGGGACTCTCAAAAATCTTCTCCTACACCATGGCTCAAAAGCATCAATTCTTTGGTGCTCAGTTACCTTTATGGTCCAACTCTCAGATTCATACATGACTACTGGAAAAGCCATAGCTTTTACATATGTAAAACATTTAGTGTTTTCCCACATCTCAGTGAATTACCACTTTAATTTTTTTTTTTTTTTTCAGACCAGTTATATTTTATTGTTTCTAGTTCACTTTTTCTTCTGTCATCTTCATTTGGATATTAAATCTGTCTTGCATTTTCCAGTTTTAGACTTTGTATTTTATTCCTTTTTTATTGTTTATATTTCTCTGCTGAAATTTATTTTTCCTATCACTGTATGTTTATTTTCTTTTATTTCAATGACAATAGTTATATAGCCACTTAAAAGTCATGTCCTATTAATTTTATAATCTGGGTTTTTTTTTGAAGTCTATCTCAGTTGGTATTTAGAAATAGTAAACATTTTAATAGTAATATGATATTGTACGGATAAGGTAATGTAATTGTCATATAAGAATACACAGACTAAAAGGGAATAAAGAGAGAATTTTAGGACAGATTATTTTAAGTAGTTTTGGGAAAACTGCTTTACTCCACATGGAGAAAAATAATGTTTAACACTTAGCGAAAACCACATACAAATGTGAACTCCTCATGGATTAACATTCAAATTGTAGAAGGAAAAATAAGAAATATTAGGAAAATATTTTTGAACTTAGGAGCAAGGATGGGCTCCTCAAATGACCTCAGAAGAGCCACATGACCAAAACTGATGAATTACATATCAAATTAAATATTTCTTTCAATAAAGGACAACAGAATCACAAACTGGAAAAATACGCTTTTAAGATTTGGTACCAGCAATAAATATATCTAGAATATACAAAGAACTTCTGAATAGTTATATGTTTTAAAATAAATATTTAAATAAATTTTGTGTTATGTGAAACTCTGTCATGTGGAGGGATTGTTTTTAAATTTCCTTTTTGAATTGGCATATATTTGACTTACAATATTATATTAGTTTTAGGTGTACAGCATAGTGATTCAGTATTTTTATAGGTTATATTTCATTAAAGGTTATTACAAAACAGCCACTAGGGAAAGCAGTATGGAGGTTCCCCAGAAAACTAAAAATTAGTACTCCTGGGCATATACCTGGACAAAACTGTAATTCAAAATGATACACGCATCCCTATATTCATAGCAGCAGTGTTCATAACAGCCAAAATGTGGAAACAACCAAAATGTCTATCAACAGATGAAGGGATATGTAAGATATCATACATATATAGAGCAGAATACTACACAGCCATAAATAATGCCATTTGGAGCACCACAGATGCAACTATAGATTATCGTACTAAGTGAAGTAAGTCAGAAAGAGGAAGATAAATACCATATATCACTTCTGGGTAGAATATAAAATATGGCACAAATGAACCTATCTACAAAATAGAAACAGATTCACAAACATAGAAACCAGATTTGTGGTTGCCAAGGGGGTGGAGAAGACGGAGAGTGATGGACTGGGAATTTGGGGTTATTAGGTGCAAATTATTACATTAAGAAAAGATAAACAGTAAAGTCTAACTGTACAGCACAAGGAAAGAAAAAAGTGACGTCAAGGTCGTGTCAGACTCTTTGCGATCCCATGGACTGTAGCCTTCCAGGCTCCTCCATCCATGGGAGTTTCTAGGCAATAGTACTGGAGTGGGTTGCCGTTTCCTTTTCCAGGATATCTTCCTGACCCAGGGATTGAACCTGGGTCTCCTGCATTTCAGGCAGATTCTTTACTGTCAGAGCCACCAGGGGAACCCATAGCACAAGGAACTATATCCAATTTCCTGGGATAAGTCATAATGGAAAATAATATTTAAAAAAAGAATGTATATATATGTCAAATATGTTGAGTTCACTTTGCTATACACCAGAAATTAGCACATTATAAATGAAATACACCTCGATTAAAAAAAGATATAAAAAATGATGGCTATAATTCCTTGTGTTGTACAATTAATATATCCTTGTTATTTATATATTTTGTACATTGTAGCTTGTATCTCTTAATCCCAAATCCTATCTTAATTTCCTCTTCACTCTGGTAACTACTAGTTTTCTATATCAGTTGATCTTTTTATTTTGTCATGTACGTGAATTTTATTTTTTGGATTCCACACATAAGTGATATCACAAAGTATTTATCTTTTTCTGCCTGATATTTCACTAAGCATAATATTCTTTAGGTTTACTCACATTGCAGTAAATGGCAGAACTGTGTTCTTTTTTGACTGAGTAATATTTCATTATATATCTTTTTTATATTATCCCATTATATATGTATATGGGCTTCCCTAAAAGCTCAATTGGTAAAGAATCCACCTGCAATGCAGGAGAACCCAGTTCGATATCTGGGTCATGAAGATCCCTGGAGAAGGGATAGGCTACCCATTCCAATATTCTTGGGCTTTCCTGATGGCTCAGATGGTAAAGAATCTACCTGTATTGCAAGAGACCTGGGTTTTATCCCTGGGCTAGGAAGATCTCCTAGAGGAGAGCATAGCAACCCAACCCAGTATTCTCCCCTGGAGAATCCCCAAGGATAGAGGAGCCTGGTGGGCTACAGTCTATAGGGTCGCAAAGAGTCGGATGCAACTGAGCAGCTAAGCACAGCGCAGCATATATATATATAGTATCTGAATCTTTGTGACCCCATGGACTGTAACCCGCCAGGATCCTCTGTCCATGGAATTCTCTAGGCAAGAATACTGGCATGGGCATCCATTTCCTTCTTCAGGGGATCTTCCTGATCCAAGGATCAAATCTAGGTCTCCTCCACTGCACGTGGATTCTTTACCACCTGAACCACCAGGGAAGCCATATACATATATCTATCTATCTATCTATCTATCTATATATATATATATCTATATATATATATCACATATTGTTTATTCATTTGTCTTTTGATGAACACTTGAGTTGCTTCCATATCTTGGCTATTGTAAATATTGCTGCTATGGACATTGTGTGCATGTATCTTTTCCAGTCAGGGTTTTCATTTTCTTTGAGATGTATATTGAGGAGTGGAACTACTGGATCATATAGCAGTTCTAACTGTAGTCTTCTAAGTATCCATACTGTTTTCCATTCCCACCAACAGTGTACAAGGGATTCTCTTTTCTCCAAATTCTTGGCAACATTTGTTATTTGTAGACTTTTGGTGACAGCCATTCTGATATAAGTGAAATGTTATCTCATTTGATTTACATTTTTCTAATAATTAGTGATACTGAAAACCTTTCTATGTGTTTTTTGGCCATCCATACGTTTTCTGTGGAAAAAATGTATATTCAGGTCTTCTACCCATTTTTTGATTGGGTTGTTAGTTTTTTTGATATTGAGTTGTATAAGCTGTTTGTGTATTTTGGATATTAACCCATTGTCTGTCATACCATTTGCAAATATTTCTTCTCATTCCATATGAGAAATGGAATTTTGTTGATGTTTTTCTCTGTTGTGCAAAAGCTTTTAAGCTTAATTCTTAATTTTTACTTTTGTCTTAGGAGACAGATACAAAAGACTTTGCTACAATTTCCATCAAAGAATGTCCTGCCTATGTTCTCTTCTAAGAGTTCCACAGTATCAAGTCTTATATTTAGTCCTTAATCTTTTTCAAGTTTATTTTAGTATGTGGCATTATGAGGCAATGTTCTAATCTCATTGTTTTACATGTAGCTGCCCTTTTTTTTTTTCAGCCTAACTTTTTGAAAAGACTTTTTTCTTCATTGTATAGTCTTACCTATATAAACTGACTATAGGTTTGTGGATTTATTTCTGGGATCTCTACTCTGTTTCACTGGCCTATGTATCTGTTTTTGTGCTGCACCATTCTGCTTTGATTACTGTATATTTGTAGTGTAGTCTGAAGTCAGGGAATATGATAGCTTCAGCTTTGTTCTTTTTTAATCAAGCTTGCTTTAGCAATTTGGAGTCTTCTGTGGTTCCATATAGATTTTAGGATTGTTTGTTCTAGCTCTGTGAAAAATGTCATGGGTATTTTGATAGAGATTGTATTAAATCTGTAGATTGCTTTCCGTATGGCCATCTTAGCAACATTAACTCGCTAATTCAACAGCATGGACCATCTTTCCCTTTGTTTGAATCATCTTTAATTTTCTTCATCAATGTTCTATAGTTTTTTTTTAATAGAAACTCTTTTCTATGAAGGAATTGCTGTTTTTAGGCTTCAAAAGATTCTTTTGTGTTTATAAAATTGAAATATCAAGCATTGAGTTTTCTCATTCCTTCTTTGATATATTTAATACCTACCCAAAGAAGATAACCTAGAGGAGGGCATGGCAACCCACTCCAGTATTCTTGCCTGGAGAATCCCATGGACAGGAGCCTGATAGTTTGCAGTCCATATGGTCTCAAAGAGTCAGATATAAATGAAGTGAATTAGCATGAAGCAGTAGCCGTCTTAATTTTATACTCATCTACTTATCAATCCTTCTTAATCTTTGTATCCTTGTCTTCTTTTCTTTACTCTTCCTTATTTTAAATGTTACCAAACATGCTTCATCCACCTTTCTTTTCATAACATTTTCCCACTAACAGTATGGCATTAAGGAAACCCAAGGGCATACTGCCTGGTGTCAAGTAACACAACACTCAAAATCAAGAAGTGAAATGACAAAACAAAATTCAGATGTCCAACCCAAAAAAGAGTCATTCTCTGAAACACTGCAATCAATTATATAAATTGTGAAATACAGATACAGTCTTCTTTATTCATCAATAGAAACAAAAGTTTGTGTTCAGATCTAAACAAATCCCAAAGATGAAGATGAGTGTAATTACTTGGAGAGTGTCATTACTTGAAGAGATGCATCCACTACCATATCATTTCTCCTGTTCATACTAAATATTGCTATGATTTTGTCTCTCATAACTTCTAGGAAGAAATTTCATATTCCTTCACTTTACACATTAGGTATTTAATGATCTATTTGCCTCTTAGCTTCACTTCTAATAGCCTCCTGAATAACTCTTTACTCTAGCTATAAAAAAGAAAACAAACAAAATGCCGTGTAGTGCCCTGAACGTGGCATCCTATCTTGATGTGTTTATGATCTTACTTGCACTGCATGGAACGGCACTCATTTATCTCCATCTAGCTAATTCATACAGTTACTTGTAGACTCAGCTTAAATTCTTTCTCAACAGACTACATAAAGATTATTTTTAATGACTGTCTAATATGTTCATCTATTCTCTTACTGGTTATGATGTTTCCAATTTTTGTTGCTAATGCTAAAATGTGCATAGGTTTTTGTCTTCTACTGAATATTTGCTAAATATAAAAAGCTCAAGGGCTTCACTGGTAGCTCAGCTGGTAAGCAATCTGCCTGCAATACAGGAGACCCTGGTTCAATTCCGGGGTTGGGAATATCTGCTGGAGAAGGCATAGGCTACCCACTCCAGTATTCTTGGGCTTCCCTGGTAGCTCAGCTGGTATAGAATCTGCCTGCAGTGTGGAAGACCTGGGTTTTATTCTTGGGTTGGGAAGATCCTTGGAGAAAGGAATGGCTACCCACTTTAGAATTCTGGCCCGGAGAAATCCATGGACTGTATAGTCCATGGGGTCACAAAGAGTCAAACATGACTGAGTGACTTTCACTTTGCATAAAAATCTCAAATATAGTCAGTAAACTCATATTACACTGTAAGGGCTTTTCAAGAAAATATGCAATATAAAAATCTGAATTAAAATCATCACAGTTTTAAAAGTTTTAGATCAAATCAACAGAATTATACATAGACATGAATATTCAAACAATACCAACAAATTAAAATGCATATATTTGGAAAGCAGAACACTAAACCACAGCTAAATAAAGATAAGCATATTGGTATAAGAATGGAAAGAGTTTCCCTGGTGGCTTAGTGATAAAGAATTCACCTGCCAAAGGAGACATGGGTTTGATTCCTGGGTTGGAAAGTTCCTCTGGAGAAGGAAATGGTGATCTACTCCAGTATTCTTGCCTGGAAAATCCCATGGACAGAGGAGCTTTGCAGGCTACTGTCCACAGGGTCATAAAAGATTCTGGCATGAATTAGTGATTAAATAACAACAAAGCATTATATACATATATTATATATTCTCTCTTTCTATTTTTTTTAGTTTACCAAATGTATAAGATTTAGTAGTTTTTATATAATATACATTTAATTTAAAAATTACAAGTTAAGAATAAAGTGATTTATTTCATATATTTGTATATATACATATATGTATACATACATGTATACACATACATATATGTACACACAATACAAATAACATATATATTATTAGAAAGTATAATAAAAATTAAGTATGCATATGCATAAAGATCTGCTCACCAGGACCTCCTCCATCATGATGACCTGGATTCCTCGGTCCTACAGAGGGCTTATTAGGAAAAAGTAAGGTTGTTTTCCAGCCTGTCTCATCTGGCCATATGATAGTCCTCTGTATAGCAGCAAAACGCAGACGATATTTTACCTAGAAGTAGCAGCAGAAAACAAACTATGTTTAAAACCAAGCAGAAAACAAACTATGTTTAAAACCAAGCTAAACT